>CM065385.1:28040000-28132500 GCA_033060915.1 Euryodendron excelsum | reverse complement strand
TGATCATGTGCAAAAATGTGATATAGAATTTGACTTTGTATGCACTGATATGCAACTAGTTGATATCTTTACTAAACCATTAAATGAAGATCGTTTTTGTATGATTAGAAGAGTATTAGGGATGAGTGATCCTATATGTTAAACTTATGTTTGATTCGAGTGAAACTTGTATTTTGAATGTCTAAATATGTTTGTCATTCATATGAAATACTTTTCTTGAATTCATGATGCGTTATATGATCATATTAAGATGTCTTTTATCACATATATTGAACAAGATCATTTCATGAAATTCTTATGATTCATCTGCTCAATCTAGGTGAAAGAGTCGACACTTTATTTCATAGAGTCGCCTCATTACATTAGTGGACTCAAATCATGTTATTAACAAGGCATGCGTCGCCTCATTTAGTTCATGAGTCGCCTCATGCTTCGGGCCTATATACTTTGACGAAGCCCACTTTACAAACATTCGAAATTTCCCTCTCACTCATCCACTCTCACTCTTTTTCTCTCCCGCTCCTCTGTTCGCTCCAAAACTCAACCGTCACTCTCAACCATCGCAGCTCTTCATCTCAATATTTCTATAAACCCTAATCGATCCTATCTCTCTCTCTCTCGACCTTCACTTCTCCTACAATGGCTCCCAAATCCTCTAAACCGGAAAAGATGTCCAAAGCCCTAGTGGTAGTACCTGCCCCTACTTCAACAAAGCCAAAGAGAAAATCCAAAGGAGGGTCTAGCAAAGATAAGGATAAGCGCAAGAAGAGTAAAACTGGAGAAGCTTCATCCTCAGCAGTTCTGGAATGGAATGAACTATATTTTAGTGAGGGTAAGGCCCAGGAAAGGTATAATTTGACCTTCTCTCTTCGAAAAGTATTCAATGGAAGATGGATAGACTATAAATTCTTTAATCTTCATAAGTTCGAATTTGGTACAAAATTTGAAAACCTAGGGTGGAAGTATATGACAACACTCAGGGATGATGTTTACCCTGATTTGGTAACTCATTTCTATTTAAATGCTGAAAGGGAATCTGGAGAAGTATCTGTCAGAAGTTATGTTAAAGGAATTACCATCAATTTGGATAGAGAAGCAATTAGAAATATTCTTAGAATCAGAATTGGTGGAGAAGTCTATAGAGATAGTGTCTCCAGAAAGGACCAATTAAAAGTCCTTTATGGAAAAGACATGGATGAAAATGTACAGCCTCTTGCTATTGATCTACCTCTTGAATTAAGGCTTGTCCATCACTTTATCTGCACTATATTCACTCCTAAAACTGAAAAATATAATTATGTTTCGAAAAAGGAGTTGTTTTTTCTACGAGCTTACATAACTGATACAAGAATAGATTTGCCTCTGTTTATTTTGGATCACATATATAAGGCCACTATATCCAAAATTACTCTGTTGTATGGAATCTTCTTGACAAAGGTTTTCAAACATTTTGGTAATGATTTGAAAAATGAGAAGAAGATAAACCCCAAAGCCATTAGTGATGAGTATAATGAGAGAACCCTCAAAAGAATGGGGTACATGCTAAAGAATGACAAATGGATTCCCAAGAAAACTGAAAGAGAAAGAACTTCAAAAGGAAAAGCCCCATCTGGAAGCACCTCGAGGCAAAGAAGCACAAGAAGATTATTAAGTCTTGAATCACAAGAAAGCACAGGGGATCTGAATTCTTTTATGGCTCAAGTTATGGAGTCTCTGGATAAATTACATCACAAAGCTGACATTGCAAACACAAGGATGATGATTTTTGAAAGAAAGATAAGAGAACTCAAAAAGGAGATTCAAATTTTAAGAAATAAGAAAGGAAAATTTACAGAAGAAGAAGAAGAGGTAGAAGAAGCTAATAAGGAAGAAGAGCAAGCACAGGAAGGGGAAGAAGCTAGGGAACAGGATTCTTCGGCTACTGAATCTGAAGCTCACTAGGCTATCCTTCTTTAATCCTATTTATCCTCACCTATCACCTTTCCTCACCTCATACTTCCTCTCACCTCATCACATCTGTTTTCCTTATGGCCTTGTTAAAACAATTTTTTTTTTTTTGCCTTGACTAAATGTTGTTATTCTGGCATAATTTTTTATTATAATTGGCATAGTCTTTGTAACTTAAATAGTTTAATCAATGAAATCTCATTCTATTTTGGTATCAAAGATGTGTGCTCTGATAGCTTGATTGATTGATTCTCTGTTTCAACAATATATTCTGCTCTTTACATTTTTCTTTTCTATTGTACTTGTCCATTATTCTCACTTATTTGATATCATTCTCATTCTATTTCTTTTTTTTTTTCTTTTTTTATGAATTGACAAAAAGGGGGAGAAGTATGGTGGCAAAATTAAAAGCAAAATTGCATTAAACAAGTTTGTAAGTATGGTGGCAAAATTAATGCAAACTTGCATTAAACAAGATAAATTGAGTGTAAAATCAAAAAGGGTGAGAAGAATACAATACATGTTTGTTGAAAAATAAGTAAAACATTTCTTTGAATTGGAATAACATGACTTATGGGGAGAAATACTTTTTCATTGGAAAACCTGAATTGGATAAGAAATGGGTTTTACTAAAATAAACATGAATTGCTTATTGCATTGACATTAAATGAAAATGACATAAAATGAGTACCTTTTGACATATATAGAGCATGTTCTCAGGGGGAGTAACATGAATCTTTTATCTCAAAATGTCTTTAATTTAACTGACAAAAACTCCCTGAAACTATTTTTGAAATACCTTTATTCTTTAAGCATCATTTGCTTAATTACAAAACAAAGGGGGAGTTTTCTCTTTGATATTATTTAACTTTATTCATTTCATTCAATCTTATATGAACTTATTTTGCAAAGGTTTTGTCATCATCAAAAAGGGGGAGATTGTTGAGTCAAGGTTGATCCTTGTTGACTCAAGGTTAATTCCTATGTTGCTTTTGATGATAACTAAACCTTGTGTTATGTTACTAATGAATCTACTTAGTGTGCAAATTAACAAAGTTCATAGCTTAGACTTAAAGTTGAATCTTAAGTCTAATACATGTCAAGAAGAATGCATAACAAGTTCAAGAAGCCAGCAATGAATTCAAAGAGCTATGCAATGAACCAAACTAAAAAATGATGCCTATCACTACTTCAAGAAAATGTCTTACATTCGAAGAGATTGAAGGTGTTCAATTAAAGCTTCTTTCAAGTATGCATAGTTTCGATGAAGATTGATTTGCACCAGACTGAAGACTTCATCAGAATATGCAAAGATCAGTTGAGGAGGTGCAATGCTCAGTTGAAGATGTATTGATTGTTGAAGAATTTAGAAAATGCTCAAGAGATGATTTCATCTGGTATGCTAAAGACCAATTCAAGATATGTGATTGAAGTTACTGAGAAGATGGCTCACAATGAATATCTGATCTTTACATGGAATCCAAGTGGAGAATTCTTCTACAAAGGATCAATGAAGACTAGATGTATAAAGAGACTTCATCATGTCTGCAATGGTCTCATTGAAGTGATCTTTAATGAAGAATGAAGAATTACCAACAAAGAGAGAAAATCAGAAACGAAGTATTGTGGAGCTCTACGTAGTTGAGGAAGCTGTGGAAATGAAGTAGAAAAGATGAACATTGATCAAATAAAGCTTTGATTGTTTGAGATTCAAGAAGAAGATCAATATCCAATGATTGATTGAATCCAAATTGAATAGAAGTTAACTCTGATGAGTTAAAAAGATTTGATTGATCATCATACCCCAAAGACATACTCCTTGAAGATCTTATTCCTATGCTAAGATGATCTGAATCATTGGAAGATAGAATACAGAATTCTGGGTAATGAGGGGACTCATGGAAATGAGGAGTCACCTCCTGATCACAGACGTAAAAGGTCTGAAGACAGAATGGGCAATGAGGGGACTCATGAAAGTAAGGTGTCGCCTCTTGCACATAGAAGCAAAAAGGCATGAAGACAAACTGGACAATGAGGGGACTCATGGAAATGAGGTGTCGCCTCTTGAACACAGAAACAAAATGCCTAGAGACCAAGTAGGCAATGAGTGGACACATTGTCATGAAGTGTCGCCTCATAGAGACAGACGCGAAAACTTGAAGATCAAATGAACAATAAGCGGACACATAAAGACGAAGTGCGGCCTCTTGGTAGCAGAAGTAAAAAGGCTTAAAGATTAAACGATTAATGAGCGGACACATGATAATGAAGTGTCGCCTCATGACGGCAGAAGTCGAAGATGTGCAGACAGAATGAACGAGGAGTTGCCCTATCGACCTGAAGAGGGGACTCATGAACTCAGTGAACATCGTCTGGTAAATGCAGAAGCAGGAAGTGTCGACTCCATAGACATGGAGCCGACTCCCTCTGTTATAATGGCTATTTTTCTTAACGTTATAACGGATTGGACGCGCATTAATGATACCCAACCACCTCCAATAGATGGAATCAATGCAAGGGTTTATATATTAGCCTCTAACTGCATTTATATACAAGAATCAAGAGAAAGAAACAATAAGAGACAAGAATCACTGATCTACCTGATATTCCTGAAAATTCTTCCTGTTTTATTCTTGTGAGCTTTGAATGTAAAATCTACTCTTAGTAGAGAGTGAGTTGTATATTTCTATACACTTGTAATTGAGAGTTTGAGAGTTCTCTTGTGTGAAGCAAAACTCTTGTAAGTTTGAGTGGAGCTTGGACAAAACCACTTGGGGTTTGAAGAGCTCGGAGAGGAGTTCTTTGTAAAGTGAGCTGAGTGCTTTGTTAATCAGTGGCCCATCTTGTAATAGGTGATTACATAGTGGAAGAAGACTTTAAGGAGGTTTAGGGTGAGGATGTAGACCACGGTTTGTGATTGAACCTCAGTAAATCTTTGTCTCTCTTCTATTGCTCTGTTTTCTTTACTTCTATTGATTACATTGCTTTGCACATAGATTAATCACTGCTATATTGTTTAGATTAATTTTAGTTAATCTTAACTTGTATTAATCTTCAAAAGAAACCCAATTCACCCCTCTCTTGAGTTGCCTGTTGGTCCCTATTGGACCAACATATGGAAGCCCTTGTTCTTACTCTTTTCAATAGATCACCAAGTATTTGATCTTGAGGATGATTTTGCAAAAATTTTCATTATTTTGGCAACCCCTCATTTACCTCTATTTGCTGCTGAGATATGGTTGGACTTGGTTCCTTTTCCTCAAAATCTGCTTCTGTGATTTTTCTTGGTAGAGTTGCTCCAGGTGCTGACACTTCATTAATATTGCTGGCACTCGAAACTAGTTCATCTGCTTCATCATTTCTGCTTGTAAGAGTGTTAGTTTTATCAAATGTAACATGAATAGACTCTTCAACTACCAAGGTTCTTTTGTTGGATACTCTGAAAGCTTTACTATGCATAAAGTAACCAAGAAAAATACCTTCATCAGACTTAGTATCAAATTTTCCTAGGTTCTCTTTATTATTATTTAGAAAAAAACATTTACAACCAAAAACATGAAAATATGAAATGTTTGGTTTTCTTCCCTTCCAGAGTTCATAGGGAGTCTTTTTCAGATGTCTTCTAACAAGAATTCTATTTAGAACATAGCAAGCAGTATTCCCTACCTCAGCCCAACAGTATTTAGGTAAAGCATTTTCATATAGCATAGTTTTAGCCATTTCTTCCAAACTCCTATTTTTCCTTTTAACAACATCATTTTGCTGGGGAGTTCTGGGGGCTGAGAAGTTGTGTTCAAAATCATTTTCATCACAGAAGATTTCGAATGGGGAGCAATTAAATTCTTCTCCATGATCTGTTCTAATAGCAGATATGGAAAAACCCTTTTTCATTTCGAACTCTTTTGAAAAATTTAACAAACATAGATATGGTTTCATCTTTGTGAGCAAGAAAGTAAGTCCAAGTATATCTAGAATAATCATCCACAATCACAAAAACATATTGTTTTCCTCCCAAACTAAGTGTTCTGGTTGGTCCAAACAAGTCCATGTGCAGCAATTGAAATGGTTTTGTGGTTGAAATCTCTGTTTTTGATTTAGAAGATTCTCTGATTTGTTTACCCTTTTGACATGCATCACACATTTTATCTTTATCAAACTTGCTCTTAGGCAAACCAATAACCATGTCATGTTTCACAACTTTAGAAATTGTGCTCATGCTAGTGTGTTCTAACCTTTTGTGTCATAACCAAGCATCAGATTTATTTATAGCAAATAGACATTTTAAAGTAGATGCAAACAAATCATTCAAGTTAAAAACGTATATGTTACCTTGTCTTATCCCAGTCAAGGCAGTAGAGCCATCAAGAATATTAACCACAGAACATGTTACAGATTCAAAAACTACCTTGAAACCTTTATCACAAAACTGACTGATGCTAAGTAAGTTGTGCTTAAGACCTTTAATTAGAACAAGATTTTCAATTACAATTGAAGAATTCTTACCAATGCTGCTAGTTCCAATGATCTTACCCTTACTGTTGTCACCAAAGATCACCATTCCTCCATCTTTGGGAGAAAAGGAAGAGAAATGGCTTTTATCTCCTGTCATGTGCCTTAAACAGCCACTATCCAAATACCACATTTCTTTCTTCAGTTGGGACTTTAAACAAACCTACACAGAGCAAAATTTAAGTTTTGATTTTTTGTACCCACTTCATGTTGGGTTCTGCAGGGTTAGTGTCAGCAATCATCTTTGGTTTCCACCTCTTCTTACTATCATTCTTAGAATATCTCCTTAGCCAGCATTGACTGACATAGTGTCCAAACTTCTGACAATAAAAACATCTACTCTTAGAAACATTTGGTTGCACAAAAAGGTTTTTGTATGACTTCTTTTTAATATATAGATCATAACCAATTCCTCCTCTATCAAAGGTGCATTTCTGATTTCTTAGAATTGAGTCAAGGTTTTCTCTTCCTTTCACAAATTTTTTAAGAGTATTTTCCAAGTCTTTGATCTTCCCCTTTAAAGACTCATTTTTAGAAATTACAGCTTATTTTTCTTTGGTCAAGACAGAAATTATTTTCTTTAGAAAACAATTTTTGGCTCCCAATATTTTGAATTCATCCATCAAATCATGAAAAGCATCTTGAAGTTCGTCAAAAGTAAAGTCTGAAGTAAGTACCTCATTTTCATCTTCTTCCTAAGCCATCAGACAAAGGTTAGCAATTTTTTCAGTGTCAGATTCATCCTCTGAGTTGGACTCTTCCACTCAGAGCTGTTGCCATGGCTGCAACTTTCTTGCTCCTTTTTCTTCTCTTCTTGAGTTGAGGACATTCAGATTTGACATGTCCAGGTTTCTTACATTCAAAACAGATTATGGTAGAGTCTCTTTGGCTTCAAACTTTTTACCTTCAAACTTTTTGCCTTTCCTCCACTTCTTTCTCATGAACCTCTTAAATTTTTTGGTGATGAGAGCTAGATCCTCCTCTTTTTCTTCATCACTATTTGGTTCATTTGATGTAGATTTGAAGGCAATTGTTCTTCTCTTCTTCTGATCATCATCTTGTGTATTTTGCCTTTGAGTTAGTTCACAAGTCATAAATGACCCCAGTAGTTCTTCGAGTGGAAGGGTGTTTAGATTCTTAGCCTCCTCTATTCCTGTCACCTTAGCTTCCCAACTTCTAGGCAAGGATCTGAGTATTTTTCTAACCTGTTCACTGTTAGAATAAATCTTTCCAAAGGATTTCAATCCACTTACAATGTCAGTAAATCTGGTAAACATTTCGGTAATAGACTCCTCATAGTTCATTTTAAACATTTCATAGTTATACATAAGGAGATTGATTTTAGATTCTTTTACCTGATTTGTGCCTTCATGAGTGACTTCTAAACTATCCCAAATTTCTTTAGTAGTATCACAAGTTGATATTCTATTAAATTCAATAGGATCAAGTACACAATACAACACATTCATAGATTTAGCATTAGCTTGCATAATTCTAAAATCATCAGCATTCCATTCATTTTCAGGTTTGGCCACCTTAACAGATTCAATCCTTTTAGTAGGAATTCTGGTTCCATTAATAATAATTCTCTATAATTCATAATCCACAGATTGAATATAGATTTTCATTTTATTTTTTTAGTAATTATAGTTCGTGCTATTAAACAATGGAGGTCTGTTACTTGACTAACCTTCCGCAAGAGAGGTTTCAACTATATTGGCCATGGATTTTCCTCAAGGATGTAAAGCCTATATATGTGAGCACTTGGCTCTGATACCAATTGTTGGCTCAAATAATGGCTGTTAGCACCCCATTTTGGCCACTTGACAATCTCTGATCCAACTAGAAGCACCTACAAACCAACACAAGCATGCTCGAGCCCAAACCGGCTTTCCAAATCTAATCCAATTTGTTAACCACTTTGCGGGCCCACTGAGCCCAATAGAGGCAAAATAACCAAAATGCCCCTAGTGTATTAGTCAATCCAATTCAGCCTGGCACGTCTTCCATAAGACGATAAGTCCATTCAAATTAAAAATCAAATCCAATTGTCCCGTCATTCGAGAAAGTTGATCCCTTATTTACGGTAGGACCATTCAACCTAGTATGGCACGATCACCGAGAAAGTTTATTTCTAGGATCAATAAAGCCCCTTTCACACCCATCTTTTAAAAGTACCTAAGCCCCCGAGATGGAAGATCGATTCACTTCTGGTGCCTGTTACCCCGCAAATGTAGAATGTTCACTAATCTGACACATTCTTTGAGAAAGCACAAACCCCTTGAGAATGAAAGACCGTCCTAATTCGGTATGTTCTTTGAGAAATCACAAACCCTTAAGAATGAAAGACCATTCTAGTCCAGCACGACTTTTGAGAAAGTTTATTCCTCAAGGCGATAAGGCCCTTTCAAACCTATTCACTGAGAAAGTATTAATTCCTTAGATAGAAGTCCAAACCAGATTCAGACCGGTCAACACTGACGTCTACTAACCCGTCCTAGTGAAAAATGACCATTTTAGCCCCAACAGACCTGACACGTTCTTCGGGAAAGTACCAAGTCCTCAGAATGGTAAGACCACCTTCCAAGGTTGTCCTTAAACAGTCCGGCATGTCTAGTGCCATTCAATCAACTCCGGTCCTTTCCCTGAGGTTCCCCGGTCAAAATGATCATTTTACCTATAGGAATCCACACTGGCGGCAACCCCCCCCCCCAGTTAACTCTGGTTAACTCCAGCCAACTCTAATTAACCCCAGTCAACTCTGGTCAACCTCGGCCAATCTTGGTCAACCCCTGGAGCTCGTGGGATGAGGCGACCACCATCCGGTCACTCTCTTCAACCACACTAGTTCTGGGAATCAAACCAGCTACCTCCATGGCACTTTTCAGAGTATTCCCTTCCATTTTTGGCCAGGCCCCACCATCCGGCACTTTCCTTTTCGGATTAGAACCCCCCTACTCCACTTCGAGTGAAGCATGACCAATTTTGAACCTTGAGCTACTTCTAGAAGCGCACACCAACCCCCCAGGCTGTCAAAAGGGTTACAAATTGACCAGCATCAAACAAGCCCTGTACCCAGCCTTTTTCAGGCCTCAATAAATAAGCTTGCACCACTCTTAGTGGCACACGCCCAAAACTAAGTCATGCGCCCCTAGGAGTGGCACACAAATCCTTTGGTTTTGCACTATAAATACAGACCTTCCCCCTTATTATTTTAGGTTAAAAAAAATATCCAGAAACTCTTTCCCTCTCTTTAGATAGCTCCTAAAGCCCTATCTCTCTCTCTCTCCCAAAGTCCTATCGGCTGAGCCCTAGCCCAAAGCTCCAAAGCCTTAGCCTCCAAGCTCCACCAAAGGTCTGCCCTGCTGCCCGGAAGCTCTCGAAACCTTTCCAAGTCCAAGGCATGAGCCTTCATCAAAGAAAGAAGAAACGAGATAAGGTAATCTCTATTTTACTTTTCCGCATTCCCCCACTCTCTCTTCTCCTTCTAAACCCACTTGGGTTCTTCTGTTTTTTAAACCCTTATCTATAAACCCCCCTTTCTTGTATGCTTGGAATAAGGGGACGTTAAGTCCATGTTGAGAGTGAATGGGAGGAGATTACTGATTGGGACTCTCTTCTCGACTCTCACTTGCTTCACGACATCGCCTTAGGGCCCTCTTGCAATATGGTAATACCTAACCGTGTATGATTCATACCGTTACTATTGTCAAATTGTATTTACATTATTGCCATTTCTATGTCTAAAAACCACTTTAAAAGTTGTTTTTTAAAAACCACAATTCTAGGTTAATCCTAACCCTCTCATGGTTAAGGTTTTCCTAGAAAAGTGTGATATTTGAAATGGCTACTACTAGCCTACATTTGTGTCTCTTCAAAAATACGTTTCCGAAATGATCCTAGTAGTTTCATAGGTAGACTTGTCTCAGGATATGTGTGACATTCAAAATGACCTGAAGGGTTCACATTTTAAGCTTCGTGCCTTCCTTGTTTTTCGAGCCATAAGCCTAAAGCAATTCTAGCCTTTCAATGGCTAGAATGGCTTTAGGCAAAATGCAATATTCATTTGGATGTCTAAAATCCAAGTTAGGGTTTTGGGCCCTAAAACATGTTTTCAAAAGACTCGATTTTCGAACCATTTACAAAACTCGCATTTGTTAAACCCTAGAAGTCTAATCCTAGGAAATTCTTGTTTTTGCCAATTTGGAAAGCTTCCATTTTTAACCAAAATCATACCTTTTTCAAAACCCTCAAAATCTTCAATTTCCAAATCAATCAAATCTTTCCCTTTCAAACTTTCGTTTTTTAAATCAATCAAATCAAAACCTTCCATTTCAAATCTCTTAAATCACTCCCTTTTCAAACCTTCCAAATTTAAATTCTAAATCAACTCCTCCTATTTTGAAAACAATCCAAACTTATCTTTTTCAAACAAATTCAATCTTTTTTAAAAAGGAAACAAAACCTTTTCAAATCTTTTCAAACCCTTTTTAATCTTCCAAATTTTTTCGAATCTTTCCAAAAAGAAACAAATCTTTTTCAAAAGGGAAATAAAATCTTTTCAAATCATATCTCTATCTTTTTAAATCGAGGAAATATTTTCAAATCAAATCTTCCTAAAAAGGAAACTTTTTCAGAATCCAATCTTCCTAAAAAGCAAACATTTTAAAACTCAAATTTTCTTAAAAAAAACTTTCTAAAAATGAAAACTTTCTAAAAATAGAAACCCATTTCAAAATTCTAACTTTTTCGGACTCTTATCTAAACTATGGCTGACCTGATCCTCTTTAAGGAGGTACGTAGGCAACCCTTCATGGGGTGCAGTCACAACCCTTTTCAAATTTCCAATTTCATAACCACTTTCAAACTCAATTCCATCTTTCAAACTCTTCTTCAAATTTTGTTTTTGAATGTTTTCTATTTGGATAACATTAAACATAGGTAACCGGTGAGTCATAATTAGGTGAGTAAAAGGTGAATAGACATATAGATATCGCAAGGGCGGGGTAGGGTGATAGTCTTAGGACATCGTCCCTACACGTAACCAACTCCCAAACTTAAGAATTTCTATTTCAAAGACCAAAACTGGAGTCAATTTTGAAAAAGGCTTTCCAACATTTTTAAAGTTGTCAAACCCTACCTTCTAAAGCCCTCTCATGACGACGTTCTTCAAAAAAATTTTCCAAAACCTAAGTTTAACCCTCGAGTTTTACTTAGTGGAGATGACCTAGCACATCTTTAAATATGTTAGGTGACGACTCCAAAGACCTTTTCAAAAAGCCCTAATCAATTCCATTTAAAAAATTCAAACCCGTCGCATTTTTCCGTCTAGGAGGATGAGTCCTAATGAGAGAGCACCATACTTTTTCCCAAGCCTAGAGGGCTTGGTTCGAAAAGAAAAAAAAAATAGGGCACAATAGCTTGGCAACTCCACTGGGGACAACAAGAGGGTTAGGCCTACATTGTGTCTAATCACCCTTCACTCACCTCAAGTTCGCCGGTTACCTTGTTTAGTTATATCCATTTTCTAACCTTTTCAAAATTTTAAATTTTTCAAAATGGTCTTTGTTTTACAAAAAGTCAAATATTGCATTCATTACATACTCTTGCATTGTTCATACATCATACTTTATTTTGCATTTGAGTTCTTACAAAAGTACTAACTCTGTACATTTATTTTGTAGATGGACCCTTGTTCACATTTTAAGTTACGTTCATAAACTAACATGTATGTTATGTATGATAAGATGTATGGGAGTTGTTGGGCTCTTTCCTCCAAATTTCAAAATCACACACACTTGCATGTGCATCTTCATGGAATATTGACCCTAGTTACTACCTTCTAGCTAGAAGGGGGAATAGTACATTAACTGTTGGTGGTAGGCAGATGTGTCACCTAACCAATAGTCTTTAGATAGTTCCCCCACTCAGATCACCAACCTATAATGACACCACCCCAGGGAATGGGCCTAGGTTTGAAGATCTAGGAGCCGAGCTTTTTAGGAAGTATTAGTAGCCCTCAACCTCATGTTTATAGAGGACACATACATAGCCGAACCTCTGCCCGATTTAAGGCATGTGTCTTTTCAAAACCAAGAAGGAAAGAGCGACCGCTTTTCATTTTCCTTACTCCTGTTGTTATTATGCTTACATAGGCGAATTCTTTGTTATCAATATCTTATCATTCATGCCATTAAACTGCTCATGCATATGTAATCATCCCACAGCAATAGTTTCAAAATAACTCAAGTCACTTGCACTCCATGCATATGATCAACCCTAAAGAGAATGGCCTACAAGCCAATCTCAAATCATAAGCCTACCCAATGCCTAAGGGTTCCAAACCCCAAGGATCATGGCATATATCCAAGAATCATTTCATAAGAGGGGCGCCAATCCCTTTCGCTCATGGAGATAAGGTTGCCACAAGGCAAGGGGCAAAATCCCAAGAAAGGTTGCTCAATGACATCCAAACATCAAAAAGGAAAAACCAAAGACTCAAGAGTAGTTTAGGTTTTCCCTTGTAATAGTAGATAGATAGATAGAAAGACCAATGGAAAATGTTCCCTCTCCTCTTTCTATCTATTTTTAATTCCATGTACTAGAAAAATCCAATGTAATAAAATCGTCAATTTACTTTCTTTGAATGAATAGATTTATGAATGAATGTATGTTACAAGCACATGTATGGTATTGCATACAAGGGCAACCCCATATCTCCAAAAGTGAGCAAACATAACATGCTTAGTCCCCCTCTCAAAGTAGGGGCACCCATAGGGCATGTATTGCATACAAACTTTCAAACCAAGGCACTACCTCCTCATTTGTTTCATGTCATCTGTCCTCCCCTTCATCTCTCAAGTACCAACAAAACCAAAGATGAAGCAAGGATAGAAAAGGAGGTCTCCTAAATAGCTTATCTATTATTATTATATTGTGCACATATTCACTACTATCATGCTCATGCATCAATATCCATTCTAAAGACACAAGTTCCAAAAAACTTCAGTCAAAGCATTTTTATTAGCTATAGAGAGAAAGGAACAGTCTGATCTCATATTAATTGAACCTACCAAAGCTCCTAAGGGTTTCCTAACCCTAAGGATTCGTAGCATACATAGAACCATATCTCAAGAAAGGCCCAAATCTCTCTCCGTCCATGGAAACGAGACTGCCCAAACAAAGAAGCATCAACCAGCCTATGCTGAAAAAGTATTGTTTTACATACAGGGGTAACACCCATCTCCAAAATGGACTCAGCATCATGCCTAGATTCCTGCGAAGACAAGACCTCCATAGGACATGCATTGCATAAGGTCTTCAACTCTATATGCTAATTTCATTTACTTTTCTTTTTTCTTTTCCAGGCCCAAGAGCACAACCAAAGCTATGTAATCTCTCTGTAATCCCACCCAATCCATAACTCTTGCAAGGATAAGCCCATTGAACAGCAGAAGGGATTGACCGCTCAACAACAAAGTGTTACCTCTCAAGCAGCAACCTCCACACCATGTCCTGACAATCGCCATCTATGCATCGACATGACAAAACCCTCCAGTCACTTGATAGTTAGGAAAGTGGTTGTAAGCACCCCATTTTTGCCCGCTCGGCAATCTCCGAGCTAACCAAGCTCACTTTCACACATCACATGCATATTTAGACTCTAAGCCCGCCTTTTTAACTTGAATTTAGTCCACCAGTCGCTTCTCGGGCTTGTAGGGTCCACTTAAAGCTAAATTACCATTTTGCCCCTGGTGGGCCGGTCTCCTTTTCCGACCACACCGGCTCTGGGTATCAAACCGGTAACCTCCTGAGACTACTTTCATAGTGTTCTCAACCTCCTTTTACCTTTTCGGATCATTCTGACTCAGTTCTGGCAAACCCGGTACAAAATGATCGTTTTGCCCCTGGTGGGCCGGTCTCCTTTTCTGACCACGCCAGCTTTGGAAATCAAACCGGCAACCTCTGAGAACATTCTAAATAATGTTTCCAGATCCCAAGTCTTCTTCCGGGACAATCCGAGTTCGCCCCGGCAGCTTCCAAGTCCGATTGACCGTTTTGCCCCTAAAGGCCCGGTCAACCTTTCCGACACATTTTGTCCTCACTTTTCAAGTCAAATACCTCCAGGACACTATTTTAAGTGTTCCTGCTCCTTTCCGGCCTTCCGGGTCATTCCCGACTCCTTCAAATCATTCTCGGACTTTCCAAAGTCACTCCTAGTGAAGCCAAGCTAAAAATTGCATGGTAGTCACTAGTACAGGTGCCCAAATCTATTCCAAGATACGTTGCTTGCCGACCTTAATAGTTTCCTAATTGGCTGGCGCCACTCCTAGTGGCGCTAGAAGGAATTTTGGCCTAGCGCCACTGCAACAGGCGCTAGTGTATTCCTCCCTCTATAAATACAAAGCCTCATTCAACGTAAAAGGGGTCTGCAAACTTAACCTAGAAATCACATATTTTGATATACAGAGCTCGAGCACCTCCTAAACCCTAGCCACCATACACAAACCCTAGCCTCCTATACACTCATACACACCTCCATACACTCATACACTAGCCTTCAACCCTCCTTCAAAGACTTGAAGACTGCCATCTAAAGCTTGAAGACAACTCTTGAAGATTGAAGAGGAAGATCAAGACGAAGACCGAAGACCGAAGACAGCACGGTGTGCAAAATAAAGAAGACATACGGTAGGCTCCCTATTTAAATTTTTGCACTTCCCCCCTCTCTCTTCTCTCTCCTAACCCACTTGGATTTTCTCTATTTTAATCCCCCATCTCTTTCCCCCCCTTTCTTTGCATGCTTGAAACAAGGAGTTTCCCGGTCCATGTATAGGATTGGGCTATGGGAGAGTCACCGTGTCGGGGGCTTTCTTCTAGTCTAACCAAAGACCACGTGGGTCCGGCCCCCTTGATTATGTGGTGAAGCCTTAGCCTTGTATGTTCACGACCCTAAATTGCATTGTGCATATCATAGTCTTGCATCTTCCAAAATCCGTTTTCAAAGTTGTTTTCAAAATCGTTTTCAAACTTGGTTTCAACATGGCATCAAAATCTCTTTTTCAAAAACTTGTTTTCGAAACCACAATTCTAGAGTGATTCTAACCTTTCCATAGCTAGGGTTGCTTTAGGAAAGTGTTACATTAAAAGTGACCTTTTTGGTCTATATTTTCAAATCTTATTGTTTTCCAAAACCACTTTCTTAAAGTGGTTCTAGCCCTCTTATGGTTAGAATCGCTTTAGGAAAGTGAGATGTTTTTACACCTTCTAAAAACTCTCTTTTCAAAAAGTCTTTCTTCCTAAAAATCTCTTTTCAACATACTTTCCTAAAACTCTCCTCTCCAAAGTTGTTTTCAAAAACTCCCTTCCAAAATCTATTTTTCAAAACTCCCTTTTTCAACTCCTTTCCAAAATCCTCTCCCCAAAATCCACTTTCTAAAAACGTTCCCCAAAAATCTTTCCAAAAACTCTCTTCAACAATCTTCAACCAAAAACCTTCCTAGAAAAACTCTCTCTAAAAATCTTTCCAAAAACTCTCTTTCCAAAATCTTTCCTCTAGAAACTCCTCTCTAGGATTTCTTTCCAAAATCATCGTTTCTAAAAACACACTTTCCAAAACTCCTTCTCTTTAAAATCTTTTTCCAAAAACTCCCTCTTCAAATTCACTTTCCAAAAATTCCTCCCTAGGATTCCCTTCTAGAAAACCTTCATTTCCAAAAACGCACTTTCCAAAAACTCTTTTCTTAGAGACCAAGTCAAGCCTTAGAGCCCACAATTAGGAAACCCTAATTTTCTTTCCAAAAACATGATTTTCAAACTTTGCCTCAAACCTAGGTTTCCAAAATCTCTTGTTTTCACATCCAAACTATACATGTTTTCAAAACCTCTTTTCTACGTCAAAACTATAATTTTCCAAATCTAGGGTTTCTAGAATCTCCTTTTCCAAATCCTTGCCAAATCCTATCTTCCCTTTCGGAAACCGAATCAAATCTCTCTGTTTGGGAAACTAGATCCAATCCTCCGTTTTTGGAAACGAAATCGAACTTTCTCTTTTAGAAACCAAATCCAATCCCTTCCTAATCCAACTCTTTCCTAATTCAAATCCTTCCTAAACTTCCACTTTCCTAAATCTTAAGTTTCCAAAACTTGAACATAAAAATCTTTCCTAAATTTTAAAACTCAACTTTCAAATCTTTCCTAATTCAACCCTTTCCTAATTCTATCTTCTTTTTAAATCTTAACTTTTCAAACCCAAGTTTTCAAACTTTTCCTAAACTCAAACCTTTCCTAATCTCAAGATTTTCTAAAACTCTAAAACTTTCTAAATCTTAAACTTTTCAAATTTCAAATCTTTCCAAATTCAAAGTTTTTCTAAATTCAAAACTTTCTTAAGATAAATCTTTCTAAACTTCCAAACTTTCTAAATTCTAGATTTTCCCAAACTTCAAAATCTTTTCAAATCTAAAACCTTTCTAAATTCAAAACTTTCTTAATTCAAGACTTTCTTAAGTTGAAACTTTTCTGAATTCAAACATTTCCTAAAACGAAACTTTCCTACTTTCAAGACTTCCCTATTTCAAAACTTTCTAAATTCAAAACTTTCCAATTTTCAAAACTTCCTAATTTCAAAACCTTTCCTAATTTCGAAACTTTCCTATTTCGAAACTTTCCTAATTCGAAAACTTTCTTAATTTGAAACTTTCCAAAAATGAAACTTTCCTACATCAGACCTTTCCTAATTCGAACCTTTCCTAAATCCAATCTTTCTTAAACTCTTGAGTCTTTCCTAGGTCTCATCTATCTTAAGTCTAGGTTTCTTAAACGTTCTCTTTCTAAAACAAGTCCAAATCTATCTCTTTAAATCAAAGACCAATCCTCTCAATTCCAATTTCCAATCTCCTCTTCTAATTTCAAATCAAATTCAATCTCCTTCTTCAATCAACTCTTCTATTTTCAATCAGACTCCGGTCCGAAGTACGACTGACCTGGTTCCCCCAAAGGGATACATAGGCAACCTTCATAGGTGCGGTCACAATACTTTTCAAACTTTCAATTCCACCCTCATGGGTGCGGTTTCCAAAATCTTTCCAAATCTCAAATTCCAATCTATTTTCAAAATTCCAATTTCAAAATTTCTATTTTCAAATTTCTATTTCCAAATTTTCAAACTTTTCAATTTCAATTCTATCTCTTCAAATCTCTTTTCAAATCTATTTTTCAAGTCTCTTTTCTTGCACTTGCATCTCATGCATCATATTGTTAAACATTATTTTCTAAAGTGAATAGGTTTGAACAATAGTTAGTTAAAGACTCTCATAGGTGAATCTAGGGTAGATTGACATGTAGGTACCGAAAGGGCGGGGTAGGGTGATAGCTTAGTGCGTCTTCCCTACACGTAACCAACCTCCGAACCTAGATCACTGATTTCAAAGACCAAAAGGAGTTATTTTTCTAAAAAGGGCTAAATGTTTTCCAAAGGTTGCCAAACAACCTATTTTTCCTAAAAACCCTCTCTTAAGGAGATATTTTCAAAATCGTTTTCCAAAAACCCTAAGTGTAGTCTTCGGATTATTCTTAGTTTTTAGGTGACCTAACTCACCTTAATCAAGTTAGGTGGCGACTCCGAATCTTTTTCAAAAGCCCATTATTCAAACCAATTTTTCAATTCAAATCTAGTCGCACTCATTCTTCTAGGAGGGTGAGTTCTAATGAGAGAGTACAGTGTTTTTACCACTTGTGTGTCTATTCCTCGAGTGTGAAAAATCTGAGCGCGACAGTGGTCACCAACTACCTTAGTAGTAGAAGGTACCAACCTGAGAAAGGACTAGAGGCAGAAGTTACAGGGTGGTCCTCCTAAAAAAAAAAAAAACAAAACAAAAACAAAAAAAGTGACATTCCGTCCCTGATCATAGAATGAAAATCCATGTCTCATCTTCTATCTGCTCTCTCTCCTCAAGGTCTGGCCAATTTAGAAGCCGATCGATAGAACCATCCATTAAATTTTCGGACCCTGAAGGCCTTGGTAAAGCCTACGGGAGGAACCCTTGATTTTAGCTTGTCGAAGTGTCATGTAAATATCAAATGTGTAATTAGCTAATCTGAAATAGAGAACTCTTGATCATGAAATGCTTTTTCTGCCATCCTAAAATCTTTTTTTTCTAGAAAAATGAAACTTGCAGAGTATCCCGAAGGCTGGCATCTTTTGACCCTAAAGACTCCCTAGAGGTCCTCTACAGATTGTCACAAATAGTGCCAGCAACCTAAAACAACACATGATAGTAGAAATTCAAAATCAATTACAACAGCTCAATATCCAACCATCTACAAACAAAGGAGACCATTGAGTCAGCAGAATACAATAGTCAAGAAAATCACAAAGGTTAGTACGAGCAACTACCCTTTCACAAAGTCCCAGTTAGAGTCTCAACTGGAGCAACAACACCCTCATTAATCTATTGCAATAAGGCAGTTCTGGTGGTTAAAGAAGGAGCCCCCTCTCTCCAAATTCTTGGGGAAACTCAAGCCACCGAAGAGGTATGAGTAGCCTTGCCTCCTAGAGAACAACATGCACGGTACAACCAAAGACGCATCTCCAAATCCTTCGGCAGAAAAATCAAACCTCGATACGAGACTTCGTCTCCAAAAAGACATCTCCAGCCTAGCAAAAAGCTAGAAGTAAAGTTCACTCCCAACAATAAAAACTCGAAGTCATTGATTCTGGCAAAGACGGACATGAAGTTTTCCCAGCACCCATCAACTCAAGCTTGATAAAGCACTACTCTGTGTAATTAGAAACTCTAATAGAACAATAATGACAATGATCAAAATAAAGAGAGGCCCTCAATTCGTCTACCATACAGTTAAATAGAACCCTTGCAAAACCCCCTTGCGCCGGTCATATTTCCATTATATAACCATCCTAGTGATCACCAACCATAATGGGTCGAAAGCCATAGCATAGGGGCAAGGAAAGAAAAAAAAAAAGGTAGCATTACATGTCAAAAAAAAAAGCTCAAGCAATGTCATTTTCTACTAGGTAAATGGTAGAAAATGAATAAGAAGAGTTTGACAGTTCTTCTCCAAGTAAGTGAGAGAAAATAAATAGGGGAAATTTAGCAATGCAAAGGTCGAAGTCATCAAATAAACGATCTCAGCATTAGTCATAAAAGCAAAGAGTAAGAATGGGATGAAACTATTAAAGGTGATCACGGGAATCAAAGCCGAGTAGAATGGTAGGTTTGAGCCTTCTATCTTATTCTTTCAAAAACCCAACACCTAGCTCACGTTACAGTCCAAAAAGATCTTTCAAATTGGTCATCGTTCTCATTGCTCTTCAAAGTAAGATGGTTACATTGGGAAGTGCTCTATTTAGTAGAAGGAGTTATGAGAAGACAAATTGTATTCCAACTCAACAAGTGTTTCAATGTAGCCCTATCAAAAGCAACATCAATAGTTGTCGCGCCCAGATTTTTCGCACTCGAGGAATACTCACCCAAGCAGGAAAAATGCTGTACTCTCTCGTTAGAACTCACCCTCCTAAAAGAATGAGTGCGACTAGGTTTGAATTGAAAAATAAGTTTGGATAAAGGGCTTTTGAAAAAGATTTGGAGTCGCCACCTAACTTGATTAAGGTGAGTTAGGTCACCTAAAAACTAAGCATAGTCCGAAAATTACACTTAGGGTTTTTGGAAAACGATTTGAAAATATCACCTCAAGAGAGGGTTTTTAAGAAAACAGGTTGTTTGGCAACCTTTAGAAAATATTTAGCCCTTTTTGAAAAATAACTCCTTTTGGTCTTTCGAAAACAGTGATCCTAAGTTCGGAGGTTGGTTACGTGTAGGGAAGACGCACTAAGCTATCACCCTACCCCGCCCTTTTAGTACCTACGTGTCAATCGACCCTAGATTCACCTATGAGAGTCTTTAATTAACATATGTTCAACCCTATTTACTTTGAAAAACAATGTTTGAAATAAATATGATGCATGAGATGCAAGTGCAAGATAAGAGAATTGAAAAATAGATTTGGAAAGAAATTGATTTGATTTGAAAAAGAGATTTGAAAAGATGGAATTGAAATTGGAAATTTTGAAAAATAGAAATTTGAAAATGGAAAGTTTGAAAGTAGATGGGAATTTGAGATTTGAAAAGATTTTGAAAACCGCACCCATGAGGGTGGAATTGAAAGTTTGAAAAGTGTTGTGACCGCACCTATGAAGGTTGCCTACGTATCCCTTTCGGGAAATCAGGTCAGTCGTAGTTCGGACAAGAGTCCGATTGAAAAGAGATTGATTTGAAGAGACAGATTGGATTGGAAGAAAGAGATTGAATTGAAAATTGGATTTGATTTGAGATTATAAGAGGAGATTAGAAATTGAAATTGAGAAGAAAATTGAACTTTGATTTGAAAAGATTGATTTTTGGAAAGACTTTGTTTTGGAAAGATGGAGGTTCAGGAAACCTAGACTTAGGAAAGGCTTGACTCGACTTGGAAGGTTTAGGAGATTAGGAAAGTTTCGAATTAGGAAAGTTTCATTTTTGGAAAGTTCCGAGTTGTGAATTAGGAAAGTTTCAACTTAGAAAAGTTTTGAATTAAGAAAATTTTGAAATTAGGAAAGTTTTGAATTAAGAAAATTTTGAATTTAGAAATGTTTGAAAAAGGGAAGTTTTGATTTTGGAAAGTTTTGAAAACAAGGAAGTTTTGAAAATAATAAAAAAAAGTTTTGTTTTGGGAAAGGTTTGAAGAAGGAAAGTTTCAACTTAAGGAAGTCTTGAATTAAGAAAGTTTTGAATTTAGGAAAGTTTTAGATTTGGAAAGATGTTGAAGTTTTGGAAAGTTCAGAGTTTAGAAAGTTTGGAAGTTTAAGAAAATTTATCTTAAGAAAGTTTTGAATTTAGGAAACTTTAAATTTAGAAAAAGTTTGAAATTTAGAAAGTTTTAGAGTTTTAGAAAATCTTGAAATTAGGAAAGGTTTGAGTTTAAGAAAGGTTTGAAAGCTTGGATTTGAAAAAGATTTTGGAAAGGGGTAGAATTAGGAAAGGGTTGAACTAGGAAAGATTTGAAAGTTGAGTTTTAAAGGTTAGGAAAGATTTTTATGTTCAAGTTTTGGAAACTTAAAATTTAGGAAAGTAGAAGTTTAGGAAGGATTTGAATTAGGAAAGGTTGGATTTTGAAATTTAAGGAAAGGTTTAAAGTTTGGGTTTAGGAAACTTATGGTTTAGGAAGGGATTGAATTAGGAAAGGTTTGGGATTAGGAGGGGATTGGATTTAGTTTCTAAAAGAAAAGATTTGATTTTGTTTCCAAAAACGGAGGATTGGATTTGGTTTCCTAAACGGGAAGATTGGATTTGATTTTCTAAAGGGAAGATAGGACTTGACACGGATTTGGAAAGGGAGATTCTAGAAACCCTAGTTTTGGAAAATTATAATTTTGACGTAGGAAATAGGTTTTGGAAACATGTATAGTTTGGATATGAAAACAAGAGATTTTGGAAACCTAGGTTTGGGGCAAAGTTTGAAAATCATGTTTTTGAAAAGAAAATTAGGGTTTCCTAATTGTGGGTTCTGGGGCTTGACTTGGGCTCTAAGGAAAGAGTTTTTTGGAAAGTGCATTTTTGGAAACGAAGGTTTTCTAGAAGGGAATCCTAGGGAGGAGTTTTTGGAAAGTGAATTTGAAGATAGAGTTTTTGCAAAAAGATTTTAAAGAGAAGGAGTTTTGGAAAGTGTGTTTTTAGAAACGTGTTTTTTGGAAGGAAAATCCTAAAGGAGAATTTCTAGAAGGGAGATTTTGAAAAAGAGAATTTTTGGAAAGATTTTTAGGGAGCGTTTTTAGAAAGTGAATTTTTAGGAGAGAGAGTTTTGGAAAGGAGTTGAAAAAGGGGGTTTTGAAAAATAGATTTTGGAGGGGAGTTTTTGAAAACAATTTTTGAGAGGAGAGTTTTAAGAAAGTATGTTAAAAAAGAGGTTTTTAGGAAGAGGGATTTGGAAAAAGAGTTTTTTTAAAAAGTCTAAAAACATTCTCACTTTCCTAAGGCGATTCTAGCCATAAGAGGGCTAGAACCACTTTAAGAAAGTGGTTTTGGAAAACAATAAGATTTGAAAATATAGACCAAAAAAGTCACTTTTAATGTAGCACTTTCCTAAAGCAACCCTAGCCATGGAAAATGCTAGAATCACCCTAGGATTGTGGTTTTGAAAATAAGTTTTTGAAAAAGAGATTTTGATGCAATTTTGAAAACAAGTTTGAAAGCGTTTTGAAAAACAACTTTGAAAACGGTTTTTGAAAAATGCAAGACTATGATATGCACAATGCAATTTGGGGTCATGAACATACAAGGCTAAGGCTTCACCACATAATCAAGGGGGCCGGACCCACGTGGTCTTTGGTTAGACTAGAAGAAAACTCCCGACACGGTAACTCTCCAATAGTCTAATCCTACACATGGACCGGGAGTCCCCTTGTTTCAAGCATGCAAAGAAAGGGGGGGAAAGAGATGGGGGATTAAAATAGAGAAAACCCAAGTGGGTTGGAGAGAGAAGAGAGAGGGGGGAAGTGCAGAAAATTAAAGAGAAAGCCTACCGTATGTCTTCTTTATTTTGCGCGCCGCGCTGTCTTCGGTCTTCGGTCTTTGTCTTGATATTCACCTTCAGTCTTCAAGAGTAGTCTTCAAGCTTTGGATGGCAGCTCTTCAAGTCTTCAAAGGATGGTTGAAGGCTAGTGTATGAGTGTATGGGGGGGTGTATAAGTGTATAGGAGGCTAGGGTTTGGTTATAGTGGCTAGGGTTTGGGAAAACCTAGGGAGGCTAGGGTTTTTGGAGGTGCTCGAGCTCTGTATATCGAAATATAGGGTTCTTAGGTTAAGTTTGCAGACCCTTTTTACATTGAATGAGGTTCTGTATTTATAGAGGGAAGACAAACTTAGCGCCTGTTGCAGTGGCTCCAGCCATTTAGGAAACAATTAAGGTCGGCAAGAAACGTATCTTTGACTAGATTTGGGCGCCTGTACTAGTGACTACCATGCAATCTTTAGCCTGGCTTCACTAGGAGTGACTCCAGAAAGTCCGGAAATGATTTGAAAGAGCCGGGAATGACCCGGAAGGCCGGAAAGGAGAAAGAACACTTAAAATAGTGTCCTGGAGATATTTGACTTGAAAAATGAAGATAAGGTGGGTCGGAAAGGTTGACCGAGCCTTTAGGGGCAAAACGGTCAATCGGACTAGGAAACTGCCGGGACAGACTCAGACTGTCCCAGAAAAAGATTTGGGATCTCGAAACATTATTTAGAATGTTCCCAGAGGTTGCCGGTTTGATTCCCAAAGCCAGTGTGGTCGGAAAAGGAGACCGGCCCACTAGGGGCAAAACGGTCATTTTGTACTAGGTTTGTCAGAACTGACTCGGCATGGTCCGGAAAAATAAAGGAAGGTTGAGAATACTATAAAAAGTATTCTCGGGATATTACCGGTTTGATACTCAAAGCCGGTATGGTCGAAGAAGGAGACCGGCCCTCTAGGGGCAAAACGATCATTTTGTACCGGGTTGGCCGGAACTGACTCGGAATGATTCGGAAAGGTAAAGGGGAGGTTGAGAACACTATAAAAAGTATTCTCAGGAGGTTACCGGTTTGATACCCAAAGCCGGTGTGGTTCTCGGGGTGTTTGGATGCCTAGGGGCAAAATGGTCATCCTGATCGAAAAGTCTCGGAAAAGGTCCTAAGGGTAGTTTGGACCTTTTCCACCGAAGTGGGCTAACAGCCACTGGTGTTGACCTAGGTTTTGAGTGTTTCCGCCACTCTAACGGTGTGAGTATTTTCGCTACTCGGACGGGGTTGAGTATTTCCGCTACTCGGACGGGGTTGATGATTTGGGAGTATTTCTGCTACTCGAACGGGGTTGAGTATTTCCGCTACTCGGACGGGGTTGATGATTTGTGAGTATTTCCGCTACTCTAACGGCTTTGTGAGTATTTTCGCTACTCTAACGGTTCTGTGAGTACTTCCGCTACTCTAACGGTTCTGTGAGTACTTCCGCTACTCTAACGGTTCTGCGAGTACTTCCGCTACTCTAACGGTTCTGTGAGTATTTCCGCTACTCTAACGGTTTTGTGAGTAGTTTTGCTACTCAGACCGTCTCGAGGAATAAACTGTCTCGAGAGAGGGATTGGAAAAGGGTCTTACCGTCTCCGAAGAGACGTGCCTGGATTGGAACCATCTCGAGGAATAAACTGTCTCGAGAGAGGGATTGGAAAAGGGGTCTTACCATCTCCGAGGAGACGTGCCTGGATTGTGAGTGTTTCCGCCACTCTGACGGTTTTGTGAGTGTTTCCGCCACTCTGACGGTTTTGTGAGTATTTCCGCTACTCTAACGGTTTTGTGAGTATTTCTGCTACTCTAACGGTTTTATGAGTAGTTTTGCTACTCGGACCGTCTCGAGGAATAAACTGTCTCGAGAGAGGGATTGGAATTGGAAAGGAAAGGACAATGCCCCTAAAGACATTTGGGTCATTTTGCCTCTATTCGGGTCTGACAGGCCCGCGAAGCGATGGAAAGATGGAATTTGGACCTAGAGAATTGGTTTCGATTGGAATATGTCCAAAATGACTTGAAAACAAGTCTGGACGGAGTGTAGACTGCCGAGCGGTCAAAAATTGGGTGCTTACAACAGTCTTCAACCAAAGTAACAACTTCAGTCAACAATATGCAATGATTTATCTTCATCGGCATCAACTAGAGAAACCACAAGAAAATGCATGGCTTGAGGACATAGTGAAGAGTAGGGTCATGGCAAGATACAAAACTACCGACGCAGTGAAAACCCAAAAACAAATGCTAACGTACAACAATGGTAGAGCCAGCATCTGTGAAACACACAAGGGCATAGGTGGCAAGAATGGCTTAAATGAAAGAAAAAAAAAAAAAGAAGAAAAGAAAAGAAAAAGAGTCAAATCCCATGATCAGCAATCCAAGACAGCCTCAACGAAGCAGCAAAGTCTCATGCCTCAACAAATGGGTCAAGCGATGCCAACCTATGGAGAACCTGCATTGGTAATAGATTTCTAAACTCAGCATGGCAAAATGATAAGTATGAATGTCATAAGTTATTTATTAATATTACTCTATTATATCTTGATATTTGCTAATAAGATACTAAGATAGGTACAAGTTCAAGGGGCACCTCTTGAAGCTTTCCCAAGTTCCGAAGGCGTCTCCAAAATACAACATTTCAACATCGCGACAAGATCCATCATCCTGCTAGCCAAGTCACAACCAACTGGGGCATGCATCCATGCCCATCCTCCATAAACCCATGCATTCATCGAAGGAAAGGCCTCCAAAAATAGAAGCACGGCAAGAGGTGGGCTCCTCATCCAAGTCAAAATCCCTAGGTGACTGGCTCAAGAGAAGAAGTTCAACTAGATGGAATTCTCATGCCATGTAGGCCTTGAGAAGAGAAGAAAACAGAAAAGAAACAGCACACAGCCTGGGCTGCTGTCCATAGCCAATAAGAAACAGGGAATGGGGCAATGTCTCACCCTTGACCTCTCAATCTATCCTAATTCAAACCTTTCCAAGCCATGAAGACTGGGGCAGTGGCCCACCATCCTAATCAAATAAAGAACCAACTAGAGATGCTCGACTTTATAGATACTTCGAACCCATCAAAGGAGACCTCACCCCCTTCATAAACTAGCTCAAGGCTCTTAGAGAAGCAAAATCCTTCCAGAGACATCTCAGCAAGAATCCTATCTTGCCTACCAAAATCAAAACTCATCAGTCAAGCCAACACAGAACAACCTCCCATGACTCCTCAAGTTCAGCTTATTTCCAGAAACCTTGTCTGGGGCATCCTTCCTAAGAAGCCTCACATAGGCCCCTTCCTCGCCAGTAGCCCAAAGATTTTCAAAAATAATACTCATAACCTACTAGCCTCTCGAAGGTCTCCTGAAAGCTGAAAGTAAAATTCAATCAAGAGAGCAAGGAGGACAAGAAGGAATAGCTCGCTCTATAGTTCCATTATCTCCAAGCCAACTCTGCAATTGCTCACACTCCACCTCAACAAAACCTGGCTTAGCGGATTCCCAGTACGATCACCCGAGTGTACCAATCACTTCCATCAACTCAAATGATAGCACTAGTCCTATCCTTGGCCAAAAGCAACTCTCGTCATTATCAGCTCAGCCATCAACTACTGCATAAATCATCATCCCTCTTGTCAGCCATCCCAAAGATAAGATAGGAAGAAAGAGACCCGGTAAGGGTTCATCGACAGGTCAAAGGTATATATAAAAAAAGAAAAAATAGGTCCTTCAAAATCATTTTTAAAATAATTTTCTAGTTTTCTTAGGCTTTTCCTCAAAAGTTTCAAAACTCAAAATCAAACTCCGGTTTCAAACTTTTTCCTTTAAAAGTTTTTTTTAAAAATCATTCTCGGTTTTCTAAACTTTTATCGTCAAAAAGTTTGGGTTTTAACTTTTATCCTCAAAAAGTTTGGGGTTTAACTTTCATACTCAAAAAGTTCCTAGTTTCAAACTTTATCCTTCAAAAGTTTACCTCAAAATTCAAGTCTGATTTCAAACTTTATCCTTCAAAAGTTTACTTCAAAAATTTCAAATCCTACATAAAAAAAAAATTCAAATCCTAGTTTCAAATTTTATCGTTCAAAATTTATTTCAAAAAATCAAATTCTGCTTTCAAACTTTTTCCTCAAAAGTTTTAGATTCAAAATCAATCCTATCGATTTCCTAGAACTTTTTCCTCCAACAGTTTTTATCTCCCGTCAAATAACGGGGTTTCTTGGACTTTCTCCCCTTACAAAAGAGAAAAAGTTCAAATCTAAGTTTTCTAACTTTCTCCTTCAAAAAGTGTACTTGTTAAGGTTTCCCGGGTTTTTCCCTTCAAAAGTCCTGTTTCAAAGGTTTTTCAAACTTTTGCACAAAAAGTCCAAGTTTTTAAACCTCGGATTCCCGGGCTTCCTCCTTCAAAAGCCCCGTTTTGAATCAATTTTTCAGTTTTTAAAACTTTTCCCTTCAAAAAGTTTCTATCCAATTCAAATGTCTGGTTTCCCAAGCTTTCCCTTCAAAAGCCCCATTTCAAAACACTTTCAGAGGTTTTCTGAACTTTTTCTCCAAAAAAAAAGTTAATTAAAAAAATCATCTTCAACTTCAAAAATCAGTTTCAAAATTTATCAAATTTGGTCCCTCTGATCGCCTCGCGACCCCAATAGGGCCCTGACTTTATAGTTTTCTGTCTCTAACAAGCAAAGACAAAAAAAGAAAGGCGGCTATTAGCATCCCATTTTGGCCACTCGACGATCTCTGGTCAAACCGAAAGCACCTACAAACCAACACAAGCATACCCAAGCCTAAACTGGCTTTTCAAATCCAATCCAATATCTGTCAACCACTTCAGGGGCCCACTGGGCCTAATAGAGGCAAAATGACCAGAATGCCCCTAGTGCATTAGTCAATCCAATCCAGCCCGGCATGTCTTCCATAAGATGATAAGTCCATTCAAATTCAAAATCAAATCCAATTATCCCATCATTTAAGAAAGTTGATCCCTCATTGACGATAGGACCATTCAACCCAAGATGGCATGATCACCAAGAAAGTTTATTCCCCGAATTAGTAAAACCCTTTTCACACCCATCTCTAGAAAGTACCTAAGCCCCCAAGATGTGCTAGCCTGCCAATGTAGAATGTCTGCTACTCCGGCACATTCTTTGAGAAAGCACAAACCCCTCAAGAACAGAAGATCGTCCGAGTCCAGCATAATCTTCGAGAAAGTTTATTCCTCAAGGCGGTAAGGCCCTTTCAAACCTATCCACAAAGAAAGTACCAATTCCTCATAAAGAAGTTCAAACTAGATCTAGACCGATCAACACCAATGCTGGCTATCTAGTCCCGGTGAAAAATGATCATTTTACCCCCAGCAAGCCCGGCACGTTCTTTGAGAAAGTACCAAGTCCTCAAAATAGTAAGATCACCTTCCAAGGCTATCTCTAAATGGTCCGGCATGTCCAGTGCCATCCAATTAACCCCGGTCCTTTCTCGGAGGTTTTTTGGTTAAAATGACCATTTTGCCCCTGGGCATCCAAATACCTTAGGAAACCACACCGGCTTTGGGTATCAAATCGGCAACCCCACCAGTTAACTCTGGTTAACACTAGTGAACTTTGGCTAATCCCAATCAACTCTGGTCAACCCAGACATCCCCGCCAATCATGGTTAACCCTTGGAGCTCCCAAGATGAGGCTACCACCATCCAATCACTCTCTTCAACCACACCGGCTCTGGGAATCAAACCGACAATCTCCAGGGCACTTTCTAGAGTATTTCCTTCCATTTCTGGTAAGCCATGCCGTCCGACACTTTCCTTTTTGAACCAGAACCTCCCTGCTCCACTTCGAGTGAAGCATGACCAATTTTTAGCCTTGAGCCAGTTCTAGAGGCGCACATCAACCCCCAGGCTGTCAAAAGTGATTACAAATCAACCAGCATCAAACAAGCCCCGTATCTAGCCTTTTTTTCTAACCTTCAATAAATGAGCCTGCGCCACTCTTAGTGGCGCACGACCAAAGCTAAGGCGTGCGTCACTAGGAATGGCGCATAAATTCTCTAGTTTTGCACTATAAATACAGACCTCCCCCTCACTATTTTTATCAAAAAAAATATCAAGAAACTCTCCCCCTCTCTTCAGATAGCTCCCAGAGCCCTATCTCTCTTTCTTGAAGTCCTGTCGGCTGAGTCCTATCCCGAAGCTCCGAAGCTTAGCCTCCAAGCTCCACTGAAGGTCCGTCCTACTGCTCAGAAGCTCCTAAAGTCTTCCTAAGTCCAAGGCCTGAGCCTCCATCAAAGAAAGAATAAATGAGATAAGGTAATCTCTATTTTACCTTTTCGTACTCCCCCGATCTCTCTTCTCCCTCCAAACCCACTTGGGTTCTTCTATTTTTTAAACCCCTATCTCTAAACCCCCCTTTCTTACATGCTTGGAACAAGAGGACGTTAAGTCCATGTCGAAAGTGAGCAGGAGGAGACTACTAATCGGGACTTTCTTCTTGACTCTTACTTGTTTCACGGCATGGCCTTAGGGCCCTCTAGCAATATGGTGATACCTAATCGTGTATAATTCATACCATTACTATTATCAAATTGCATTTACATTATTGCCATTTCTATCTCTAAAAACTGCTATCAAAGTTGTTTTCTAAAAATCACAATTCTAAGTTGATCCTAACCCTTTCATGGTTAGGGTTTTCCTAGAAAAGTGTGATATTTGAAACGGCTCCCATTAGCCTACATTTGTGTCTGTTCAAAAATATGTTCCCGAAATGATCCTAGTCATGTCATAGCTAGACTTGTCTCGAGAAATGTGTGACATTCAAAATGACTCAAAAGGTTCACATTTTAGGCTTCGTGCCCTTGTTGTTTTTTGAGCCACAAGCCTAAAGCAATCCTAGCCTTTTAATGGCTAGAATGGCTTTAGGCAAAGTGCGATATTCATTTGGATGTCTAAAATTCAAGTTAGGATTTCGGATCTTAAAACATGTTTTCAAAAGACTCAGTTTTCGAACCATTTACAAAATTTGCATTTGTTAAACCCTAGAAGTCCAATCCTAGGAAAATCCTGTTTTGGTCAATTTGGAAACCTTTCATTTTTAAACCAAAATCATAGCTTTTTCAAAACCCCAAAAATCCTCAATTTCCAATTCAATTAAATATTTCCTTTTCAAACATTCCTTTTTAAAATCAATCAAATCAAAGCCTTCCATTTCAAATCTCTCAAATCACTCTCTTTTCAAACCTTCCAAATTTAAACCCTAAATTAACTCCTCCTATTTTGGAAACAATCCAAACTTACCTTTTTCAAACAACTCAAATCTTTTTCAAAAAGGAAACAAAACCTTTTCAAACCTTTTTAAATCTTCCAAATCTTTTCAAATCTTTCCGAAAGGAAACAAATCTTTTCCAAAAAGGAAATAAAATCTTTTCAAATCACATGTCAATCTTTTCAAATTAAGGAAACATTTTCAAATCAAATTTTTCTGAAAAGGAAGCATTTCAAAAATCAAATCTTTCCAAAAATTAAACATTTTCAACATCTAATCTTCCTGAAAAGGAGATCTTTTAAACTCAGACTTTCCTAAAAAGAAAATATTTTAAAACTCAAACTATCCTGAAAAGGAAACTTTTAAAAATAAAAACTTTCTAGAAATAGAAATCCATTTCAAAATCTCAACTTTTCAGACTCTTGTCCGAACTACGACTAGTCTGATCCTCTTTAAGGAGGTATGTATACAACCCTTCATGGGGTGCAATCACAACCCTTTTCAAATTTTCAATTCTATAACCACATTCAAACTTAATTCCATCTTTCAAACTCTTCTTCAAATTTTATTTTCAACTGTTTTCGAAGTGGATAGCATGAAACATAGGTAACTGGTGAGTCATAATTAGGTGAGTAAAAGCTGAATAGACATATAGGTATCGCAAGGGCAAGGTAGGGTGATAGTCTTAGGGCATCTTCCCTACACGTAACCAACCCCTGAACTTAAGAATTTATCTTTCAAAGACTAAAACCGGAGTCAATTTTCAAAAGGGTTTTTCAACATTTTAGGGTTGTCAAACAACTCTACCTTCTAAAACCCTCTCATGAGGACGTTTTTCAAAAGCATTTTCCAAAACCTAAGTTTAACCCTCGGGTTTTACTTGGTGGAGATGACCTAGCACATCTTTAAATATGTTAGGTGGCAACTCCAAAGACCTTTTCAAAAAGCCCTAATCAATTCTATTTCAAAAATTCAAACCCCATCGCATTTGTCCTTCTAGGAGGATGTGTTCTAACGAGAGAACACCATGCTTTTTCCTGAGCCAAGAGGGCCTGGTTCAAAAAGCACGACAATGTCCCCAGAGGGGGGTGAATAGGGTTTTATAAAAATTGGAATGAAGCTCAAGATAATCAAACATAAAGTTTTACATAGAAGATGGATGTAAAACACGTAATACAGATGGAACTAAAGATTGCTTGCAAAAATGGATAATGCTCACATATATGCAGCAGTTAATATACACACATTCGACACACACACATTCAGTAATAAGTAGAGAACAAGAGATTTACAAAGGTTTGGCCCAATCTTTGTCTACGTCCTCTCTTCCTCATCCTCTCAAAGGTATTCCACTATGTAATCTTTTCCTTATACAGCTGTTGGTTTTTCTCCAAGTGCCCAACTCACTATTACATTCAAGGATTCACAAAAATCCTTTCTACAGAGAAGCTTCAATCTGAGCTCTCGAATTTACAAGTGTATTGCACAAGCTACACTCAAGCTCTAGAGGTTTACAATAACTTTTTCGGAAGTATTTAGGTTGCAAAGTAATGATTCTCACTCTTAAAAGTGAAGATAATAAATGTTATAGCTCAGGGGTTCTTCTCGATTAGTAGCAGTTACAGTTTAGTGAAGAAGATTTAGGGCTTTTGAATTTTTGCACTTTAAGATTCTTGTCTCATCTTCATAAATCAGTTTGAATTCATATATTTATAGTCTCTATTAAAAAAAAACTGTTAGAGTCGTTAAAGGTGCATTAAATGCGCGAGCGGCTAAGACAGATTTAAAAATTTGACCGTTGGAGCAAAATCCTATCGCCTGCCAAGATTGTAAGCAATCTTTGTCTCGTGCTGGCAATCAGGCTTCCTTAATTCTATCGCTGTGATTCTTGACTGGGATTGTTAGCAACCATCTCCTGGTGCTGTCAATCTATTTTTCACCCTTTTTTTTCCATTCTTATTCGAATAAGATTGTTAGCAATCTTCTTCTTGTGTCACCACTCTAGTCTTGCCACTTCTTTTGATGTTACTTCTCAAAAAGATTCTCAATATTCTTTCACTTGAGCTGCCACTCCATCTTTCTGCTTCTTTTGCATTTGTCCTTCCACAAGATTGCCAGCAATCTTAGTTAGTGTCAATACTCAACTTTTCTGCTGCTATTGTTGTTGCTATCCTTAGACCATCTTGTATACCCTTTGTGAATCACCCTTCTATTGTAATATGTTTAAGTTCTTCCAATCTTCTTGATAGCTTTCTGAACTTCTAAAGTATCTTTATCCTTTGGTAGCTCTTTGTTCATCAAACCATTTGGAAGTTAACAAACTACTTATGGTGGTGAAGACTTTCATTCTGATAGACTGTCAATCTTCTATATTGTCGGCAATCTCTAATATACTCCTTTTATAAGCCCTTACCACAATGCTTTTAAGGACAACTTGCCCTTAATGAATTGATATGAACATGGGGATCAAGGGTCTTCATTGGCCATAGATGTTATTGATTATATACATATCCAAGCCAAAATCCTTCTTCTGCTGGTGTCATCACCTTGACTGAGGTGCTGCTAATATTATATTTGTCACGATCTTTACATTTGTCATTATAGTGCTGTCACTCTTTTAAGGTGCTGACAAGATCTTCTATAAAACTCCACAGTTCATTATTGCCTATAAATCTAAACAGGTTTTATCATACTAAGTTGCACACTCAAGTTAAACACATTAGTTCATAATGATTAGGTTTTGTTATCACAAAAACCATCTAAGAACTATGGAGATTAACCCTTGGGTCAACATGGTGGAGGAGGGTCCATGGGTGCAACAATGCATGGAGGAGGAGCCTTCTTTGGCTAAGAATGGGGATTATAAACCTCCCCGACCTTGACGCCAAAGCCACCCCCCGATGACAACCTAGGCCATTTTGACTTGCCTATTCGACATCCTCAAAGGTCTTCCCAGCCCTCTTCAGTACAGACTTATTGAAACCCATCCCTTCGTTGATACCTCTTATCTAAAAAAAGAAAGTGAACAACAAAGTTAAGTCAAATTATCAGAAGAAGAGGAAATAGCAATTGTGAACTCACTCCTCTCTCACTCAGCCACTAAAGTTTCTCTTGTGGGCTCAGGGCCCAACAAATACATACCCAGAGTCTCAACGTTCACCAGAGCACTGGCGTCGCTGACCCCATGCCCCTTGGCGCGCTCGATCCTGGCTAGCTGATCATCATTTGGGATCGGAGTATCGCACTCTAACCAACATCAAAGACCCAGGTTAGAGCCCCAAGACTTGGAAAAGATAGCAAAATCACCAACAAAAAATAAAAAGGCTTATCGTTCTATACCCTTCTTGCTTGGCTTACCCCATTGTCTGGGGACCATAGCAATGTTCTCATCTATTGGCTCATTAGGCTGAAACTCCCACCCTTTGCCATAGACGTAAAAAACACCCGCCTTTACACCCTTTGTGGGAATTGGGCAAATCCTTCACAAAGCTTAACTCGGGGCTCCTGATAGAGAAATACCACCACCATTTCTCCCTCTCCGTTACTCTGTGACAATGTAAGAACTCCTTTGCTGACATGAAAACCCCATTATCACTAGAGTCCTGCCAGATAATGGCACAACCAAAGCGGATCCTCCATGAGTTCAGAAGTATCTAACCAGGGGCCAAGCCCAACCGGCACAGTACCTCCCTAACTAGTTTGGGGAAAGGGAACCTAAGCCCACTGGCTAAGGCCCCATCATAGACAGTTATCTCCTCTGGGCTGGGCAAGTAGGTCGTCTCCTTTTTCCTAAGAGCTTTATATCTCAAGGTTGTAGGAACCTAACAATCCTTCCACAACCTCCTAATTTTTCCCTCTTTTATGATGCAGGACACATGGGCCGTAGCGAAATCAAACTCCTTAACTCCCTAAATGACTAGATCACTGGGTTTGGGGGCAATGGACTCCACTGAAAAATGGTGGCCTCCAACTCTGACGTCACCTCCTTCACCGATGCCCCAGAGTCGGCCACGGAAGAAATTTCTAAGGTTTTGTGCCTGACGGCCACCAAACCGTCAAAGGACATCCTCTCAGAACCAAAACTAATGTCCTCCAAGTCATTCATGGTCCCTAATCTACCCGAATCTCTAACTCCATCTAACACCGGCATTACTAATCCAATGAAGCCCTCAAGCAAACTCAAATCACCAACAAAACCCTCAAGAGATGGAATCCTATGAGCATTCTCAAAATACTCAAAGGCATCGAGGAAAAAATCAATACATAAGACCTAAAAATGGGAGAGAAAGGAGAATAATCTTATCAAATGAGGCAAGAATCATCATACTACACTAAAGTCGAGATGCAAGGCGAGGGACGAAATGAAGGGGAAGGTAAAGTTACTGAAGATCATTGAGGCAAAGTGAGGAGGCAAAGCCAAACTGCTAAGCCAAAACCCTCTCTTATTTGAAATGAAGGGCCAAGATTGTCCTACTTACCCCAAATCCAATGGTCAGCAGTTGAATGGATGCTTCTCAGACCGAAAACCAACCAAAAGCAACCATGTGGCTGTAATGTGAAATGGCCCATCTCATCACTGACCCCTACCATGATTATGCCTACGGCGCAATAAATAAACTCTCGCATCGACTGTATAATTCCCCCAATCACGAGCAAGATGACCAAAGGAACTAGGGGCATCTGATAGGTTCCAGTTTTATATACTAGACCAGTCGAGCATTCATGCCAAACAGACCAGTCGGACATCCTAAGCATAATATCAAGCGCCTTATTAGTACATCCCGAGATCTGTGCCTATAAATCAACTACCACCCCTTGACTAGGTGCACCATTACACCCATGATATATGCGACCGTTATCCAAGAATCACACCAATCTATACTGGTATATAAAGAGGACTTCACCACCTTCAGAGGTACGTATACAAAATTTCTTGCCATTACTCTATCCATATTCCTCTAAACCACTTGCCTAACTTTGGTATCAAAGTGTTCTTGGTAAGCACTACACTGATGTTCATAGTCTAGAGACGCCTAGCCTTCCACTAGATCCGTTCGTCTTGGACTAGAGCAGACTGTACAAATTTACTAAATCATCACAACCTTTTTTCAACCTCACCACCAAATGCTACCATTCGATTCATCTTTCTCCTACGTACTTGTATATATATATTGAGATCCTTACACATGCATTGCCTTGAGGAGTTTGAGTTTTTATTCAAGTCTTATAGTATTATTTGATATACCCTAGAAAGTATTCTCTCTCCACTTGTTGAAACTTATTCCAAGACCAAGTATTCTGTAGACTTGGTTCTCATATCTTTTAAATGAACAGTGCTACATGGCAATTAAACGTGGCTTTATTTGGCCTTGAGAAGGAAACTCTCGTGGAAGGATATATGAGAAAAAATTACATAAAAAAATAGGAAAACATTTCTTGACGTCTCCTTTCTGAATGGAAGTGTTTGAATATTAAAGGATTCTTACAATCTAAAAACAAAAGAACACTCACAGCTTTATGTGTTACATTTCACAAAGCATTTTATCAATCAATCATAGCCCTATCATTTGAAAACTTTCAACCTAATTCAAACAATTCAAGAACCCAAAGAGATTTCCTGTTATCATCCAAAAATGAAATCTTGGTGTGGGACTGTTTACCTTTCATGTAGATTTATTATTCAATTTCTTATTTTTTCTCTGAGCAAATAAGATCAAAACAACAGGAAAATCACAAAACATAAGTAAGGAAAAAAACAAAAAACAAAAAACATAAAGCTCATCCTTGATTGTCTTCTGCAACCACCCTTTGGACATGATATGAGAGGTTAGACAAGCATGAATCATAACTTGTGAGTCACCTTCAATTACAGCATTACCCCAATCTTCCCCATCTACCCAGACACACGCCATTCAATTTCAATTAAGGCAAATGCTAAAGCAAAATTTACTTTTAAAATCGATGAAATTACTTTAAAAAGATGCTAACCAACTTGAAAAAAAAAATTCAAATTGAGATATGTATAGGAATCAAAAAAAATTTCAATGGTGTCTTTAATTTCTAAAGTAATGGAATGATGACTATTGTTGGGTCTAGTTATCTGAAAGTGTTATCACTGAATGCATCGGCCTCCCTCCTTGCTTTGTTGATTGATCAAGCTCTCTGGTTGGTAAGTATTAAGGACACTTCCATTTCCATCTTCATTAATTCTTTGGTTTTTTTATTTTTAAATTTCACTAATTCCATATCAGCGTAGAGGTGTCAAAATAAAATTCTTCCATGTTGGTTCCCACGTCAGCTGGTAGGGCCGGTACGATAATGCGTTAAAAAGAGCGGTACTCTCTATCATTTCCCTTTTAAGGGCCCGTTCGGTAGGACTTTTCAGTCTATTTTTTTTTATAGCTTATAAAAGCAAAAATATAAAAAAAAAATCTAAGCCTTTTTGCTTATAAGCCAAAAAAGTAGAACCAAAAAAACTAAAAAAATTGTACCAAATGGGCCCTAAATAGAGAATCATGAAATCAGTCATTCATATAATTGATTGAAAGAATCATGGCCTTAATTGTAATTTGATAAAGTAATTGATTCCATAATGGGTGGTTTTTTTTATATCACATATGGGTGGTTATTGGGTTGTAAAGAAAATGAGAGAAAATAATAATAGGTATTACATAACAGTTCAAGCATAAAATTCACGCATTAATAGGACTCGGGGGTGGGCACACGCGAAGTGTGTGTAATCTTTAAGTATTGCCAAAGTGATAGATTGAATCACTGGAGATGATGGTCGTTGTGGTCGATTCAATCACCAGAGAGTTTGAAGAAATCAATTGGGGTTCTATTGTTATCAGAATAGAACTACAGCAGTTTAAAATTTATAAATAGCTACAGCAGTTATTAAAATAACTACCATGAGGTAGCTTCAAAGACATCAATTAGGATTCTCCCTTCATATATTAGAATAGATAATCACAAACAACAACAACAATGTGAACATGCATATAAAGTTATTACAGGTGGCCCTACATTGAACTTTCTTTAAGTATCATTCTGATCCAATTTATCCAAGCAAAGGAGAGTTTAACATATTGTGAGTTCTTTTTTTCTTTTTAACTCCTATTGAAATAAAATAGGATAGTCCAACCAAAATATAGCCAATCTAAATCCACTGAAGAAATTCTATTCAATAACTCAGCTAATTATGTTCTGAATGACAGAAAAAACATGTTTTAAAAAAGTACAGCTAAAATCTATTTGTGTCTATACTATATAAAGATCATCCAACTTTTGGTTCATCTAATAATAGGTTACACAAAAATTAGTTTATGTACCAATTAGATTTGGAAGTAGAATTTGTAAGAATCTGCTTTTTTTTTTTTCTTTTTTTTTTTTTGAATAGCAAAAATATTGGTTGATGAATGGGAAGGAGAAACACAAGAAAAGGACCTAAACTAACTAAGCCAACAAAGCTCAACAGAAAAGGGCCAATACCAAAAACAACAGCAGGAGGAATTGGCCAGTAGTTAATAAAAATGAATGAGCTAATACTGAGGTTAATTACAAACTTCTGCAATATTGTAAATATAAGCACCCCATTTTTGCCCATTCGGTGATCTTAGTTCGACCAAAATCACTTTCAAACATCACATACACATTCAGATTCCAATCCACCCTCCAAACTCTTATCTAGTCTACCGGTCAAAGGGCCCACTTGACGTCAAATGACCATTTTGCCTCTAAGCATCCAATTATCCCCGAGAACCACACCAGCTCTGATTACCTTCTAGGGATGCTTCTAATAGTATTCTCAACCTTCTAGTATCTTTTTGGACCATTTCGAGTCTATTCTGGTAAGCTCGGTACGAAATAACCATTTTGCCCCTGGTGGGCCTGTCGCATTTTCCAACCACACTGACTTTGGGTATCAAACCGGCAATTCCTCAAAACATTCTCAGTAGTGTTTTCAACCTTCAAATCTTCTTATGAATCACTCTGGGTTGATTCTGGTGTTCTCTTGGGTCAAATGACCATTTTACCCTTAGTGGGCTAGTCGTTCCTTTCAACTATTGTGGCTCTAATCATTAATTCAATTACCTCCGGGAAACTCTTGTAGGGGTTCTCGTCCATCCCAGGCCTTTCAGATCATTCCTGAACTTTTCAGAGTCACTCCTAGTAAAGCCAAGCCAAAAATTGCATGGTAGTCACTAGGACAGGAGTCCAAATCTTCTGTCTTGCGTCACAATGGTCCAAGATCTGTTTCTTACTACCCAAGAAATTCCCCAAACTGGCTCGTGCCACTCTTAGTACCGCTAAGCCAAAAATTGGCATGGTGCCATTGCAATAGGTGCTAGTTCCTGTTCTCTTTGCATATAAATACAAAACCTTTCTCTATGTAAAATGGGTCCGCAAACTCAGTCCAGAAACTCTACCTCTCTGAAAATAAAGCTCAAATTCCCTCAAAACCCTAATTCTCTCAAGCCTCTTCAAACTCTAGCCTCCATACACTCAAACCTTAGGCCCTATACACCCTATACACTCAAACACAAGCCTCTAAGCATCTATTAAAGATCAAGTGCTGCATCTTTAAAGCTCTCAAGATTCAAGCAAAACAAAGCAAACCAAGCAATTAAAGTAAGAAAAATACAAGATTGGTTTTCTATTTACTTTTATGTAATCCCCCTGCTCTCTTCTCTCTCTAGACCCACTTCGGTTCTCTTCTATTTTAATCCCCATCTTCTACCTCCTCTTCTTGCATGCTTAAAATAAGGGATCTCCCGGTTCATGCTTAGGAAGGTCTTAGAGAGAATCACCATGATAGGGATTTTCTTTAAGTTCCCCCTAAGATGGTGTCGGTCTGGCCCCCTTAATTATTTGATGAAGCCTAACCTTGAATGTTCACGACCTTATTGTATTGTGGTTGTCATGTTTATTCATTGCATTCAAAGTTATTTTCAAACTTGCATCAAAGTTCTCTTTCAAAACTTGCATTCAAAATTTCCTTCTTTCAAATTGTTTTCAAGATCACACTCCTAGGATAATTCTAACCATTCCATGGTTAGGGTTGTTTTAAGAAAGTGTTATATTCAATGTGACCATTAAGGTCCAAATTTTGGATATAAACCCTAAATTGTTTTTTATCAAAATCACAATTCTAAAGTAATTCTAGCCATAGCTAGGGTTGTTTTAGGAAAGTGTTACATTCAATGTGATCATCAAGGTCTAAATCTTGTTTTCAAACCCTAATTGCTTTCAAAATCACAACCCCAGAATGGTTCTAATCTTTTCATGATTGGAATCGTTTTAGGAAAATGAAACATTCAAGAGACAAGCAAAGTTTCATATTCAAACCTCTTTCCAAATCGTTTGCAAATCTACTTCCTAAAAACTTTTTTCAAAGATTTACTTTCCAAAAATTCTTTTCTTTTTGAAGTCCAAGTCAAAACCCTAAGGTCCATGTTTAGGAAACCCTAGTTTTCTCACATAAAATCACAACTTCCTATTTTGCATCAAATCATAGGTTTTCAAAAACCTTTTTTTACATAAAATCATAGATTTCCAAATTCAAAATTTTAAAAACTAATGCTTTTCAATTTCAAATCAAATCAAAATTTTCAATTTTGGAAACTAAATGAAATTCTCTATTTTTGGAAATAAAATCCGATCGTATGTTTTAGGAAACAAAAATCAAATCTTTCTTAATTTCAATATTTCTAAATTCCAAAACTTCATTTTTAAAACTTTTCAAAAACAAAACTTTCCTTTCTCAATTGAACTCCAATCTTTTCAAATTCAAGTGCTTTGCATTACCGTAGGTCTTAGGATTACCAAAATCCCAAGTTACCTCAATCCTAGCTCCAACCTTTTCAAACTCAACTTTATAAATTCAACTTTTTAAATCTTTCCAAATTCCAACTTTTCTAAATTTCAAACTTTCAAATCTAATTTCCAAATTTCAAGGTTCAAACCTTTCTTAAATCAAAACTTTCCTAAAATGGATCTTTCTAAATTCAAATCCTTTCAAAATCAATTCTTTCTTAAGATGAAAACTTTCCAAAAATGGAACATTCTTAATTGAAAGCTTTCTTAAGTTCAAGTTTTTCAAATTCTAACTTTCCAAATTCTTCTAAATTAAATATTTCCAATTCAAGTCAAATTTTTACAAGTCCTTTCCAAGTCTTTCTTAAATCCGACTTTCCTAATTTGGACCTTTCCAAAAATGAAAGTTTTCTAATTCGAAACTTTCTTACATCGGAACTATCTAAAATCAAACCTCTTAAGTTCAAATCAAGTCTTTCCAATTCAATTGCATGCTTCAAACCCTAGGTTATCAAAGCCTTAGGATGCTAAGTTCTAGTTTAATCCTAACCCCAAAGTTAGGAAGCTTAAACTCTTTTCTAAAAGTCAAGTCCAAAACCAAGATGGTTTTTAAACTCCAATTCAAGTCAAGATAATTTCAAAACTTAACTCAATATTTCCAAAACAAGTCCAAGTTCTACTCTTCAAGTTCAACTTTGAATCAAAGCTTAATTTCAAATCCTTAAGTTCAATTTCAAATCAAAGTCAATTCCAAGTTCGATTTTAAATCAAAGTTCAAATCAAATTCTTTTTAAAGACCTCAATGTGTCTATTTTCAATCGAACCCCGAGTCCGAACTATGACTAACCTGATTCCCAACAAATGGATACTTAAGCAACCCTTATGGGTGCAGTCATAACCTTTTTCAAATTTTCAATTGCACAACCTTTTTCAATCTCCAATTTCCACGACCTTTTTGAAAATTTCAATTCTCTGTTTCAAAATCAATCTCTTCTCAAGTTCTTTTCATGCACTTGCATGCCATGCATCATATCAAATCTTTTTCCAAAATTCTTTTGAAAGTAGATAGTATTGGACATTTGACAATCGTAAATTCTAAATGAGTGAAGCTAGGGTGAATAGACATATAGGTATCGTAAAGGCAAGATAGGGTAATAGCCTACTGCATCTTTCCTATACGTAACTAACCTCTGAACCTAGAATCACTATTTTCAAAGACCAAAAATGGAGTTATTTTTAAAAAAGGGCTTAAATCTTTCGAAAAGTTATCAAACAACCTGTTTTCTTAAAAATTATCTCTTGAGAAAGTTTTTCAAAACCTTTTCAAAAACCCTAAGTTTAATCTTCATATTGCACTTAGTTTTAAGTGACCTAACTCACCTTAACAAAGTTAGATAGTGACTCCAAACTTTTTGAAAGCCCTTAATCAAATCAATTTCCAATTTAAACCTAGTCGTACTTGTCCTTCTAGGAGGATGAGTTCTAATGACAGAGTATCATATTTTTCTCACTTGTTTTCTCGAGTGTGAAAAAATCGAGGAGCGACAGTTGGTGACTCCACTGGGGACGCTGGTGACTCCACTGGGAACGCTTAGAGGGTTAGGCCATTATCGTGCCTCTTCACCCTTCACTCATCTAGAGTCTTCGATTAATTTTTCTGATCATATCCACTTTAAATTTTTCAAAATCAGTCTTTTCAAAGCAATTTTAAAAAACATATCATCGCTTGTATTCAATCATTTAATCTTACATTAAGTTTGTCATTAAGGTACTGACTTTGTGCATTATATTTTGTAGGTGGACCCTTATTCACATTTTATTTTATGTCATATTAACTGTCTTGTATGTCATGAATGAATAAGATCGAATGGACAGGATGGATGAGAGTTGTTAGGCCATTTTCTCCATTTTTTAAAATGTCACACACACACTGCACGTGCACTCGCATTTGCATATTTGCATTATTACCTGGTTACAGCCCTTCTAGTTAGAAGGGGGGACGGTACTTTGGTTTTAAGCAGAGATGCTGTGTCAATTTCTTAGCCGATGGCCTCATGATGGTTCCCCCGCTTAGATCACAAACCAATAATGGCACCACCTCGGGGAGTGGACCTAGGTTTGAAGATCTGGGAACCGAGCTTTCTTAGGAAGCATTAGTAAACCCTTAACCTCAAGCTCATGTAGAAACCATGCATAGCTGAACCTCTACCAGATTTAAAATGCGCATGTCAATTTCAAAACCATGAAGGAAAGGTTGACTATTTTACTTTTGTTTATCCTTGTCTATTCTTGTTGTTCTAATGCTTGTAAATATGCTCATGCATGTATATTTACTTTACAACTAGATTCTCTCTTTCTCTCCCTATATATTCTTGGCATACACATATATGCATTCAATACCCTATGTTAAGACAAGAGTTTTAAAGTAACTCAAGTCACTGCATTCTCATGCATATGATCAACCCATAGAGAGTGACACCAAGATCACTCTCCCTTGCATAAAACCTACCAAAATCCTAAGGGTTACCACGCAACCCTAAGGGCTCATGGCATACATTTCAAGTCATTCCATAGTGAGGGGCCCCAATCCTTCTATGCTTACAGAGATAAGGTTACCAAGAAGACATGGGGCAACCGAACAATAAGGACCTCCTCAACATCAAACTCAAGGAAGGAGAATCCGAAGACTCAAGAGGAGTTTAGGATTTCATATGTAAAAGTAGGTAAGTGAAAGTCCCAAGAAAAATGTTCCCCCTTCCCCTATTAAAATGTACTTCGATGCTCTTATATTTTAAACTCAAAGTTTAATATACTCCTCTACTTTTTGCAAATCAATGATCGAATGAATGTATGTTCTCAATCGACGATAAGGTATCTGCATACATGGGCAAACCTCCTATTTCCAAAAAGTGAGCCAAGTGCATCATGTTTAGTCTCTCTCATAAGAAAGGACACCCCTAAGATATGTATCACATAAAACTTTTTAAATATCAAACACTAACTCGTGACTTGTGTCCTTGTTTTTCTTTTTCTTTCTTTTCCTTTCGCAGAGACTACACCATAGAAAGCCGTCATTGCTCCAAAGAAAGATCAGTATCCACCTAGAGACCCAATCATCACCCGACACATAGCTTTACTAATGGTGGCCAACCATGATGAGATCTCCCCAGTCTCACGAGAAGAGGTCAACGAGAAGAGAACTAAGATTGGCTAAATGTTTAAGCTCATCCAAGCCATGGCTATGAAAGATGCTGCTTTAGCCCCATCTTTATCCACAGTGTTTCCCAAAGACCCTGAACCTGTCAATCCAAGGATTGTGCTTCAATTTGGTACTATGGGAAAAAACAAAGAAGACTCCAAATGGGCTAACACTGAAGAAGGAAAGACCATACTGTTCTCACCTGTTGCAAAAAAAATCTTTCCAGACTCTCTTAGCCTAAAGATTCAAGGGTTCGAAGACTCACTATGGAGCCTCTATGGCCGTGACACTTTCGGGCTCACCATCTATGATGAATTGTGCTTCTTCCCGGACCACTCAAGACCTACCAATTTCAAAATGCCTGACTTTCAAAAGTACGATGGCACTGTCAACCCTATAGCCCACATTCGCCTTTATGTTGGGTCATTAAGTGGCCATGGGAATAACCCAAAACTTCTCATGCAACTTTTCCAACACAGCCTCATAGGGTTCACTCTACAATGGTTTGCTCGACTTGATCTAAGGAAGATCACAACCTGGATTGAGCTGGTTAATACATTGAAGGCCCAATATCACCACAACATAGACCTCACTTCTGACTATTGGTTCTTGATGACAATGAGCAAAGGAGATAAAGAAAGCTTCAAAAGCTATACCCTTAAGTGGAGAGAAGCAACAACAGCACAAGTCAATCCTTCTTTAGAAGAGGAGTATGTGCAACTGTTCGTGCATGCCTTCTAAGGCATATACAATGAAAATCTTTGCACAAGCATTAGGAAGAGCTTCTCAGAGTTGATCATGCAAGGGGAGATGATAGAGAATGGCCTAAAAATGGGAGGATCATTGACCCCTATGCTAAAATTGATGAACTTTCAACAAGCTTAGCAAAGAAGGTACCCACATCATAGGAAATAGGCCGAAAGGAGGGAGAAGTGTCCGCCATTTTGTCTACTCAGCCACCACAATATCACCCGCAATACCAGTCTCAACCACCCATGGCTATTCAAGTACTTGCTCCCGAGCTAATGGTAGTCCAACCACATGTCAACCCCATACCCGCCCCCACCATTGCCAAATCCTTTGCCCCCTACCTTTAACTTGACTCTTGTTTGTGAGTACCATTCTGGAAGACAAGGGTATGACACACTGTCTCATCCTAAAACAAAAAATACAAGATTTAATCGACGCGAAGGTCATTGGCACCTAGGAGATGAACCACGTAGATGGAGCATAGGGGAAGTTGGTGTGGTTCCAAAACCTGTCTAGAGGGGTTTTTTTTTTTCAAAGTGCAAGGGATGTTTCCTAGATTCATCCATTTTCTTCTTATTCTTTATTATTCTGCATCCTATTTTGCCTGTCATTTTTGCCTTGAATCAAAAGCTTTCATGTCATATAAATAGATCTAAAATGGACTAAGTAGTGATTTTTTATTTATCCCCTTTGTTTCATACTCTTATGGATGAATTTGATTTCCAATGCCCTCAACTTGAAGGAAATGATAGCATAAGCACCACATTCAGAAACAAACTCTGACTCTAAAAAGAGGGGAGAGAGAAACAGGAAGTGTAGAGGAAGGGCAATACAAAAAGGTGAGAGATGAATATCAATCACGTAGCTTGTTGAAAATCCAAGTAGCGACCCTCAAAGGACGTCCTGGAAAAACAGCAATTAGCTACACCCTCAAAAGGAAGATTAGCGCAAATTAGCAAGCCTGGGATGATTAAATTCTTGAAAAAAAAAATCAATCAGAAAAAACAAAAAGATTTTTTATAGTGTTTGTCCTACACATGCACAATCATTAGGGCAAATATTCAGTTATGAATAGATTGATATGCATGCTTGTTTGAGGTTAAATCTTATGTGCATAATCACTTACATAAATATGAGTCAACAATTTTGATGATCTTTACCATATTGGTGTTTCATGTTGATCTTAATATACACTTCTCGAGACTTCTTAGAATATGACATCCGCCTTTACGATATATTTTAAATGGTATTTGCAGATTATCTCACACCTAGATTGACCTTTTGTTGATTCCCTCTCTCATCACTTATGGAAAGGGCTACTATTGAGTTTGAGTGCAGCTACCAGTGTTATGTGACAGTAGGGGAAGGCTACCTACTCATGTGTGTGAAAGCCGTCATATTTTTGCATTTTAGTATTTCCATCATTAGAGAGATAGGGTTGGAATTCCATAAATAAATAAAGAAAGAGAAAGAGAGAGAGAAAGAGAAAGAGAGAGAGAGAGAGAGAGAGAGAAGAAGAAGAAGAAGAAGAAGAAGAGAAGAGCAAACCAAGATCACAGGATAAGACAGGTTTGACTTCTAGGTGTGGTAGTCCACGAGCTATTAAACATGGTATGCCATCTTAGATCATGCCTAGGGTTTGTATTCTCATTAGTCTTAATGAAGTTCACACTTACACCACTACATTATCACCGATATGATCTTGATCATCTCACGACTAATTGTGCTCATTTTGTGTGGTTTCATACATATTTGATGTTGATCTTTTCAAGCTAAGCTACATCTTGATATTCATAAATCTATATTTGCCCTTCATTGATTGATCATGTCTTTATAGGATCCCTATAATTTGAAAAGTTCAATAGTTCTACCAAAAACTGGGCTTACCTACACTTTTTAATAACTTTCAAGGTCTTCTCGAACTGAGAAAGGAAGCTACATGTTACTTTGCCAAAGGGCGATGCTAGCTATCACTCGAGAAAGCCCACTGATCCAAAGAACAGTCTTAGAAGAAACCGAGAGGTCCACTAAAAAGAGTTTTTCCTTCCAACAAGAGAGAGGGGGGAAAACGAGTCAATTGGTTGAATCTCAAAGAGTGGTGCAAGTACTATCACATCTTGACAAGAAAATGACAAAATTAAAAAGGGGAATCCCAAAAGAGAAACAGAAGTTCAAAAGGCTACCTAATTCTAGGATACAACACTTATAACTAAACATGAACCCTGAGGCAAACTCAAGGAGGCATCCATCCATTCCCATCCATAAGTAAAATGTGTGCATTCATCAAAAAGTATGACATACATTTAATTTCATTCTTACATGTGTATTAATCAAAAGTATGACATGCATTTAATTCCATTCCTATATGTACATTTATCAAAAAGTATAAAATGCATTCATCCTTTTACCTATGCATTTTTAGAATTGGCACAAATAAACTTATTTTTGCATGAAAACTTACTCTATATCTCTCTATTTCTCTCAAATAGGAAACAAGAAATGGGGCAAACCATAAAAAAAGAGCTAAAGCCACCCCGCAACCAACTAACCTTAGACGTCTCCAATACCGGTACACACCTCAGAAAACACAGATTTTCATAGCCGGCAAGAGACAAAGAATGGGGCAATGGCCCACCCTTGACTTTGCCATTCAATCTTGGACTTCCCCAAAGGATCATTCCGCCAGACGGAGTGTCAGTTCAACATAACTTCAACCTTGGACTTTCCCAGAGGAGTATCATTCCGCTAGATGGAGTGTTGGTTCAAGAAGTAGCAGTTTCAAGAGATCAACCTTGGACTTCCCTAGAGAAGTATCGTTTCGCCAGATGGAGTGTCAGTTCAAGAAGTATCAAATCATCAACCTTGGACTTCTCTAGAGGAGTATCGTTCCGCCAAACGGAGTGTCGATTCAAGAAGTATCAAGACATCAACATTGGATTTCCCTAGAGGAGTATCATTCCACCAGTAGAAGTGTTCATTCAAGAAGTATCAGTTTACAGACATCGATCGTGGACCTCCCCGGAGGAGCATTATTTTGCCAAACAGAATATCAGTTTAAGGTAACTATTCTCTAGATTCCAACTCTTCAAATCCCTCTGATTGCCTTACAGTCAATATAGGACCCTTACTTTATCATATTCTGTCTTTGACAAGCAAAGATAGAAAAAAGGGGCAGTTGTAAACACCCCATTTTTGCCTACTCAATGATCTCGGCTTGACTGGACTCACTTTCAAACATCACATGCACATTCAGATTCCAACCCACCCTCCAAACTCTAATCCGGTCTACCAGTCGCTTCCTGGGCCTATTGGGCCCCCATGAAGCCAAATGACCATTTTGTCCCTAAGCATCCAATTGTCTCTGAGAACCACACTGGCTTTAGGTATCAAATCGATTACCTTCTAGCGATGCTTCTAACAGTTCCCAGCCTTTTAATACTTTTCTAGACCATTTCGAGTCCATTCTTGTAAGCCTGACACGAAATGACCATTTTGCCCCTGGTAGGCCAATCGCTTTTTCTAACCATACTGACTCTAGGTATCAAACCAAAAATTTCTCAAAACATTCTCAATAGTGTTGTCAGCCTTCAAATCTTCTTACGAATCACTCTGGGTCAATCTCGGTGTTCCTTTGGGTCAAATAACCATTTTGCCCCTGGTGGGCCAGTCGCTCCTTTCAACTATTTCGGCTCTAATCATCAATTTAGTTACCTTCAGGACACTATTTTAGGGGTTCCCGTCCATACCCGACCTTCCAAATCCTTTTCAGACTTTTTGGAGTCACTCCTAGTGAAGCCAGGCTTAAAATTGCATGGTAGTCACTTTGACAGACGCTTAAATCTTCTGCCTTACATCACAAGGGTCAAACAATTTTCCAAACTAGCTGGTGCCACTACAAGCCAAAAAATGACCTAATGCCACTATAACAGGCGCAAGTTCCTGTTTTATTTGCCTATAAATATAAACCCTCCCTCTACGTAAAAAGGGTCTGCAAACTCAGTCCAGAACTCTACCTCTCTTAAAACAGAAGTCAAATTCCCTTAAAACCCTAATTCTCTCAAGCCTCTTCAAACCCTAGCCTCCATACATTCAACCCCTAGCCCCTTTAGTCCCTATACACTCAAACACAAGCCTCCAAGCATCCATTAAAGATCAAGTGTTGCATCTTCAAAGCTCTCAAGGTTCAAACAAACCAAGCAATCAAAGCAAGAAGAAGACAATGTTGGTTTTTTATTTACTTTTATGTAATCCCCCTTCTCTCTTCTCTCTCTAAACCCACTTGGGTTCTCTTTTATTTTACTCCCCATCTTCTACCTCCTCTTCTTGCATGCTTGAAACAAGGGACCTCTCAGTTCATGCCTAGGAAGGTCTTACAGAGAATCATCGTGCCGAAAATTTTCTTTAAGTTCCCCCTAAGATGGTGTGGGTCCAGTCCCCTTGATTATATGGTGAAGCCTAATCTTATATGTTCACAACCCTATTGTATTGTGGTTGTCATGTTCATTCACCGCATTCAAAATTGCATTCAAAGTTGTTTTCAAACTTGACATCCCCATAGCCTCTACTTTATGGGAAAGTGAGGTAACTCTAGTATTCAAATCATCAACTTTCCTAAGTTGATATTTACCCCCTTTATGTTGTTTGATTGGTCTAGTTTCAGGATTTTGGGTCCCAGTGGTGGCCCAATCTCTAGCCAAGTTAGCTAGATAATCAAAATAGTTATACACTTTAGTGGGATCCTTATCAGGATAAGTCACTATGCATATGACTCCACAAACATCTGCAATTGAGGGGTCAATGAAGAATAGAAAGTGTTGATGATATGCCAATCGACAAACCCATGATGTGGACATGACAACAACAAATCTTTAAACCTCTCCCAACATTGGAAAAATGTTTCACCTAAAGTTGGGGCAAATTGAGAGAATTGGTGACAAATCACCTCGGTCTTATGTTCAGGAAAAAACTTTTTTAGGAATTCCCCTTGTAATGTATGCCAAGAGTGTATAGACCTAGGCCTTAATGAATTAAACCTTATCTTAGCCTTGTCCTTCAGAGTGAACGGGAATAGTTTTAAAAGTACAACTTCCCATGGACAAGAGTTATCCTAAAATATCGAGCATGCGTCCTTAAAATCCTTGATATAAATGTATGGACGTTCATAATCCATACTATAGAAAGCAGGCAACAGTTGTAGCATTCCCGGCCTCAGATTGAGCATGTTTTGGTGCTTAAAAAATACTATGCATGATGTGGGGCTTTGCCTTGAGTGATTCATATAATCTCGCATTGTTCTATGTTAGGAAGCTGTCATGTCACCATGGTTACTCCCTCTATCATTAGGATCTACTAGAAGTTATGGGGTAAGAGGGGGATTCAAACCCTGAGAGTTATTAGCCCCATTTGTCACGCTCGCTCCTAATCAAGTGTCATTAGTGCCGTCTTAGGATGTACGTGATCGCACAGGTCACTTACCTATAAGGGAAACCTCAACATAATCCCAAAGATAAAAATCTTATAGGAATACATACCATCATATTAAATAAATTCAAACCATCTCATAATCCTCCAATATACATCATTAAGAGAACTCTTAATCCACACTTATGAATATTTACAAAACCACAAAATAAAAAAAACTCCAACAAGACTTTAATACAATGTACATGACTAATAACTCAACTAAAGAGCTTCTCGAAGCTCTCCAACTTAACACCAACAGTGGACGGGACATCTCCCATTTTTCTGCAAAACAATCTGTGTGGGTGTAAGCTATATATCAACGTGCTTACAAGATAATCAAACTCATAAAGAAGGAATGATAAACATCCACTAAATTAATCATCAATAGATAATACACCAACAACAATAAAAAACAATGTCTCTTGTGATGCAATGTATGATACACTATATATGTGCGCGCTATTTTGATAATATTGGCCCAATATATCGATGGATTGTTATCAAGGATATCCCACATCGAGACCCTTTAGGTTTGCCCCACATCGGCTAAACCTTAGGTTAGTCCCACATCGACTAAACCTCATCCGTGCAATGCAAGATATGCACACAAAATGTATTGCATGCAAATGCCATCGCATAATCCAACAATCACCACCAATGTAGACAATAAAACATTCAATACATTATGAATAAGATCATTTTATATTCCCACCTGATACTTGTCTTATACACACCGTCGACTCACTCCTTTGGTTAAACCGGAGTGTTTTGATCCCCTTCTGAACCTACCAAACACCACCACATCAAACTTGATGAAATAGATGTTATAATTCATAACCAATGCATGACTATAGCTTATAAACCTTAAACATGTAATTTAGAACACCAATAATGCATTAGAACGCAATAGAATGTTAAACCCTTCCCCTATGCAATATAATGTCAACTTTAAACTATAATGTCTCATAGGTCACAAGGATTTAAAGTACCAAATTTATATCACTAGAAAGATATATGAATCTACTTTCGGACATTTCAAACAATGCATCAATCCGAGTTTCCTAGAGACAATTATGGTCATTTCACTAAAGAGTGTCAAAGTTGTCAGAAAGAGTTCGCTAGGGCGAGAAAGTAGCGAGACTTACTGGATAAATAAGTTCGCTGGAGCAAGAAGGTAGCGAAAAGGTAGCGAGACTTACTGGATAAGTTCGCTGGGGCGAGAAGCCAGTGAAACCTTAGCGAGATCTGCTAGATATGGCTCAAAATGGCTTCCTAACCCAAGGTTTCTCCACTCCAATCCACCACAACACTTCACATAAGCTCACCAAAGACTCCAAAATACAATACCAAGCTAGAAGTAAGATTAAAGACAACCAATAACATATTCACCAAAGATAAATCAAGGCTTTCACCATGAAAGCCCTCACCCCCTTTTCTCCTCCATCACTTCAATTCTCACATTCATGGCATGAATTGATATGTTAACATACACAATCAACAAATATGCAATGAAACAAACATAAATATAAGATCTCTCACCTTCAACAATGAAATCACAAGCTTTCTCTTCAAATTTTTTCCTTTCTCTTCTTTCCTCTTCTTTTTCTCTCTTTTCTCTCACTTTCTTTCTTGCCAAACAATTTTACTACACAAGCTCCTCTCTTCTCTTTCCTCCCCTTGTCTTGAAGACAATTATAGATACAAAATATATCTATCATTTCACATGTCATGCACACACACTTGCTAGTAACATTAGTGAAACACACACCTCTCACACATGAAGCACACACCTAGGTGTCTTAGGGTTAAACCCCCACCTAGCACCTCCTTGCTTCCTTAATCCACGTCTCATCCACATGATTAACATAATTAATCACACTTATGATAATTCATCATGATTAACATAAGCTAAGCATGAAGATTAATTAAACTAATTAATCATGAATTAAGCTCACTAATCAAGCTTAAAAACATGATAATCCCCTAAATGCAAGCCCTCATTAAACCATGCTAAACAAGCACCTTGATTAAGGATAATCATGTACCATAAACATGCTGTTAAGTTAAGCATGATGCTAACCAAGTTAGGGTTTTACACCATCATTAATGTTGGCCATAGGTATAAGATCCAGATCAACTACTAATCGAAAATTTGGGACAAGAGTTCTCGATGGAGAAAGAGTGTGGTAGGTAGGAGGAAGATCTTTAACTCTCACCAAACGCCTATGAACATCTCTAAAGAAATGTTGTAACATACAAATGTACACAGCCTATCAAGCACGTAAAAAAAAGGGATGGAGTAGATAGAGGTAGAAAATTGAAGAATAATCCAAATGGGCTAAGAGCGAGAAGAGAGAAGTGGGGATTCGCACAAATTTAAAGAGAAGTCCCACCTTTGTTTTTTTTTTTTTTTTTCTTTTGAATGCTTCAATGGAGACTAACTTAATCTTGGACTTGAAAGACTTTCAATGACTTCCAAAAAAAATTTATTTTTTATTTATTTATTTTAGAAAACACCCTAAAAAGAAAGAAAAATCACATGCACACAAAAACAACAAAAAGAAACACACGTTAAGAATGTTAGTATTGGTAATCTTAGTGGGCAGCGCCAACTTAAATAGGCGATGAATCAACCCAAAATAAGGTTATCCAAAATAAAAAAGAAAAGAAAAATAAATAAAGACTGTAAAGAAAGAAAAATAAATAAAGTTAAATGGTTAGATGAGTTAGGTGAAAAATAAAAACATAAAATATGGTACTCAACTTGAATGGCTTCGTCCAGTAATAGACGAGTAAGCCAACCAAAGAGTTTAATCACATAAAAATACATGACTAAATAAAAGAAAACGAACTAAATATAAACAAATGTGCAAGTTAACAATGGAATGAAGTAAAAAGTAAATATAAACCATTGATCAGTTGGTGTACACCATCCAATTCCTTCGTCAAGGTAAGGAAGCAATCAATTGTCCAAAATCCAGCAAAAGTATTATCAATTTGTAGTCCACAAAGGTGACATTATATTTTTTATTTTTGAATTTTTTAAAATTATTTTTTTTTATATATTTTGAATTTTTTTTTCTTTCTTTTCATAAATTTTAATTAAAACAGTTCCCCGGCAATAGTGCCAAAAACTGATCACTTGTAAATAATGTGATTGAAATCCGCCAATGTGCAGTAGTGATGTAGTAATAACTCAGTAAGTCAAGATCGAATCCATAGAGAACGGTTAACAAAACATGCAAAATTGGAGCTGGAAATTCACCTATGGTAAAAGAGAAATTCATCCACGGTAAAAGATTAGATACCGACTAAGCCGTGCTAAATACCGTAGTATTGTAATGGATTCAATTGGAACCTAAGTCAACCTGTTTGAATTCTACCAAGAATAGTACCGCCGAGATCTGGCTAGTTGGTACAGAAAAATAGTAACCAACAGAAAAATGTTTTGCTTTAAAAGGTTTGATGATTATGGAAGTAGACTTTAAATAACAAAAACGATCTTAAATCTAATTGATCAAACCACCCGATTCACCCGAAATATCAACAGAGGTTTTGTAACTTAAATTATTGGTTTTCTCTTGAGCCTTTGATTTGGAAGATTTAGCGATAAAAATATAATTTCAACAATAATTAAATCTAGAATAGCAAAATTAATGCCATAGATTCATACCATCGATTTGTATATACCAACTACTTTGTCGAGACAGAATGTATTACAAATATAGTTCAGAATCTAAGTCTTCTCAAAGATTGACAATTTAATTACCAAGAAATACTAATTACCTCTGTTGATATCCTAAGATCCTCAGATAATCTTCACAATTGGCTCCAAGAATAAAATTAGCTACTTATAATATTGAAGAGACTTGAATTGAAGAAAAAATAACTTCATAAATAATTGGAAGCTCCTTCATATATCTCTCTCTTGTCTCCTCTCAAGCTCTCTCTCTTGCCTCTTTTAGTGTTGCTATTGCCTCTTTTAGTGTTGCTATTTATTAACTCACAAGATAAAGCCATCCATTTCCTACAATGATGCATTATTCTTTTTTTTAACTATTAATTTCTTCTTTTGTCTTCTTTCTATGTCAATTGCCATCTTTCCATGTTAATTATCATCTTTTCATGTCAATTTCCATGTGAGTTATTTTCTTTCCATGTCAATTGTCATCTTTCCATGTCAATTTCCATGTGAGTTTGCTCTCTCTTTTATCCAAAAGCAAAAACATGCCCTACTTGTTTTCGTGGAGTTGTTAGAAAATGAATGTTTTCCATATGGGTGAGCTCCAATCAATGAAGACTTTTTTCTTTTCATGTGAGTTTGCTCCCTCTTTTATCTAAAAGCCTATAAAATGTTCAACAAAATTTATTAGGATTAAAATTAAATTAATTAAAACTATTTATAATTATTTTAATGATAACAAACAAATATTAGGAACTTGTTGTAATTACATTTTTACAATGTAATCACTACCCAATCTGCATTAGTGTAGCCAACAATGTCAGAATTAGTGTTAAAAGTAAACCAAATGCCATAGCCAAGAGTTTCATTCATATATTTAATGATCCTTTTAACAGCAAACAAATGAGATTCTTTAGGGCTTGCCTAGAATCTAGCACAAACACCAACACCAAAGGCTATGTCAAGTCTATTGGTAGTTAAATACAAAAGACTCCCAATCATGCTCCTATACATCTTTACTAAGCTTCATACTAGTACTCATAGGAATTCTAGCATATTTGGACGGAGAGATAAAAATTCCTTTATCCATTTGTTTAACCTGAAGATCAAAAAAATAGTTCAACTCATCCATCATACTCATTTTAAATTAACTCTTCATATGTTCACAAAATTTACGAGCAAGCATATCAGAGTCCACATAAATCTGAGCAATAAGAATGTGTTTAAATTCCCTTCTAATGATCAAAGTTTTATCGGCTCCCCCTTGAGAGAAGCCGACCTCTACTAAGAAGGTGGTGAGACTCTCATACCAAGCTCTAGGAGCTTGTTTCAAACCATATAGGGCCTTTTTCAATTTATAGACATGATCAAGATGATGTGGATCCTTAAACCCTTTGGGTTATTTCACATAGGCGTCTTCTTAAAGAACATCATTCAGAAAGACACTCTTCACATCGATTTGATACAACTTGAATCCTAAATGACATGCAGTGGCAAAAAGGATATAGACTGACTCCAACCTTGTAACAGGGGCAAAAGTTTCATCAAATTCAATACCCTTAATTTGAGTGTAACATTGGGCTACTAACCTAGCTTTATTTCTTGTGATAATACTATGTTCATCAAATTTATTTTTATTTAGTTCCTATCATATTAACATGCTTTGGTCTAGACACCAGAGTCCACACATCATTCTGCACAAATTGACTAAACTCCTCATGCATAGCAGTTATCCAATATTCATCATTCAATGTATCTTTCACATTTTTAGGCTCAAAAGTAGAAGTATAACACATGTAGTTTACCTCATTTCTTATCTGATGCCTTGTTTTCATAGGCTCAGTTACACTACCGATTACTTGATCCATTGGATGATTTAGCTTCACTCTAAATGAGTTTCTAGAGTCATTTCTTACTCAGCTAAGGATTGATCACTTTTAGTCTCCTCTACTATGGTCACCTTTTCTAAGTTCTTAGATTCCTCCACAATAAGCTTACTACTTACATCACACTCTTCATCAAGAGAAGGATCAGTAGAAATCTCCAAATCATCAATGACAACATTAATAGATTCCATCATAGTTAATGTGCACAAATTAAATACACAGTAAGCTTTACTATTGATGGAATACCCAAGAAATACTCATTCATCATTTCGGGAGTCAAACTTATCCAACTGCTCTTTATCCTTTAGGATATAGCATTTACTCCCAAATACTCGGAAGTACTTAATATTGGGCTTTTTACCTTTTCAAAACTCATAGGGAGTCTGCTTGGTACCAACTCTTTACTACTCCATTTTGTTGTGAGCCTTTGGGACCTAAAACTCATGTCTTATACTCTGTTCATCACAGAAGTTAGCAAACTCAGAGTTTTTGAACTGTCTACCATGATTAGTTAGGATTCTGCCAATGCAACCAATTTTTGTGCCTTCTCTACCTACAATCTCAGACATAAGGCTTTAAACACATACAAGGTGTTAGATTTTTCTCTAATAAAATCGATTCATGTATACCTAGAAAAATCATCAAATGCCACAAAAATATATTTCTTACCTCTTATATTCTCTGTTTGAGAAGGACTCATAAGATCCATATGAACAAGTTCAAGAAATTTAGAGGTGGACATCTACTTAACTTTCTTGTCTGTAGATTTAATTTGTTTTCCCAATTGACATGGTCCACATACACAATTTGTGAGTTTTTCAAGTTTTGGAATCCCATGGATGGGTTCTGAACTAGAAAGTCTAGACAAATCATTAAAGTTCACGTGGCCAAGTATTTGATGCCACAGTTCAATCTCATTAAGATTAGCAAAATTGCAAGTGATACCATTCTCAAATGTAATCCCATGGCAATTGTCAGTGGTCTGCACTCTTTTCATTACATAAGTACCATTTTCATCAAAGATGGAACATTCAGTTTTAAAAAAATGTACTTGGTGTTGTGCATCACATAACTAACTAATGCTTATGAGATTAACCTTTAATCCATCAACAAGCAATACATCATTCAAGTTTAGTAGACCTTGAGATTTAATGTTACCTTTTCCAACAACTTTAGAGGTGCTACCATCACCAAGGTTACCAAACCAACATCACATTTGGTCATAATGTCAAAGTAGGACTTGTCTCCACACATATGTCTTGAGCACCCATTGTCCAAATACCACATATTGGAATTGTGAGCTTTTAAAGCTGTATACACAACATATCCTCTAAACTCAGCTTTTCTAATCCAAACGGTCTTTGGTTTAAAAATTTTAACTTTCTTTGAAGACTGTTGTTGAAAATTCTGAGTTGTTCTAGGTCTAGCATATGCCCTAGGTGTTGCCATATAGTTTCCACTATTTTTAGGTTGAATAAACCTCTTAAATCTGGAGTTCACAACTTGAGTTATTTCAGCTAGAGCATGGAATCTATTAGATAACTTATTATCATATGGTTTACCCTGACTATGATGCTTTTAAGTGTGAACATAGTCAGAAGGTAGGCCATATAACTTATGACACTATGGTCTAATGTGACCTCTTATGCTAGAGTAGTGATAGATAGGTACAAAATGAGAAGGATTACCATGATTTTGAGAAGCATTATACCTTCCTTCAAAACAAATTTGATGGATTTATTGTATTGGTGTTGCTTTGACCTGGATGGTTTGGCATCATACCCAATACCACGTATATCCTAAGAATGCTTTTGATCGAAGCACACTTTCTTTACCAATGATGCACTTACCTTGTACTTCTTGAAGGTCATATTAGTCTCAGAGAGATCAACTTCAATTTTCAGGATTTTTCCTTCAAGTGCCTTTTTAAAACCATCACTATCAAATGCATCTTTCTCAAGAAACTTCACTTTGTCAGTTAGTATTGTTTGATATTCACCTTTTTTAAGGATTCAACTTCTTCTAGAGCTTTTTTTTAAATTTTTACTTAGTTTAACATTTACATTGGTAAGCTTGTACAACTGCTTATATAGTTGATCATAGACTCGCTGCAGTTCACTTTTATCTTCATCATCTGATTCTCCCTCATCTTCATTGAGAGACCCCCCCTGTACCATCTGATTTATCAGATTTTTCACTTTTTAGGACCTTGGATGTAATATTAGTTACCTCATAAGCAAAGGCCATGAATGCAGTGAAATTCTCAAAGTCATCATCTCTATCATATTCCTCTTCCTTTTCGAAGTCACTTCATGTGACTGTCAAAACTCTACTTTCCTTGTTCTTCTTTTTGTTTAGATAATCTGTAGCAATATGCCCAAAGCCATGACGTTCAAAGCATTATTTTTTACTAGATTTATCAGATGACTTCCTTACAAACTTTATTTTGTCAAAAGCTTTTTTTTTTAGTTTTATCAAAAGAGGAAGACTAATCTTGTTGTCATTTATTGAAAAACATTTTGAATTTTTTGACAAACAAAGTCATCTCCTCGATACCCATATCAGATTCACTATCATCAGCCTCATTTGTGCTTTTCTTAATGGAGTTTAAGGCAACAGCTTTATTCCCTCTAGGTTGGCGAAAATTGGCTTCAAATGTTTGTAAGAGATCCACAAAGTCTTCTACTTTTAAGGCATCAACATCCTTACTTTCCTCTGTGGCTGTAACCTTGGCTTGAAATCTTTCAGGTAAAGATCTTAAGATTTTTTGAACTACTTTTGAAGTAGAGATTTGTTCACCAAGGTTGAAACTCGACTTGACAATATCAATTATTTGAAATAAAATTGATCAAATGTTTCATTGTCTTTCATTTTCAGAGTTTTAGAAGCAATTGTCAATCACTGAAGCTTGGCAATTTTTACAGTAGTAGTACCCTCATGGGTGATCTGTAAAATATTTCATATCTCTTTAGCAAGTTCACAGTTCGAGATTCTACGAAACGCTTCTATTGTGACCTTGCTATAGATGGCATTTATAGCTTTATTGTTCCATCCACAGTCTTCATAATCGGCTCTATCACAAGCTATAACAGCTTTTGAAATAGTAACTTCATTGGTTGTGACTGTAGGTGAGATCCATCCATTAACAACTGCCGACCAGACACGTTCACCGATTGATTTAAGAAAAGCTTTCATTTTAGCTTTGCAATAGGGATAGTTAGTCTCATCAAGCAAGAGAAGTCGAGAAGTTGAACCACCTTCTTTTGGCCAATCCATAGACATAGGCAATCAAGACCTCACTCTGTTTTTTTTAAACAAAAATTAAAATGATTTTGAGTGTCCCGCTTTGATACCAAATGAAAAAACTAGTCTTTGTTTATGTTTTGTCAAAGAGACTTATTACTACAATATTAAGTCAAGGTGTAATGGCTATTAGCAATATTGTACAATCCAAGATAGAAGAGGGAACAAACCATTCAACCAATAACACACCAGCTTTTTGCCGTGAAAACCCTAAATGAGAGAAAAACCACGAGACCCCTTTGCTGAACAAAGATGCACTATAACTTGTAGTTCAGACAGTTATAAGACTCATTATAATCAAAACCCATCAACTCTTTGATCTAATGATTGTCTGGATTTTATTCGTATCTATGATTTATCATCTTCATGCTTGACCACCGTTTAAATCCCCTTAGAACGAACTTCACGCCTTGAACTCCTTTAAGACTTTCCTTCATTCAATACACTGTTTTTGCCATCGAGATTCCTCGAAGTCCATCGACGTCTCTCAAAGTCCATTTATTTTCCCAAGATGTATCGTACAAGTCTCTCTTAGCACGAGCTTATATGAATAAGATTTAAATCCTTTTTGAATGCTTGTAATTGATATTCCAATTCTCCAGACTACATCGAACTTGACTTGTCACTAAATTTAGTCAATTATATGAACTTACATTGTTTGTTAGCTAGAGTGGTTTGGTTCAATCTCTGCCTTCCCTTTTGTTCATTTATGAGGTGTCAAGCTCCTATAAACAGAAAAATGAACATCTCCATTTTATATCAATAAAAAGACTTTCATGATCACAAAAAATAATAAAATTAGGTCATATGGTCATATCATGAAGTAGTGTCCCTACTATATATGAACATGCAACTTCGTTGTCCAATATTTTATCCAAGCGCAAGAGAAGAGTAGAATTACATATCTGTTTTGAGAGATCAGACTTGAGGTTCAATTGGTTAATGGGTACGTACTAGGACAGAAATATCAAACACAAGCTCCAGATGATCTCAGTTTGACCATAGTCTATGCGCAGTAATCTGTTCAGATATTGATCGATCTTCGTTTGGTCAGGTTCATATTGTTCGTGTCCGTACGTGGTTGCTTGCGTGAGTCTTGTCTCTCATTTTGGGTTACCTAACATTTGAATGTGCAGTGGCTCTCAAAGTTGGGAAGGTGAACAAACCGGCCAGTACTGTTTCTCAATACTTCCTCCAACCACATCTCATCAAAAAATCTTTCCGAATAAGTTGTGTCTTTCAACCTTTGTTCTCTATGAATACCATCTAATGCAAGTTCCTCTCTTCATCGCAGAAGATCCTTCTCTGAGTAGAATCTCAACCTTCTTCAGGGGTAAAGCCAGCTTGCTCTTTAAACTTTCTGCTTCTAGCTATCAAGCAATGGCTAACTTTCATCATTTTCTGGTTATATCACTGATCATGGCGTTATCACTTTCGAGCATCCACATGACCCTGGCTCGCCACCTACTGCAAACGATGCTTACAATTCCAACCCTGCCTAAAGTTACATTGCCACCATTGCCCGCCATGCCAACCATGCCCCAAGCCACATTGCCACCATTGCCAACAGCCCCAACCTTGCCAAAGCCCACATTGTCGCCTTTGCCAAGCTCCCAAATTTCATCATCTTTGCCAAATCCAACATTGCCAACCATGCCCACAATTCCTAAGGTGACTCTTCCCCCGTTGCCAGCTACTTCACTGCCCACCGTCCCAACCACAATTCCTTCAATCCCAACCATCCCAACAACAATGCCCACAATTCCTTTCTTGTCACCACCTCCATCAAACTAGTCCCCAGAATGCTACCATCCCCATTCACCTCTCTCTTACAGAGAGTCTGTAATAAAATTGCTATGAGTACGTTGGCAGTTTGAGCAGGTCCTCATTTATTTGATATTTTGAGTTTTTGTTCTTGTTAATTTATGGAGTCATTTTGTATTATTTTATTCTACATTAGAGAGTGTTGTCTATTGTTGTTCCATATGAATATCGTAAGTTATATTTTCCTATCTATTGATCTAATTGTTCTCCAGTATTGCTTACAAGATTAGCTTCATTTCTTTTTCTTTTGGTTGCCCGAGGAAATCTTTTTTCCTTTTTCTTTTTTGAGTACCCGTTTACATTACTGAAATAACACAAATTAAATGTAAGGATTCAGGAAAATGCTTTGATAGTGGACATATTCAGAATAGTGCCCAAAAACAAGCACTATGTAGCAAGGATAGATTCTATTGATATGATAGAGGAGTGATTCATGGGCTGCACTGGTTCCATAATACTCTCTATGGCTCCAATACTTTTTCTATTTAACCTGTGTATGAGTCATTGCAAAGAAAAGTCAAAATAGAAAATTATTAAAAGAAAACCCTCTTCTAGACTGGTGTAAACCTCCTCAAATATATTTCAACGCGTCTCCTGTCCTGCTTCGCATTATAAGCAGGCCGCAGACACGCAAGTGTTAATATACTAACAGTTAATAGAGGCGAGATTCGAATACTATATGCAAATATATATATATATATATAAGGGTGTTTAGATTCCAGCTTAAAAAAATGATAAGTCAAAAACTTTAAACTACTTTTAAAAGAGGTGAGATTCGAATACTATATGCAAATATATATATATAAGGGTGTTTAGATTCCAGCTTAAAAAAATGATAAGTCAAAAACTTTAAACTACTTTTAAAAAGTCACATTTTAAAATAATTTTTTAAAGCTTAAGTTAGTTCTAAAAGTAACTTTTTTAAATAAGGAGTCAAACACAGTGTAAAAAACTCATAAACTTAAGTCATAAGCTATTAAACATGTCACATCTAAACACCCCCTAGTTGTCAACAAAAACGGTGTTGATTGAAAATATTGACAATAATTTTGACAAATGATAGCATGATCATGCTTTATAGGAGCATTAAGCAACAACATTATTCAATTTTGTGACTATATATAAATAGTGGTGGACCCAAGAATTTTGTCATGAGAGGCAAAGTTGGAAAAGGAAATAGTACTACCATTATAACAGTTACTAACTAGGCAACTTAGATTTAATCTTTATAGTATGACTCTCATCAAACATAAAGAAAATAAAATTGGTAATGGATTTAGTGCCGAAAAATATAGGCGTTATTTTTTTATCAAATTTTTTTCCTAGACTATAAGGACAAAGCAAAATTACTTGAATTTAAAGATAAATTACTTGAGTTTTAAGGAGACAATACAACTATTTTATTAGGAATACTCAAAAGTATATAGAATCTGAGAAAAATTTTTAAAACTTTACAGAAGGCCAATACACCTAATTTATCATAAGTACTCAAAAGTGTACTATAAGGTAATTTTTCAAGACTTAGTTGTGCAATATAAATCCAATCAACACAAAATAGTTCACATCCAAGGAAATGGTTTGAAGTTTGCCTTTGAGTGCCAGGATTTCTTCTTCTGCAAATTATCCATTACCTGTTGGATATTTCTTAACGATATAGCTTATATTGTTAAGTAGGTTGATAAACATGAGTTAGAGAGTAGTGGGTGTTAATTTATTGGATCAAATGACTTGTTCTTGTTAAAAATGTTCTTTTAAGCAAGATGGTTCGAGCCATCTTAAGTATGGCTCAAGCCATGTGTATCTACAGATTCTCTGCAAAGATTCAGAGAGTATCGCTCGAGGCATGCCTTGATGTTGGCTCTAGCCATGCTTTTGATGGCTCGAGCTATACTTGGAATTTCGAACTTAAACGAAAAATAGCCACCAATTCAAATTGAAAAGGTGTCTTTTTATTGCATCCAACATAACCATTCATAGAGATGGTTTCAAACTCCTATTGGTTGTTATAAATAGAGGTCTTTACGTTAGAGTTAGATATCTAATAGATATACAAGCTCTCTATGATTCAACCTCTCTCTCTCTCAAGTTATATGTCTGTTGTATTTCTTTCGTGGGAGAGTTCCATTGCGAACTCTTTAGAATTGTTCTCTGCAATATTCAGGTTGACTTTATTGTATATTAGAAGTGATTCATTAGTAAGGGTTAACTAACTAAGGTTAGGTTAACTTAGGGTTAAGGTGACCTAGGGTTAACCAACTAAGGTTAGGTTAACCTAGGGTTAAGGTGACCTAGGGTTAACTAACTAAGGTTAGGTTATCCTAGGGTTAAGGTTACATAGGGTTAACTAACTTAGGTTTGGTTAACCTAGGGTTGAGGTGACCTAGAGTTAACTAACTAAGGTTAGGTTAACCTAGGGTTAACTAACTTGGGTTAGGTTAACCTAAGGTGGGACAACTAAGGTCAAGTTAACCTAGAGTTAAAGGATGGTTTTGAATGAGAGTTTTAACTTAGTGGTTTTGGAAATGTGGTTTTATGCATGAAACTTGAGAGTGGGTTTTGAAAACCATTTTATGAAAACTAGTCAAGTGAGTGTTGGGGTCCTATGGTTGATATTTGGAAACCACCCAAGAGAAGGTTGTCTTAAAACCATTTCACCGACTAACTCAAGAGAACTAATCTTATGAAAATCAACATTGAATAAGTATTTTTGAAAACTTGAAAGTTAAAGAGCATAATCCTTTGAAAATTGATTTTGGAAACGAGATTTTGGAAAAACCACTTTAAGAGGTTGAAGACCACTCTAAAGAATAAGAGTTCATATAGTTGATTTAAAGGGAATCACACTAAAGAGGACCCCATGGGACCATTCCAACCACTTAATCAAAGTAAAAATAATGGTTTAGGGAAATTATTTTTATGCAAATTAAAGAGAGTGAAATTTTGATAATTCTTTTTAAAGGAGATTGTTTTGAAAACCATTTTGAAGTGAATAGAACCAACTCTAATAAACTAGGGTTCATATGGTTAAGATAATGGGAAGACCACTCAAGAGAGGGGTTCAAGGGACCATTTCAATCACAAAGTTCAAGAGAGTAAAATCCTTAAAAATCATTATAGAAGAAAAGGGTTTAAAGGCCATTTTAGTGCAATTTTGAAAAGTAATGAAATGTAGGGTTACAAAATAAAGTCAAGGGACTTAAAGAGGGTTTTCTAATGTGTAAAAATTGAGGGTTTAACCTAGGCTTCAAGGAACTAACTCTAGAACCATTTTTAGGAAATCCTTTGAATATGGAGATATAGAAAAGAGATAGTGATAGTTTTGAAAAAATGGTTGTGAACATGAAAATAAAGCCAAGCATGCAAAACATGAACAAGATAACCATATGCAAAGGGGTCATAGAATCATATAAGACTAGAGGTTTCACCAAATTGTAAGGTGTTCCAAGACCATACCATCTTAAAGTAGGTTTGTAAGAGATTCCCTACACGGTGGCTCTCACAAACTTTCCTTTAGGCTTGAACTAAGAGTTTCCTTGTTTCAAGCATGCAAAAAAAGGGGATAAAAGATAGGGGTTAAAATAAAGAATAGCCTAAGTAGGCTAGAAGAGAGAAGAGAGGAGTGGGAATCGCAAAAATGTAAAGAGGATACTACCTTTTTCCTTCAAACACTTTCAAACATCTATAGATGCTTTAACTTGAGCTTGAATAGCCTTGGAGAGGCTGGAAAGGGTTAGAATGAGGTCTTCTATGACATTAAAGGTTATATAGGCGTAGTGTATGGGTTAGAGGGAGGTGGAATCTAACTTAAATGCTTGAAGTGTGAGATGTGTATAGGAATTCGAGATTCAGAAGAGATTTCTGCAGAGCTTCGCTGCCAATTTCTATTCTGGAATATGCAAAGGAGGAGGCTTGTATTTATAGGCAAAACTAGAAGAGCCTGGAGCATGCAGCACATGCGCTTCGGTAAAAATTGCCCTGGCGGTTGTGTTACATGCGCCAGTACTGTTCCTCTCTTTGAATGCCACGTGGCACACTTTGTATTGGCTAAAACTTAAGGGGTAAGTACAGTTTGATCGATCTGATCAAAATCTAGGTGCATATAGCATGCGCTTCGTCACCAGGAATGTTCGTTTAAACTTTCCCTCAATAATTGTGCAATCCAGGAAGGATTCAGAAAAATCAATTACGTTCACAATATTCTCCTAGTGTTTCTTAAGAACTTTGAATTTTTTGAGAGCTTCAAAGGTGTTTGAAAAAATGAGATATCGACTCAGGAAGTGTGCACAAAAACACACTTTTGCAAAGTGTCTGTGATACGCTCCGTGGATATTAAAAAGTAGTCATTTTTGGGCTATATGATCGGGGCCTTCGTGAAGCGATCTTTCTGATCTGACCATATCGATAGAAAGTGCTCTGAAGGTAATTTCAGGAATTTCTCAAGTTTTTTTATGGTGCATTATAACTAGAGAATTGGAGAAAAAAAAGAAGCATCTGGGAGATGCTCTAGGGATTATTGAAAGTGGTAGTTTTCGAACCATGTGATCAAGGGCTTTGGGAAGCAATCTATTCAATCGAGTAGTATCGATGGAAAGACTTGTGGTCAAACTTTTGGGAATTCCCTAGTTTATGCATTTCTCATGTCATTTGACGGTGCGTTATAATCAGGGAATTGGGAGAAAATACAACCTTGGCAAAGTGTTTGCGAGACGCTCTAGGTGGCTTTCGTTGAGTTGCAAATGTTTAGAGTTGTGGGGCTCACCTTGGGTTAAACAAGGGTGTATGATGAGACTTGCCTCTCGATACCCAGAGCCGGTGTAGTTTCGGGGCACGTTCAGGCCACCAGGGGTAAAATGGTCATTTTGATCGGGCTTGGTCGAAATGGGTCAAAATGGATTGGAGTGACGTGTCAAGCGTATCGGACTGTTCGAGGGTGGTCCTGGAAGAGTTTTTTATTGTTTGGTAGGATTTGTACTGTGTTGGGGCGTCTAAGGGTAAAACGGTCATTTTGACCGGCGTTGACTGGAGCGGGACTGGAATTGGTCAAGATGGCGTATTGAGTACACCTAACTATCTAGAAATACTTTGGAAGTGTCACGCCCCATAACCTGGCCTATACGAATTTAGGGTATATGACCGGCCAATAGTAAGGCTACCTAAGGCCGCAATACATAAACTGGTTGATCACCTATGCATAATCATATAAAATGATGCATAATTGAGAAAAATATAACTTTTGATAACTTGAAAACATAATCCGTGTCATATATGGCAGAGATGTGCCTAATCCAAAACATAACATACATATGAGTCTAATCAAGGCTCACCAAGGTTATAACATTTATACCATTACAAAACAATGGGGTCTAGCCCTCAAAGATATTACAAAACATAGGTCCGTGGGCTGTAGCTCAAAATCCACATTTGGCTCACTTTAGAGCCTCCTGGATTGCCTACCTGAAAATTATTTGAGAAAATGTAGGCTAATACTTAGTGAATAACAATGATGCATGAGCAAGCAAATATCATGGACTAGTAATTATATCTAACATATAAAAATAGATAACCACTTATGCAAAAGGGTATGAACTTTTGAACGTATAAAGCGTATGCTTGGAATTCATAGGTAACGTAAACATCATTTGGAATGTTTCAACATTTCAAAACATAGTATCGTAAAAGAGATGCAACATAACATTGTTCTTGATATAGCATTTCATAACTTTTCATAAAGCATTTAAACATAACATAGTTCTCGGCTTAAAACATAAGTGTGCTACAACTCGACATATGAGCTAGGCTCCATAATAACCATGTAGGTTACGCTAAGGCTCTTTAGGCCAGGGACGTCTCCCAACATAGATAGTTTATTTTCCATCTCCTATCATAGGACTATCGGGCTAGATTAAGCTCATGCCACGAGAAGACCCGAGTTGGCAACATACATTGGAAATTTAGCATCTCTTTCATTTAAACATTATAGTCCATGGTTTTTCATTCATAACATAAATATAACTAGCATGCGTTTGAAATATGACATTTGTGATTGAACATAACATTGATGCATTGAAACATATGGAAAACATTCATGATATAGAAGTGAGCTTAAAACATTTGGAAAATAATAAAGTTTTACTCATGGCATATCATTACTCACCTCTCTTCGATTGAACGGGTGATAAACAAGATATTTCTACACAAAATACACGTAGAAGTATAGCAACATCAATACAAGGTTCTAAGGCAAAGCAATAACACATAAACCGAGACTAAGCATATAAATCCATTGACCCCAACTCACTCTCACAATGGAAGAACAAGACTAAACTCTAGGGCAAAGCCGTAACGTAAAACGAGAACGTAAAGTTGAGGGTGACATATGGAACCCAAAACATTGATTCTTTCATCGCGTGCCAACCACCTCGAACAAAGGATTCACACTCTAGGCTAGCTCCATATAAAAATAGACTTAAAGGCCTTTAATTTGATAAGTCAAGAGTCAAGCGCTCGTTTCAGATGAAGAAGTTAGGTCTCGTGAAAAACGGCCTAATATTTTGGAAAATAAGGTTTTTGGCATAATTTTAGGTCAAATTTAAACCCGAATATCTCAAAAACCATAAGGAGTTAGGGTACAAACTTTAGATGGATGAAAAGGTATATGAGTCTACTATCCAAGCTTCAAATGATGCTCAAAACCGCGTTTTCTAGAACAAAATATGACAAAATTGCAAGATAGGGTTGAAATTGGCCAACCGTTCGAACGCCTAATGGGCCATTCAAACGCCTAAGGCAAAAATGGCCAACCTGGGAAAATAGCCAATGGGCCATTCGAATGCCTGGAGGGGCCATTCGAACGCCAATGCAAAATGGGAAAAACATGCCCACGGGCCTTCTGAACCCCCCCCCAGGGCCGTTCAAAAGCCAAGGCGAAATCGGCCTACCGTTTGAACGCCATATTGGGCGTTTGAATGCCTAGCTCTAGACAGCAGCAGAATTTCGATCCAAAAACACCAAAACTCAACCAAAATGCAACCAAATCTCTCCAACATCAAAAGGACTTGAAAGTAACCTCAAGAGCATCACAATAACTCAAAATTGGGAGAAATAAACAACAAAAACAAAAGGATCTAGAGAATAATTTGAAACGCTAACATGTTCTCAAATTGGGGGTTTTCTCAACCCCAACCCTCAAAAAATGAGCTTTAAGCTCTCAAAATTAAGTAAATGGGAACCAAGGGGTCCTCCAAACTCAATAACAACTATCCTAGGTACACATACACAATTACCTAACAAGATGGATACATATACATACATAATTGTAGAGAGAGAAATGAAACCTTACCTTCTTCAAGCTTGGTGAAGTCTTCAATGGCTTCAATCTCTTCCTTCTTCAATCTCTTCCTTCAATCTCCCATTCCCTCTTCCTCTTCCTCTTCCTCTTCTCTCTTTCTCCCTCTCTCAACCAGTTTGTGTGTGTGAGTTTTGTGTGTGTGTGTGTGTGTACATGGTGTATATAAGTGTGATACACATGGGAATAATTTCATGTGTCTCACCCTATGGGCTTAAGTTACAACACAAGCTCTTATTGGTTATTCTTAACCCAAATGATGAAATAACTGACATTAAACAATACAAACACTACAAATTCACATCAATTTAAATAAATAGAGGTTTGGGATATCACAGGAATGGTAGACTTACCATCTTGAAGGATTTTAAACTTTCTCAAGATGTGCCTAGAGTGGGGACCCACAAGGGTGATTAGGCCTCAGTTGGGACCAATGGGCCTGGGAGGTGATTGGTAGATTAGATTGATTTAAATTGAATAGACTTACCATCTTAAGAAAGATGTGCTGGATTGGATTAGATTGGACGATGCACGGGGGCATTTTGGTTATTGGGCTTCTGGTGGGCCCAGAGGGCCCAAGAAACGTTTGACTTAATTAGACAGAGGTTTGAACATTGGTTTGGGCTTGATTATTCTTGTGGGGTTTTAAAAGGGAGTTCAGTCAGGCCAGAGATTACCGAGTGAGCAAAAATAAGGTGCTTACACAAGGTGACAGTGAGGAACAAGTACCCCATCCCCTTGATCGCGAATCTCTTTGATCAACTTTGCAATGCCAAGTCCTTCACCGAGCTCAATTTGTGGTCAGGCTACTATCAAGTGCGTATAAAAGATGGGGATGAACCGAAGACCACCTATGTGACTTGGTACGAGGCATTTGAGTTTTTGGTGATTCCATTCGGCTTAACGAATGTCCCAACCACTTTTTACACGTTAATGAACCAAGTGTTTCATGACTACCTGGACAAGTTTGTGGTGGTCTATCTTGATGACATGGTGGTGTATAGCTCAAGCTTGGAAGACTATGTGGAGCACTTGAGAATGATGTTCAAGAAGTTGCCGGAGAACCACCTCTATGTCAAGGAAGAGAAATGCTCCTTTGCGCAGGAGTGCATCAAATTTCTTAGGCACGTCATTGAGCAAGGGCATATTCGGATAGACATGGGCAAAGTGAAGGCAATTCAGGAATGGAAGGCCCCAACCAATGTGTCTGAGCTACACTCTTTTTTAAGGCTAGCCAACTACTATAGACGGTTTGTTGAAAGGTATTCAAGAAGGGCCGCCCTCTTGACTGGCTTGCTGATGAAAGACAAAGCCTAGGATTGGTCAAGGAAATGTCAAGGAGCCTTTGATGACCTAAAGGAGGCCGTGATGTATGATCTAGTCCTGGCCTTATAGGATGTGTCCAAGCCCTTTGAAGTGCCAACTGATGCTTTGGATTTCGCCCTTGGTGGAACGCTGCTTCAAGAGGGCCATCCTGTTGCTTATAACAATCGCATGTTGAGTGACACAGAAAAAAGATACACTACCCAAGAGAAGGAGCTACTTGCGGTGGTACATTGCCTTCGAGTGTGGTGGCACTACTTGTTGGGGTCCAAGTTCGTAGTGAAGACTAACAACGTGGCTGTTAGCCACTTCTTAACTCAATCAAAATTAACCCCAAAACAAACTCGATGGCAGGAGCATATTGTTGAATTTGACTTTAATCTAAAGTACAAGGCGGGTTGCACCAACCAGGTGGTGGATGCACTGAGTCACAAGGCTGAGCTTACTGATATCAAGTTAGTGGCGAACCTTACAGCTAGCAAGGCCACCACAAGCATGCATGAACGGATCAAGGAGAACTTGCCAAAAGATCCTATGGTCCAAACCATTATGCAGCCAGCCCAAAAAGGGAAGACATGCCAGTTTTGAATCAAGAATGATTTGCTCATGGCAAAAGGGAACCAAGTTTATGTACCCAAAGCTGGTGACCTACAGAGGGCGCTCCTGCAGAATTGCCATGACACCTTGTGGGCTGGCCACCTAGGGTGGTAGCGAACAATGGCAATGCTGAAATAGGGCTACTATTGACCCCATATGAAAGATGATGTGATGGATTATACAAAGACTTGTCTCACTCGCCAGCAAGACAAGAAGGAGGAGCCAAGACAACTAGGTTGTTAGAGCCACTTCCCACTCCAAGGAGCCCTTGGGAAAGTGTCTCACTTGATTTCATCAATAATTTGTCAAAAGTTAGATATCTTAACACTATTTTGGTGATAGTGGACCGGTTCTCCAAGTATGTCACATTCATCTCAGCACCAAAGTATTGCCCGGTAGAGGAGACAGCTTGTTTATTTTTCAAGCATATTGTCAAGTATTAGGGCGTGCCCCAAAGCATTGTCAGTGACCAAGATTCAAGATTTACAGGGACCTTCTAGTCAAAAATTTTCAAGCTTCTAGATTCACAACTCGACATGTAGTCTAATGATCATTCATAAACTAATGGCCAGACAAAACGTTTCAATAGGCTACTTGAAGAGTATTTGCACCATTTTGTTAATGTCAACCAAAGAAATTGGGTGCAATTACTTGATGTAGCTCAATTTTATTTCAATTCTCAAAAGAGTTCTTCCACTAACAAGAGCCCTTATTATCATTTTATCAAGTACCCCTTCATTGAACATATACACGAGTATCTTCATGGTCAGAAGCGAACTCAAAATTTGTGCTGAGCGGGGTACAGGTTGTATTCTTTAAATTTTTAAGGGACCAAGAAAACAATTCCAGAATTTTGGAGGCCAATACTGTAAGCACCCCATTTTTTACCGCTCGGCAGTCTACACTCCATCCAGACTTGTTTTCAAGTCATTGTGGACATATTCCAATCAAAACCAATCCTCTAGGTCCAAATTCCGTCTTTCCATCGCTTCGCGGGCCTGTCAGGCCCAAATAGAGGCAAAATGACCAAAATGCCCTTAGGGGCATTGTCCTTTCTTATTCCAATTCCAATCCCTCTCTCGAGACAGTTTATTCCTCGAGACGGTCCGAGTAGCAAAACTACTCATAAAACCGTTAGAGTAGCGGAAATACTCACAAAACCGTTAGAGTGGCAGAAACACTCACAATCCAGGCACGTCTCTTTGAAGACGGTAAGACCCCTTTCCAATCCCACTCTCGAGACAGTTTATTCCTCGAGACGGCTCCAATCCAGGCACGTCTCTTCGGAGACGGTAAGTCCCCTTTCCAATCCCTCTCTCGAGATAGTTTATTCCTCGAGACGGTCCGAGTAGCAAAACTACTCACAGAACCGTTAAAGTAGCGAAAATACTCACAGAACCGTTAGAGTAGCGGAAATACTCACAGAACCGTTAAAGTAGTGAAAATACTCACAACCCCGTTAGAGTAGCGGAAATACTCACAACCCCGTCCGAGTAGCGAAAATACTCACAAATCATCAACCCCGTCCGAGTAGAGGAAGTACTCACACCGTGAGAGTGGCGGAAACACTCAAAACCCAGGTCAACACCAGTGTCTGTTAGCTCACTTCGGTAAAAAATGACCACACTACCCTTAGGACCTTTTCTGAGACTTTTCGGTCAAGATGACCATTTTGCCCCTAAGCATCCGAATGCCCCGGGAACCACACCGGCTCTGGGTATCAAACCGGTAACTCCTGAGAATACTTTTTATAGTGTTCTCAACCTCCCCGTACCTTTTCGGATCATTCCGAGTCAGTTCCGGCCAACCCGATACAAAATGACCATTTTGCCCCTGGAGGGCCGGTCTCTTTCTTCGACCATACCGGCTTTGAGTATCAAACCGGTAATGTCCCGAGAATACTTTTTATAGTATCCTCAACCTTCCTTTACCTTTCCGAATCATTCTGAGTCAGTTCCGGCAAACCTGATACAAAATGACCGTTTTGCCCCTAGTGGGTCGGTCTCCTTTTCTGACCACACCGGCTCTAGGAATCAAACCGGCAACCTCTGGGAACATTCTAAATAATGTTTCCAGATCCCAAGTCTTCTTTCGAGACAGTTTGAGTCTGTCCCGGCAGTTTTTCGGTCCGGTTGACCGTTTTGCCCCTAAAGGCCCGGTCGACCTTTCCGACACATCTTATCCTCATTTTTCAAGTCAAATACCTCCAGGACACTATTTTAAGTGTTCCTGCTCCTTTCCGGCCCCCCGGGTCATTCCCGGCTCCTTCAAATCATTCCCGGACTTCCCGGAGTCACTCCTAGTGAAGCCAGGCTAAAAGTTGCATGGTAGTCACTAGTACAGGCGCCCAAATCTAGTCAAAGATACGTTGCTTGCCGACCTTAAATCTTTCCTAATTGGCTGGCGCCACTCCCAGTGGCACCAGTGTATAATTTGGCCTAGCGCCACTGCAACAGACGCCAGTTTTATCCAACCTTTATAAATACAGAGCCTCATTCAACGTGAAAGGGGTCTAAAAACTTAACCTAAGAATCCTATATTTTGATATACAGAGCTCGAGCACCTCCTAAACCCTAGCCTCCCCAGGTTTTCCAAACCCTAGCCACTATACACAAACCCTAGACTCATATACACTCCTATACATCCCCATACACTCATACACCAACCTTCAACCCTTCTCCGAAGACTTGAAGAGCTGCCATCCAAAGCTTGAAAACAACTCCTAAAGACTGAAGGTGAAGATCAAGACAAAGACAGAAGACCAAAGACCGAAGACCGCACGGCGTGCAAAATAAACTAGATACAAGGTAGGCTCCCTATTTAATTTTCTGCACTTTCCCCCTCTCTCTTCTCTCTCCAACCCACTTGGGTTTTCTCTATTTTAGTCCCCCATCTCTTTCCCGCCCTTTCTTTGCATGCTTGAAACAAGGAGACTCCCGGTCCATGTGTAGGATTAGACTGTTGGAGAGTCACCGTGTCGGGGGCTTTCTTCTAGTCTAACCAAAGACTACGTGGGTCTGGCCCCCTTGATTATGTGGTGAAGCCTTAACCTTGTATGTTCACGACCCCAAATTGCATTATGCATATCATAATCTTGCATCTTTCAAAATGCGTTTTCAAAGTTGTTTTCAAAATCGTATTCAAACTTGTTTTCAAAATTGCATCAAAATCTCTTTTTCAAAAACTTGTTTTCAAAACCACAATTCTAGGGTGATTCTAGCTTTTCCATGGCTAGGGTTGCTTTAGGAAAGTGTTATATTAAAAGTGACCTTTTGGTCTATATTTTCAAACCTTGTTTTCAAAACCACTTTCTTAAGGTGGTTCTAGTCCTCTTATGGCTAGAATCGCTTTAGGAAAGTGAGATATTTTTATACATTTCCAAAACTCTCTCTCTTCAAAAATTCCTTCCTAAAAATCTCTTTTTCAACATACTTTCCTAAAACTCTCCTCTCCAAAATTGTTTTCAAAAACTCCCTCCAAAAATATATTTTTCAAAACTCTCTTTTTCAACTCCTCTCCAAAATCTTTTCTTCAAAATCCACTTTCTAAAAACGTTCCCCACAACTCTTTCCAAAAACTCTCTTCCCAAAATTTTTCTTCTAGAAACTCTCCTCTAGGATCTTCTTTCCAAAATGTACGTTTTTAAAAACACAATTTCCAAAAACTCCTCTTCTTTAAAATCTCTTTCCAAAAACGCACTTTTTAAAAAATCTCTTTTCCTTAGAGCCCAAATCAAGCCTTAGAGCCCACAATTAGGAAACCCCAATTTTCTTTCCAAAAACATGATTTTCAAACTTTACCCCAAACCTAGGTTTCCAAAATCTTTTGTTTTCTACATCAAAACTATACATGTTTTCAAAATCTCTTTTCTACGTCAAAACCACAATTTTTCAAAACTAGGGTTTCTAGAATCTCCCTTTCCAAATCCTTGTCAAATCAAATCTTCCCTTTAAGAAACCAAATCCAATCTCCCCGTTTAGGAAACTAGATCCTATCCTCCGTTTTTGGAAATAAATCAAACATTTGCTTTTAAAAACCAAATCCAATCCCTTCCTAATCTAAACCTTCCTAAACCATAAGTTTCCTAAACCTAAACTTCAAATCTTTCCTTAAGTTTCAAAATCCAAATCTTTCCTAATTCAAATCCTTCCTAACCTTCCACTTTCCTAAACCTTAAGTTTCCAAAAACTTAAACATAAAAATCTTTCCTAATTCAACCATTTCCTAATTCTACCCCTTTCCAAAATCTTTTTCAAATCCAAGCTTTCAAATCTTTCCTAAACTCAAACCTTTCCTAATCTCAAGATTTTCTAAAACCCTAAAACTTTCTAAATCTTAAACTTTTTAAATTTCAAATCTTTCTAAATTCTAACTTTTCAAAACTTCAACATCTTTCCAAATCTAAGACTTTTCTAAACTCAAATCTTTCTTAATTCAAACATTTCCTAAACTAAAAACTTTCCTTTTTCAAACCTTTCCCAAAACGAAACTTTCCAATTTTCAAAACTTCCTAATTTCAAAACCTTTCCTAAAACAACACTTTCCTAAGTTGATGCTTTCCTAATTCAAACTTTCCTAAGTTAAAATTTCCTTATTTCAAAACTTTCTAAATTCAAAACTTTCCAATTTCCAACCTTTCTTAAACTCCAAACTTTCCTAATTCCAAAACTTTCCAAAAATGAGACTTTCCAAATTTGAAACTTTCCTAAAATGACATTTTCCTAATTTGGAACTCTCCTAATTTGAACATTTCCTAAATCCAATCTTTCCTAATCTCCTAAATCTTCCAAATCGAGTCAAATCTTTCCTAAGTCTCTTCTCTTTCCTAAGTCTAGGTTTCCTAAACCTTCGTCTTTTCAAAATAAGTCTAAATCCCTCTCTTCCAAGTTCGATCTTTCCAAATCAAAATTCAATCTTTTCAATTCCAAAATTCCAAATTTCAATTTTCAATCTTCTATTCTAAGTGCAATCTCTCAATTTAATTTCCAATCCAACCTCTCTCTTCAAGTCAATCTCTTTTCAATCGGACTTCGGTCCGAACTACGACTGACCTGATTCCCCCGAAGCGATACGTAGGTAACCTCCATAGGTGCGGTCACAATACTTTTCAAACTTTCAATTCCGCCCTCATGGGTGTGGTTTTCAAAATCTTTTCAAATCTCAAATACCAATTTCAAAATTTCCATTTTCAAATTTCTATTTTCAAATTTTCAAAATTTCCAATTTCAATTCCACCTTTTCAAATCTATTTTCAAATCAAAGCAATCTTTTTTTAAATCTATTTTTCAATTCTTTTCTATTGCTTGCATATCATGCATCATATTTTTCAAACATTGTTTTTCTAAAAGTGAATATGGTTGAACCATTAGTTAATTAAAGACTCTCATATGTGAATTTAGGATAGATTGACATGTAGGTACCGAAAGGGCGGGGTAGGATGATAGCTTAGTGCATCTTCCCTACACATAACCAACCTCTGAACCTAGGATCACTGTTTTCGAAAGACCAAACGGAGTTATTTTTCTAAAAAGGGCTAAATGTTTTTCAAAGGTTGCCAAACAACCTGTTTTCCTTAAAAACCCTCTCTTGAGGAGATATTTTCAAAATTGTTTTCTAAAACCCTAAGTATAGTCTTCGGATTATTCTCAGTTTTTAGGTGACCTAACTCACCTTAATCAAGTTAGGTGGTGACTCCGAATCTTTTTCAAAAAGCCCTTTATTAAAACCTGTTTTCAATTCAAACCTAGTCGCACTCATTCTTCTAGGAAGGTGAGTTCTAACGAGAGAGTACAGCATTTTTCCCACTTGGGTGAGTATTCCTCGAGTGTGAAAAATCTAGGCACGACAAATACCTATACCTTATTATAAATACCCAAAAATTTATAGGGGTTATAGAAAATTTTAAAATTTTTTTTTGGGGGAGGCCACCCTAAAACTCTATAAATGATTAGCGGACTTGGACAGGCCAAGCACGTAGGCGAGTCCAAACTCTATAAATGATAGGCAGATTTGAGCAAACCATTACGCCCATGGCCATTGGTAGGATCATTTTAAGTTTGCTAACCGAATGGTCGTTTGGTTGTCAGCTGAAGCTTTACTGAGCAAGTTAATTCATAATTAGAATAATTTCATTGTAATCATTTTTCACTAGACAATGGAGTTGTAATCAATATGGCCTTTACCAACTCACTCTTTTCATACAAACATGTAAACCAGTCTAGATTCTTCAGTCATTAACTCTTTAATTAACCGTAAACTTAGGAAAACACCTTTCAGTTTGTAACACTAATAGCCTCTTTCTCCTCTTGACCATATTGAATTTTCTACACAATTAACCAGATTATTCTCAACACCATAAAATTTCAAATTCTCTCCAACAATGGCTTCCTAAATGGGATCTGCAAATTGAATGCCACATGGGAAGCTCTTTGTTTGATTATAGCTTCTACACAGCAATGAATTAGGTAGGTGGTGTTCCATACTTCCATATTCTGCAGGATCCAGGATTACAGTTTGTAAGTTTACCTCAGTATATCGTTTAGGAAGTGTATATGGTTTGAAGTGGAAGGTTATAGAGGTATGAAACAGTCAAAGATCCCAGCAGGGACAATAGGGTTGCTCGGAGATGAACGACAGAGCAAACTGTGAACCGAGGGAATGGCAGTGGAGCTTCAAAACTGTACTTGGGCAGAGCTTCACCTCTTCCCTTTTGTCCTTGCTTACCTTTGGGGTAGCATCATTTATTTATAGAGTACTTGATGCACAAATGGGTAATATGTGGTCTCTGGAATCACGTGCTTAAAATTCTCTCTGTTAGCCAGGCGAAGGCAAAGAGCTCGACCTTATCTCAAGTGACTTATGGTCCTTGAGATTAGGGTCATGCCTCTTACCTTGACGATTTGCTATCTTTAGTCATCAATCCACACGATAACTCTTTTCTAACTATATTGAATGCCCTAGGCCCTACCATTTGACCAGGGTGCTTTAAGCCATTTAGGCTCGAAGGGTCCTGTCGGACTGACGAGGCCTTACTTTATCTACACCAGGTAGTAATGTTTGTTTTTGAACTCCAAGTTTCATGCATTTGCCTCTACAGCCCCCACATCAGATGGGGCATCCATCCCATACCGCCATGTAGATCTGCAACTTAGCTCTGGTGTTAGCACCACAAAATCCACCTCGGATCTCAAATGTGTTCAATTCCCCACTGACTTATTCTTAAGCCATGACCCCAAAGTCATTACCAGCCAGGTTTGTGTGGATACTAGCTTGCGTGTGTTACTTCGTCCTTTTAGCTACTCAAACATTTGAATTTGTAGTACATCAAAGTTACGTATAGGTGAACAAACAAGTGTTTCTCAACACTTCGCCCAACCACATCTCCTCAAACTCACTACGGTCTTTCCAAATCCGTTGATTTTTTTTATAAATACTCACTTACGAATGTTGTTCCCTTCAACCTAGAAAAAAACTTCTCAAGTACAATATCATCCATATTCAGAGGAACCCCACTTCTTTAATCTTATACTCCGATCAAACAATGGCTGCTTTTCATCATAGTTGGGTTCTATCTCCAGTGTTGGTGATATCCTTTTCGAGCATCCAAATCAGCCTGGCGGGACGCCACCTACTACAAACTGTGCCTGCAATTCCAGCTCTACCTAAAGTTTCATTGCCTCCATTGCCCGCAATGCCAACCGTGCCCAAAGCCACATTGCCACCATTGCCGAGCATGCCAACATCCCCAACGTTGCCATAGCCCACGCTGCCACCTATGCCAAGCACCCAAATCCCATCGTCTTTGCCAAATCCAACATTGCCGACCATGCCCACAGTTCCTAAGGTGACTCTACCCCCACTTCCAGCTACTTCACTGCCCACCATCCCAACAACAATTCCTTCAATCCCAACCATCCCAGCAACAATGCCAACAATTCCTTTCTTCTCACCACCTCCATCAAACTAGGCCCTGGAATGCTGCTATTCCATTCACCTTTCTCTCACATATAGAGAGTATATAATAAAGTTGCTGTGCCGTTGGCCGTTTGAGCAGGTCCTCGTTCATTTGTTGTCTTGAGTAGTCTTTTGTTTTTGTGGATTTTGTGGAGTCATTTTGTATTGTTTTGTTCTTCCTTAGAGACTGTTATCTATTGTTGTTCCATATTAATATGATAACTTATGTTTCTTGTTTATTGAACCAAGTATTCTTCAATATTGATTACAAGAGATGTAAGTAAAATGCTTTGATAGCCGACATATTCAGAGTAAGTCCCAAAAACAAGCACCATGCAGTAAGGAATGATTCTATTGAGAGTGATTCATGGACTGATTCCATAACATTCACTATCACTCCGGTAATTTTTTAATTAACATGTGTACGGCCAAAAAAGTCAAAAAATAAAATAGTTAAAAAAACAAAACTCTTTCCTAGATAAGTGTAACTTTAATCATTCATATTTTTAACATGCATCTTCACGACGAGAGGGGTTGTACCGTTTGTTAAACCTCCGCCACCGTTGCACCTTGTCCCCGGTTTGACTTACACTGATAACACAAAAACTCTCACACTAATTCGCTGACTATATCCTCCATTCTTCATTCTCAAAAGGAAAAATATTATTTTTATAAAAAAAATTCATATAAAATTGACATATACAATGATGTAACAGTGACAATTTTATAATTAAAAATTATTATAGTAGGTATTTATTTTGAAATGAGAGGCACTTATTAAAACACATCATTTTGTATGAATTTTTTATTTGTATAATAATATTCTTCTAAAAAAAACTAAAGAAAAACATGTGTCCTCACGTGCTTCCATTGCAAGTGGGCCCAAGGCATTCAAGTATTATAATTAATTTGTAAAATGTTAGATTCAAATATGGACAAACATGCTAAACTAAATAGGTATCGGTTTGCATAACAAGGGGCGAACAAATGTAAATTACAGGACTTGTTGATAAGTTAGTTTTATACTGATCAATTTAATATCTATAGCATCATAGATGTTAGTTCTTTAGAATTTTTTATTAGATTTTTATTTATTTTTATATATATTTTGCAGACTAGAAGAACCAAGGTAATTATGCAAATTCATGAGATTTAGCCAGAAGAATTGATCAAAACACAATAAATGAGTGCTTGAACTCATTACATGTATTTATTTCGATAGGAGACACAAAGGAGGATGATTTGAAGAGAGTTGAGACCTTTACTTGATATTAATTTGAGCTTTGGAGCTAAATTGAAGAAATCGTGAAGTTATAATGGAAGGTATTGACACATATTCTGAAGGGGTTCACACTTAGAGACAGTATGTCAAGAAAATTTGTCACTGTTCATAATTGTCGACACCTATTCTGAAGAGGTCAACACCTAGTGACAATGCGCTAAAAAATATCATCACTATTCAAAAGAGTTGACACTTGGATAAGAGGAGTCGACACCTTTATCACAGTAACAAATCTGGAGAAAAATTAGGAGATAAAAATTTGACACGGGTTTAGTATTTTGCCCATAACTTTCAACATAGATATCGGATTAAGGCGATTCTTCCAGCATTGGAAATAAGACTTGAATCTCTACAACATTTCTTTCACGAGAAATTCATGAATCAAACTCTATCATGGTCAAAAGTGGGCCACAAATTGACAAAAATATGAAAACTGCAAATTTAGCAATTATTCTTTCCTACTTGTAATAGGTTTCTTTTCTCTTCAAGACTCTTTGCTTCTTAGGATATAAATAAGAGAGATCGAGACAAAGGGATAGAGATGAGGGAGCCAATATCAAGAGGAGAAGGGAATCGAGTTCTTATTTTTTTTTTTCTTCCGAATCTCTTTCAATTTCTTAATGTTAAACTCTTCAATCATGTTTCTATTCAATTTTATTATGAACTAATTCCTATTTTCTAAGGCTACAATAGAGCTGAACTATGATTATGTGAATCTTTCTTTAATTGAATTAAACTAGTATTTGTTTCATATTATTGAGTATTTTATTCTGGACTTAATGCTTGTGAATGATTGATTCCCGGTTTACATGATACGGGATTCAATTTGAGACTAAGAAGTAATAATTGTTTCAGCATATGTTTGAGATACCATAAGGAATCCATAGGATAGAGATATCTATGGACTTGTGTAATCTTTATAAGGGTTTCTTTGTTCTTAATCAAATCGAACAGGTTTAGTATTTTTATAGAAGTGTAGAAAGTTTGCTTGTTGGGTTATTTTGTTAATGCTTGAGAAAGATTAATGAATAAAGTACAGAGACTCGATTTTCAACAATAGGAAATAATTATATTTAATCCCATTAGGAAGTTCACATAGGATTAGTTATGGTGAATTGAAAACCCTAGAATCTTGTTTTTTATATCTCAACTTGCTTATTTAATTTTTTTATTTTATATTTTCTAGTTCAACAATTCATTCCTATTCGAATCATCAATTAATAGATTATAATTTAATAAATTTTGGTACTTATTAATAATTTTTCAATCCTCGTAGGATGATAATTGTCGCGCCCAGATTTTTCGCACTCGTGAAATACACACACAAACGGAAAAAATATTGTACTCTCTCGTTAAAACTCACCCTCCTAGACGAATGAGTGCGGCTAGGTCTAAATTGAAAATTAATTTGAATAAAGGGCTTTTAGAAAACGTTTGGAGTCGCCACCTAACTTAATTAAGGTGAGTTAGGTCACCTAAAAACTAAGCACAATCTGAGGATCACACTTAGGGTTTTAAGAAAATGATTTTGGAGAACATCCTCAAGAGAGGGTTTTTAGGAAAACAGATTATTTAGCAACCTTTGAAAAATATTTAAGCCCTTTTTAAAAAAATAACTCCGTTTTGGTCTTCCGAAAACAGTGATCCTAGGTTTGGAGGTTGGTTACGTGTAGGGAAGACGCACTAAGCCATCACCCTATCCCGCCCTTGCAATACCTACATATCTATTTATCCTAGATTCACCTATGAGAGTATTCAACTAACAAATGTCCAATCCTATCCACTTTAGAAAAGAATTTTTAGAAAGAAATTAACATGATGCATGATATGCAAGTGCAAGAAAAAGATAGTTTGAAAATAGATTTGGAAATAGATTTGAAAAGAAATTGATTTGTTTTAAAAAGAAATTTGAAAAGATAGATTTGAAATTGGAAAGTTTTAGAAATTGGAAATAGAAATTTGGAATAGATCATGGAATTGGAAGCTTGGAAGAGATTAGGAAATTGGAAACTTGAGGAAGATTTTGGAATTGGAGATTTGAAAAAGGTTGTAACCGCACCCATGAGGATTGCCTACGTATCCTTTTCGAGGAATCAGGTCAGTCGTAGTTCGGACAAGAGTCCGATTGAAGATAGAAAGTATGATTTGAAAAAGAGATTGATTGGAAAAAGGAATTGAACTTGAACTTAGAATAGAATATTGGAATTTGAAATTTGGAATTGAAAAGATTAGACTTTGATTTGGAGAAATAGAACTTAGGAGAAAGATTTGGACTTGTTTTGGAAGGATTGAAGTTTAAGAAAGATGTGACTCAAATGTTGGACTTGGAGGATTAGGAAAGTTGGAATTAGGTAATATTCGAATTAGGAAAGTTTCAAAATAGGAAAGTGTCGTTTTAGGAAAGTTCTGTTCTAGGAAAGTTTTATTTTATGAAAGTTTCGAAATTGGAATGTTTTGAATTTAGGAAGTTTAGAATTTAGGAAGTTTCGATTTGGAAATATTTTGAAATAGGAAAGATTTGAAAGTTAGAAAGATTTGAAAGTTGGAAAGTATAGAATTTAGAAAGTTTCGACTTAAGAAAGTTTTGGATTTGAAAAATTTTAACTTTAGGAAGTGTTTGAGAGTTTGAGTTTTAGAAAACACTCGAATTTAGGAGAGGTTTAAGTTTAAGAAAGATTTGAAGATTTGAATTTGAAAAGTGGAAATTTGGAAAGGTATGGTGTTAGGAAAATGTTGAATTAGGAAAGATTTGGAAGCTTAACGTTTAAGAAAAGATTTAAAGGTTTAAGTTTTGAAAACTTATGGTTTAGGAAGGTATAATATTAGAAAGGAGTGGATTTAGGAAATATTTAAATTAGGAAGGATTGAGATTCCTATTTCCTAAAATAAGGGATTAGATTTCTAAAAGAGGTGTTTTGATTTTGTTTCCAAAAACGGAGGATTGTATCTAGTTTCCTAAAAGGGAAATTGGATTTGGTTTTCTAAAGGAGAAGATTGGATTTGGCATGGATTTGGAAGGATTGAGTTTTGGAAACCCTAGATTTGGAAGACTATAGTTTAGGCATAGAAAAGAGGTTTTTGGAAACCTAGGATTTAGATGTAAAGAAGGACATTTTGGAAACTTAGGTTTTAAGGCAAAATTAAAAATCATGTTTATGGGAAAAGAAATTAGGGTTTCCTAATTGTGGGCTCTAGGGCTTAACTCGGACTCTAAGGAAGGAGACTTTTGGAAAGTAAGTTTTTGGAAAGGAAGATTTATGGAAAAAAAATCTTAAAAAGGGATTTTTGAAAAGTGAACTTGAGGAGAGTTTTAAAAAGAAGATTTTGGAATGAGCTTTTAGGAAAAAGATTTTAAAAATGAGTTTTTGGAAAGCGAATTTTGAAAAGAGTTTTTGGAAAGGAGTTTTGAAAAGAGTTTTTCTAAGAAGGAGACCTAGGGAGTGTTTTTAGAAAGTGAATTTTGAAGAGAGCGTTTTTTTGGAAAGAAGTTCGAAAAGGAGTTTTAGAAAATAGATTTTTGAAAGGAATGTTTTAGAAAAACAAATTTGGAAAGGAATTTTGGAAAAGAGATTGGAGAGAGAGTTTTTAGAAAGTATGTAAAATATCTCACTTTCCTAAAACGATTCTAACCATAAGAAGGTTAGAACCACTTTAGGATAGTGGTTTTGAAAACAATGATTTTGAAAATATAGATCATATTGGTCACTTTAAATGTAACACTTTCCTAAAACAACCCTAACCATGAAAAGGCTAGAATTACCCTAGGATTGTGATTTTGAAAATAAGTTTTGAAAAAGAAGGTTTTGATGCAAGTTTGAAAACAATGTCAATGCAAGTTTTTGAAAATAAGTTTAAAACAAACTTTGAGGAATGCAAGATCATGATATGCACAATGCAAATTGGGGTCATGAACATACAAGGTTAAGGCTTCACCACATAATCAAGGGGGCCGAACCCACGTGGTCTCCAGTTAGACTAAAGGAAAGCCCCCGACACGATGACCCTCCAATAGCCTAATCCTACACATGGACTGGGAAGTCCCTTGTTTCAAGCATGCAAAAAGGGGGGAGGAAGAAGATGGGGGATTAAAATAGAAGAAAACCCAAGTGGGTTAGGAGAGAGAAGAGAGGGGGAAGATACGTAAACTTAAAGAGAAAGCCTACATTGTGTCTTGTTTATTTTGCTTTGCTTTGCGCGCCCTGCTTTTCTTGCTTTGCTTCGGTCTTCTCTTCAGTCTTCATCTTGATCTTCAAGAACTTCAGTTTGCAGCACTTCAAGTCTTCAATGGATGCTTTGGAGGCTAGTGTAAGAGTGTATAGGAGTGTATGTGAGTGTATAGGAGGTTAAGGTTTGTGTATGAAGGCTAGGATTTATAGAACCTAAGGAGACTAGGGTTTTGGGAGGCTACGAGCTCTGTGTATCGAAAAGTAGGGTTTTTAGATTGAGTTTACGGACCTCTTTCACGCTAGAGGAGGCTCTGTATTATAGAGAGAGGAATGACCTAGCGCCTATTGCAGTAGCGCCACTAGGAGCCACTAGTAGTAGCGCCATCCAGTTAGGAAAGTTTTAAGGTCGGCAAGCAACGTATCTTGAGAAGATTTGGGCACCTGTACTAGTGACTACCATGCAATTTTTAGTCTAGCTTCACTAGGAGTGACTCCGGAAGGTCCGGGAAGGATTTAAGGGACCAGCAATGACCTGGAAGGCCGTAAAAGGGCAGGAACCCTTAAAATAGGGTCCCGGAGGTATTAGCCTTGAAAAAGGATGACAAGAATTGTCAGAAGGATTGACCGGGTTATTAGCGGCAAAAAGGTAAATCGGGCCAGAAAGCTGCCTGGACGGACCCAAATGTCCCAGAAGAAGACTCGAGATTTGGAAACATTATTTAGAATGTTCCCAAAGGCTACCGGTTTGATACCCAGAGCCGGTGTGGTCAGAAAAGGCGACCGGCCCACCAGGGGCAAAACGGTCATTTTGCACCGGGTTTGCCGGAACTGACTCGGAATGATTCGGAAAGATAAAGGAAGGTCAAGAATACTATAAAAAGCATTCTCGGGAGATTACCGGTTTGATACCCAGAGCCGGTGTGGTTCCTGGGGCGTTCAGATGCCTAGGGACAAAATGGTCATCTTGACCGGAAAGTCTCGAAATTGGCCTGAAACTGGCTAGAAGGCACATAATCATGCTGGATCATCTCTAGGATGATCGTGGAAGGATGGACTTACCGTTCTGAGGAATTACGTATTTTCTCGGGAAACGTGCCGAAAAATGGCCCTAAGGTCAGTTTAGTCATTTTTCACCGAAGTGGGCTAGCAGGCACCGATGTTGACCTGGGTTTTGAGTGTTTTCGCCACTCTAACTGTGGTCCCGTGATATAGGGGTTTGTTGGCAATTCCTTATATCGTCCTGTTTACGAGTATTTACACTACTCTAACGGTTGCGATGTTTGCGAGTAATTCCGCTACTCTGACGGTTCGCGATCATTCCCGAGATTGCCTGATCTCGAGAAACTGCTAAAGGAACTTAGCGCCTGAGGAATCAACTTTCTCAGAAGGCGTGCCAAAACGGACATTTCTGCATTGGTTGGCTAGCAAGCTCCAAAGGTAGACCGTTCTACCATCTAGGGGACTTGGGGTCTCGTCCCAGTCGACGAGTTTGAAGGAACTTACCATTTCGAAGAAAATTTCTTTGAAAAATGTGCTGAAAATGATAGACTTACAGTCTCAAGGAATCAACTTTCTCGAGAGAGGGATTGGAATTGGAATTGGAGAAGAGGACTTTCGGGAAGACGTGCCTATGGGATTGGACCGAGCAACGCCTACAAGGGTATTTTGGTCATCTTGCCTCTATTTGGGCTTGGTGGGCCCGCGAAGCGATGAGTTGACTAGATTAGGACTAGAATTCTAGAATATGTCCATATTAACTTGAACTCAAGTCTGGACGGACTGTAGACTGCTGAGCAGTCAAAAATGGGGTGCTTACAATACTCTTACTTATTCACTTTATTACTTGTTATGATTCGTGCACTTGAGATTTCAACCAACAACTTTTAGGCATCGTTACTAGGGAGTTAGATAAAATTATTGATAATATCAATACTAGTTAAATTTGGTCTAATTTGATTTATCTTGTATTTGATTTTCAAGTGGTTGCTTAGTGTATGAGACGAAGCAAGAGTATGGAGCGACTACCTTACGATTCCGAAATTGAAAAAACTTCAAATGAACTAAGGAAGAAGAAGCAAGAAGCTCAGAAACGTTCAAACAATATGGCAAGCAATAAGAATCCAAGACATGACCCACGGGCATTAAGGGATTTTGCTCTACCACAAGTCACAAGAATACATTAAGTTATCAGGAAGCCTACTATTAAAGACAACAACTTTAAGATTAAGCCAGCTATCCTACAGATGATCCAGACATCAATTCAGTTTCATGGATTGCCGAGTGATGACTCAAATGCCCACATCCCAAGTTTTTTGAAAATTTGTGACACTTTCTGTTGGCCCAAGTAGGCAATCCAAGAGGGAGGTGAATTGAGTTTTATAAAATTAATAGCAAACAATACAACTAAAAACTAATTAAGCAATGTAGCAGTGGTTAATCAAATTATAAATCAAGCAATCAAACAATAAAATGCAATGCAAGCAGGTATTGTGAGAAAAGAGAAAAATTAGCACAAGAAATGAAAAACACCAGATTTACAGAGGTTCGGCCAACCTTACTTATGTCTTCTCTTCCTCGATCCTCTCAAAGATATTCTACTATGTAAAATTCCCTTATACAGCTGTTGGTTTTACTCCAAGTGCTCAGCTCACTCTTACGCGAGCTCTTCCCAAGCTCTCAAAATCCCAAGTAATTTTGTCTAAACTTCATTCAAACTTACAAGTGATTTTGTCCAAGTTTCACTCAAACTTACAAGTGTTTTTCCCAAGAACACCCAAACTCACAAGTGTTTTTCCTAAGAACACCCAACAATAGATGAAGGTCGTACAATAAATAACTCTCTCTCAAAGAGTAGATAAATAAATTTTTAGCTCACTCAAGAACTCCCTAAATGAATAAAAATAGAGTATAAGATGTAGGAGATGAAATCTCACTTTATAGCACTTGATCTTGTGTTCTTCTCACTCATATTTGTGTTGTGATCTTATATATATAGCCTTGAATTGCTTATAGCCATTGGAGATAAATGGGAGTGCTTTTGGTGCAGATCGTACTACTACAACGGTTAAAAAATCTGACTGTCACTGTCGAGGAGTCAACTCTTTTGAAGTAGGGGTCGACTCTTTTAGGTGTTTCAACAGAGTTTTCAAGGCTTTGTCCTGAGAAGTCGACTCTTGAGAGATAAGGGTCCACTCATTTGGCCTGATTTTGAAATTTCAACTCTCTGTCTCAATAAGTTGACTCCGGAGGAGTGAAGGGTCAACTCCTTTGGTCGGATTTTAATAACCTAATTTTTGTAGGTTTTGTCCAATCTTTTCCATTATTTTCAAGCACTTCAAGGATCATCCAAATAAAGTTTCTAAGGTTTAAAAAGACTTATTCAAGGCATGTTGACTTTAAGAACACCTTCAACTCTTCAAGATGAAATCAATTCATTTTTTATTACATTTAGAATTCTTCAATCAACATCACTTCTTCCATTCATCCAAGTCTTCTCCCAAATCTTCAAGAGAGCTTCCAAGACTTGAAATCTCTTCTCTTCAATTGATCTTTGATGCTTTTTTAAACTTCTTTAATTTTTTTTACATAATCTTCATCAACTTGATTTCTTCTAAGATTCTTTAATCAGTATAACTTCTTCCGTCTATTCAAGACTTCAACATAATCTTCAATGAAGCTTTTAAGTTTTGTGATTTCTTCCATACTTTCAAGACATTTTCAAATCTTCAACGTGAGCTTCCATGTCTTGTAAGAGTCATCTAAATGAGGTTGTAACTATGAGATTGCTGAATGTGTCAACTCATCATTATTATTGTCTCAATTGTTTCTTAACAAGCTTCTTAACAAAAGTTCTTCAATATTTTCCAATGTGATAAGCAGAAACTTACTCCCCTTTTCTTTTGTACTTTATGCCTCAAAGCATATAAGTTTTTGCTCTCCTTTTCTTATGCAATTGATGCTTCAATAGATTAATATAGCCGTGAGGATCGAAGGTCTTCATACTAAAGTGTCAACCATATTTGTATGGTGCCACCTCTTCGGTCTTTAAGTCTGCTTGCAATCCTTTGTTATATCAGCACTTCTATTTGTACTTCAGTCTTCAAGAATTGATTATATGTCAACTTGAAAACTCTTTAAATGATCTTGTTTGAGTGTTTTGCATCTTTAAATAACTTCTTGAATCATCATAAGATTTTCAGTCACTTGCATCCTTCTTTTCAATACTTGTTGAACTCCTTGAGCATCTTCAATTTCTTCGATAATAAGATTTCCTAAGTAATCTTCTTGTTAGATACTCAACCAATCAGCTCAATTATTTTCTTGTTATTAAATAATTATAATCTAACCTACACACTCAATTGAAATCATTAGATAACAACCACATGATTTTATTATCATCAAAATTAACATGGGGATCAACCTTCAGTCAACACTTTCAAGCACAATGGCAATAATGTAGAGTAGAAAACATTCATGCATATTTCAGATTTTTTTTTAATAAAAAAATATTTCTTCCCCTATGGAAGATATAATATCATATACTCAAATATTTCTCCCCTATTTTCATAAAGATTATCTCTCCCCCTTAATAAAATATTTCTCTTTGCTATGGCATACAATAGTTCTCTTCCTTTTTGTCAACTTATCAAAAAGAATTTGTGAGAAATTTGTAACAGGCATAATAGCAAAAAATTTTAAAATAGAATTATAAGTATTATGAGGAGACTAACCAACAAATACACCAAATCATCAAAATAAAGATAGTTAAACCTTCGTAGCATGGACATTCATATAAAGATATGCAAAACAAGTTACCATCATTCAAACTATACAAATATATAATGATGATGTGTGCTCATGCAAATTTTGGTGAAGGAAACTAGGTTATGTCTACTGGGTCTTCAGGAGTATTGGAAAATGTGGAGGTTAAAATTCTAGGCCTGAAAGAATATTGCTTGGTAGGAGGGATTGCTAGTTATTTTTCAACAGAAGGGTTTTTGTCAATTTTCAAAAAAATTTATCATGAAAAGAATGTGCTTTGCAGCTCTTGAAATTTCTTCGTTTTACTTCAGAAGTTCCTCTTGATGGAAGTATCCTCCCCCTCAAAATGATATCCAATTCTTACTTTAAAAATCAAACATTTGTTCCTTTATTCAACTGGTATCTCATTCTTTTTAGAATAAACTAATTATACTTATCTGTCTTTGATATCACCTCCTTCTTTGCTTCCTCTTTTATAATATATCATATCTCATAATTCCTAATTCAAAACTTTATCCTTGATTCCTTTCTTCTTTATGAGAAGTTTGGATAGACAAAGTTTGATTTGAAAATTTTGAATAGGTAGAATGAGAGGCAAAAGTCATTCTTGGTGTTTGGAAATACAACTGATGAAGATTGGTTAACAATGGGGCTTGAAATCTATGCAGAACGTACATGTTAATGTGAATAATATTCAAAACACATTTATGAACATGCCAAGGGGTCAACTCCTATCTTCAAGGGGTCAACTCAATTTCTCCATAGAGAGCTATCTGAGCTTCCTGTTAACATGGGTCTGTTGGCCCAAAAGGCAACCCACGAGGGGGGGTGAATTGGGTTTTTTGAAGATTAATGACAATTAAGATTAATTAAAATTAATATAAATAATGTAACAGTGATTAATCTATATGTAATGCAATATAATCAAATGAAGAATAGAAAGAAAAAAAAAAAGCAATAAAAAGAACACAAAGAATTACCGAAGTTAAACCACAAACCGTGGTCTACGTCCTCACCCCAAGATCCCGTTGAAGTCTTTCTCCACTATGTAATCTCCAATTACAAACGGATGCTGATTAACCAAGTACTCAGCTCACTCTTTACATAAGAACTTCTTCTCAAGTTCTTCAGCCACCAAGTGGTTTTGTCCAAGATCCACTCAAACTTAGAAGAGTTTTTCTTCCATAAGAGAACTCTCAAACTCTCACTTACAAGTGTATAAAAATTTACAAATGATTTACAAACTCTCTAACAAAATTAGATTAAACAATCAAAGCTCACAAAGTGAAGGCAAAGAGAATGTTTAGAATTTTTCTGTTTGATCAGTCAGTGGATCTTTGTTTCTTATGTCTCTTCTTGTATAAATGCAGTTGGAAGCTTGTATATAAACCTCTATATTGATTTCATCCATTGGAGATTGTTACGGTTCATTTAATGCATGTCCAGTCCACTATAACTTTAGAAAAACTAGCCGTAATATCCCAGGGGTCGACTCTTAGGCTTAATGGGTCGACTTTTCTGGTCTGCAGTTTTTAGATGTTGTCTATTGTCTCCATGGGTCAACTCTTTATTTTAATAAGTCGGCTCATTGATCATTCTGTCTTCAAGTCATTTGGCTTCTCTCTTCATGAGTTGGCTCTTCATTTCCATGAGTCGACTCTTTGTACAGAAATCTTACTTCACTCTTCATGAGTCGATTCTTTATATTCAAGGGTCAGCTCATTGATCATTTGGTCTTCAAGCTTTTGCTTTTGTCTTCATCAGTCGACTCTTATCTCCATGAGTCGGCTCATTGCTTATTCTATCTTCACGTTTTTGCTTCTGTCTTCATGAGACAACTCTTCATTTCCATGAGTCGGTTCATTATCTAGAAATCTTCATTCTATCTTTCAATGACCAAGTTCATCTTCAGCAATAGCATAAGATCTTCAAGCAGTCTTTTCTTTGGGGTATGATGATCAATCAAAGTTTTTAACTCATCAAAGTTAACTTCTATTCAATTTGGATTGAATCGATCATTTGATATTCATCTTTTCTTGACTTTCAAACTGTTAGGGCTTCACTCTATCAATGTTGAGCTCTTTTTTCGATCTTTCTCTTTCATTGTCGAACTCTTTCTTTAGTCGCCGAGCTATTGCTTTCATTGCCGAGATATTGCTTTTATTGCTGATTTTTTCTCTTTGCTAGCAATTCTTCTTTCTTCTTTGGAATCACCTCAATGAGACTTTTGTAAGCTTGATGAAATCTCTTCATACATATTGTCTTCATTGATTCTTTATATCTCAAAAGAATTCTTCACTTGGATTCCATGTAGAGATCAGGCAATCAATATGACTCTTCTTCTCAAGTAACTTCCAATCACATTATCTTGAATTGATCTTTGCACACTTAATAAAATCTTCTTTTGAGCATTGTCAATATCTTCAACAATCAAATCATCTTCAACTGATATTTGCACACTCTGATGAAGTCTTCAATCATTTTGAGTGCAAGACAACTTCATTGAGTCTATGCATATTGGATGAAAACTTTATTTGAACACCTTCAATCTCTTCGAATGTAAAACATTTGTTTGAATTAGAAATAGGCGTCAATGCTCTATTTGGTTCATTGCACAGCACTAAGAGTTCATTGCTTGATCCTGAGTTTGTTGTGCATTCACGTTGACATGTATTAGATTTAAGGTTGAATTTTAAGTCTAAATGATAAACTTTATTAATCTTCCCACTAAGTAAATGCATCAGTAAAATAATACAAGGTTTAGTTATCATCAAAATCATTATGGGAACCAACCTTGAGTCAACAATCTTTCCCTTTTTGATGATGACAAAACCTTTGCAAAATAAGTTGATATATGATTAAATGAAATGGACAAAGTTAAATGACATACCAGAAGGAAACTCCCCCTTTGTTTTGTAATTAAGCAAATCATGTTTAGAGGATAAAAGTTTTTTTCAAAAACAACTCTCAAGGAGTTTTTGTCAGTTAATTCAAAAACAAATTGAGGAAAATGATTCATGTTACTCCCCCTGAGAACATGCTCTATATTTATCAGTTAATATACAATACATTTCATTTCCATTTATCAATCAGATATACTCTATTTCTTGTCCAATTCATTTTCCAATTCTAAAATATGTGCAATTCACTTTCAACAAACACACATTGTTTAATTCTTCTCCCTAATTCTAGTTGTTGGCTAAGTTTACACTCAATCTATCTTCTTTTCCAATTCTTCTCCCTCTTTTTGTCAAATCATCAAAAAAAATAAAGAAAATAGAAAAAATAGACTGGTACAATAGCAAAAAATATTCTAACAAAATAAATTGTATAATCAGGAAAGCAATCAAGTAAGCAAGAAGTCAAAGAAAACAATTGGGCACCAGAACAGAGTTATATTTCATTCATTCAATCAAAATAATATTACAAAAGGTTGTTCAGTTAACATCCACAAAAATTATGCAACAAAATCAAAAAAAAAAATATGATAACAGGACTGTGAGTGACAGAGCCATGAGTGTTCAAGATGATAAGGAGGATTTTGGAGGAGTTTGAGGAGATGGAGAGGGATCCGAGACAGTGTTGGATGGACCAGAAAAGGGTCTAGACCTCAGACCATATAGCCTCCTTTGCACAAATCTAGAAACTAAGATAGATGTTGTGGCTCGCTTTGCTGAACCAACTTTCTTTCTTGGTGCAGCATCCTCAGATTCATCCTCAAAGAAACTATCTGCAGGCTCATCCTCAGATTCAACTTCTATGTCCTCCAATTCTTTCTCTGGTTCCTTCTCTTGTTGAGCTCTGCCTGGAGTTATGTAAACAGTTTCAGTGTTTTGTTTTCCCTTATTTCTCTCTTCATTTTCCGGTTCCTTTTTCACTTCCTCTTCCTCCACTACAATGTCTTGAGCCTTTTTTTAGTTGAATCACGTCTTGCTTAAGGCCTTTCAACTACAACCACCCATCATCGAGCTTTTGGTTCATGCTGTAAAGCATGTCCATCATGTTTCCTAAGAGTTCATCAATAGAAGAGGCTTTAAAGGGTTTTTTTTTTTTTTTTTTTTTTTTTTTTTTTTTCTTTTTTTTTTTTTTTTTTTTTTTTTTTTTTTTTTTTTTTTTTTTTTTTTTTTTTTTTTGTTTTTGGGCAAAGGGTTTTCTGGGTCCAGAAGTAGATGCTCATTTCTGTGAAAAGACAACAGGGGCAACTTTGTTAGGCCTTAGAACCCAGTGGCCACTTACTTTCTTGTATCCTATCCTGCTCAATGTATACTTACTGTATTCATCTTTATAAGGATCAGGCTTTCTGTAGTTCAGACCCAAGAGATTGACTTGAAAGTGTTTGAAGATCTTGGTGAGCAATATCCCATAGGGTTGGAGGAAGTGGTAGCGGCATTGGCCATGTTGGAGAGAATATAGTATGGAACATCAATTTTGGTGTTCGTGAGGAAGGCCCATAAGAAGAACAATTCCTTCTCACTTACACGTTCAAAACTACCAACTTTGGGTAAGAAAATTGTGGCCACAAAATGGTGTACCAGTCTCAACTCAATAGGAAGGTCATTGACTATCAGTTGGGTGGACTCGGGTAGGTCTTGACCATAGAGAACTTGAAGTTGTCTCTTTCAGCTAATGGTTTCAAAATAAGTCTCTCCACCACAACCAGTTCCCATAATCTCAGCCAGAGTGGCTTCATTTAGAGTGATTTGCACTCCATTCACAAAGCTAATGATTTCGGTTCTTCCAACCTTCTTCATGAGATTAGAGTAGAAATGCGTAACCAATTTTGGGTATACATTCTCTCTTATTATTGTGTAGGGTTTCCATCCTAGACTAGCAAGGGTGTGAGGGAAGTCAAAGTTTTCACTTTCAAAATA
>CM065385.1:27870000-28035000 GCA_033060915.1 Euryodendron excelsum | reverse complement strand
ATAACTATGTACCAAAATATTGATTTCGGATTCCTTAACCTGATTGGTACCTTCATGTGTGACTTCTAATCTATCCCATATTTCTTTCGCAGATTCACAAGTGGAGATACCATTAAATTCATTCGGGTCAAGTGCACAATATAAAATATTCATGGCTTTCGCATTAGATTGTAGCATTTTCAAATCATCTTCATTCTATTCAGATTCTGGTTTAGGGATATCAGTAATATCTACTCTAGTTGTAGGTGTTTTGGGACCATTTACTATGAGTCTTCATAATTCATAATCTACCGATTGGATATAGATTCTCATTCTATTTTTTCATTAATTGTAATTAGTACTATTGAACATAGGTGGTCTATTTGTAGATTGACCCTCACCGAGAGAGCTTCCAAAACTGGTTGCCATGGATCTATTCCTAGAAGTAAAGCCTTAAAACAGGAATACAAGCTCTGATACCAATTGTTGGCCCAAAAAGCAACCCAAGAGGGGGGTGAATTGGGTTTTTCAAAGATTAATGACAATTAAGATTAATTAAAATTAATCTAAACAACGTAACAGTGATCAATCTATGTGTAATGCAATATAATCAAAGAAAGAATAGAAAACATAGCAATAGAAAAAACACAAAGAATTACTGAGGTTCAACTACAAACCGTGGTCTATGTCCTCACCCCAAGATCCCCTTAAAGTCTTCCTCCACTATGTAATCTCCAATTACAAATGGATGCTGATTGACCAAGTGCTGAGCTCACTCTTTAAATAAGAACTTCTTCCCAAGTTCTTCAGCCACCAAGTGGTTTTGTCCAAGATCCACTCAAATTTAGAAGAGTTTTTCTTTCACAAGAGAACTCTCAAACTCTCACTTACAAGTGTATAAAGATATACAAACTATTTATAAACTCTCTAACAAAAATGGATTAAATAATCAAAGCTCACAAAGTGAAGACAAAGAGAATGTTCAGAATTTTTCTGTTTGATCAATCAGTGGATCTTTTTTGCTTGTGTCTCTTCTTGTATAAATGCAGTTGGAAACTTGTATATAAACTCCTGCATTGATTTCATCCATTGGAGGTTATTACAGTTCATTTAATGCATGACCAGTCCGTTATAACGTTACAAAAACTAGTCATTTTATCCCAAGGGTCGACTCTTCTGGTCTGTATTTTCCAGATGTTATCCACTGTCTCCATGGGTCGACTCTTTATTTTAATGAGTCGGCTCATTGATCATTCTGTCTTCAAGTCATTTGGCTTCTATCTTCATGAGTCGGCTCTTTATTTCCATGAGTCGACTCTTTGTACAGAAATCTTGCTTCATTCTTCATGAGTCGATTCTTTATATTCAAGGGTCGGCTCATTGATCATTTGGTCTTCAAGCTTTTGCTTTTGTCTTCATGAGTTGGCTCATTGCTTATTCTGTCTTCACATTTTTGCTTCTGTCTTTATGAGACAACTCTTCATTTCCATGAGTTGGCTCATTGCCCAGAATTCTTCATTCTGTCTTTCAATGACAAAGTTCATCTTCAGCAATAGTATAAGATCTTCAAGGAGTCTTCTCTTTGGGGTATGATGATCAATCAAATTCTTTAACTCATCAAAGTTAACTTCTATTCAATTTGGATTGAATCAATCATTTGAAATTCATCTTTTCTTGACTTTCAAACTGTCAGGACTTCACTTTATCAATACTAAGCTCTTTTGCCGATCTTTCTCTTTCATTGCCGAACTCTTTCTTTCGTCACCGAACTATTGCTTTCATTGCCAAGGTATTGCTTTCATTGTCGATTTCTTCTCTTTGCTAGTAGTTTTTCTTTCTTCTTTGGAATCACCTCAATGAGACTTTTGTAAGCTTGATGAAATCTCTTCATACATATTGTCTTCATTAATTCTTTATATCTCAGAAGAATTCTCCACTTGGATTCCATGTAGAGATCAGGCAATCAATATGACTCTTCTTCTCAAGTAACTTCCAATCACATTATCATAAATTGATCTTTGCACACTTGATAAAGTTTTCTTTTAAGCATTTTCAATATCTTCAACAATCAAATCATCTTCAACTGATATTTGCACACTCTGATGAAGTCTTCAATCATTTTGAGTGCAAGACAACTTCATTGAGCCTATACATACTGGATGAAAACTTTATTTGAACACCTTCAATCTCTTCGAATGCAAAATATTTGTTTGAATTAGAAATAGGCGTCGATACTCTGTTTGGTTCATTGCATAGCTCTTAGAGTTCATTGCTTGATCCTGAGTTTGTTGTGCATTCACTTTGACATGTATTAGACTTAAGGTTAAATTTTAAGTCTAAATGATAATTTTATTAATCTGCACACTAAGTAAATGCATCAGTAAAGTAACACAAGGTTTAATTATCATCAAAATCATTATGGGGACCAACCTTGAGTCAACAAGGCCGACTCTTCAAGAAAGAGTGGTAGACTCTTTTCAACAGAAGTCACCAGGAGATATTTTCAAAATACAGAGACCACTCCTTGTAGGCATGAGTCGACTATTTTTCTCATAAAATGCCAAAAATGATTTTTAAATGGCATGAAATGCAGCAAATAGACATGTAATTGATTTTGAAAGATTCATATGCATTATCAAGCATATATAGCAACCTAATCAATCAGGATAATGAATTTCTCATGCTTAACATGAAATACATAGTATATATATCAGCAAAATCAATCAAATTAAAGAATTGCACATGCCCAATACTCTTAACAGCCATAATATATGAATACTTAGGATTAGCATGAGATTTGGCAAACTTCCATACACCAAATGTAATCTATGGCTAAGTAAAATATACAACCAATAATGCTACTATAAAGTTTAGTATCAAGAGAAGTACCTCGATCATCACCATCTAATTTTGTTGATGTGGCCGTGGGATTGCTTAATATATTTGAATTTCTCACATCAAACCATTTTATTATCACTGTGAGTCACCAGTCCTCCATCCTTTAGTATGAAAGAGATGAATTAAATCATATCACCAATCAAGTGCCTTAAGCATTCATGGTTCAAGTATTAGAAGTCTTTCTTTGTGATAGATGGTAGGTAAACTTACATTCAAGACAATTCAAGTTTTGTTCTTTGGTACCCAAATCATCTTGGGTTCTTGGGGGTTAGTCTTCAATGTTCATTTTGGAACCAAAACCTTCTTAACACTCTTATTAGGATCTTTCCTTAACCAACATTGATTAATATAATGACCATTCTTTTTGCAATAAAAGCAAGTAATTTGAGTTTTTCTACTAGCAGATATAAATTTTGTTTTTGAAAATTTTATTTCTGTAAATGGAGTGTAACCTATTCTAGCCTTTTTCTAGAGAGCACTTTTGTTTGCTAAGCATGGCCTCAAGCTTTTCTTTCCCATCAACACATTTCGAAAGAGATTTTTCTAAGTCATTTACTTTTTCTTTCAAAATAGAATTTTCCTTTTTCAAATCTTATTTTCGTTTTGTAAATCCTCATTTTCTTTAGTAAGAGAAGCAATCATCTTTTTAAGCATACTATTCTTTATACCAGATTTCTTAAATTCAACAAGCAAATCATCAAAAGTATCTCGTAACCTATCAAATGTAAAATCAGAATTTGTTACCTCATTTTTTTCTTCATTTGCCCCAAAACATAGATTGGCTACCTCATGAGTTTCTAATTCATCTGAGCTTGAATCTTCACTCTCACTCCATGTTGCAGCCAATACTTTTGCTCTTTTGCCTTTCTTTCATCTCTTTTCAAGTTATGGATATTCAAACTTGAACTGTCCTGGCTTGTTATATTTGAAGTAGATAATGGTTGAATCCTCGTTGTTAGATTCTCCTTTAGGTTCGTGCTTCTTTCCTCCTCTCCATTTTCTTTTCAAGAATTTCTTGAACTTCCTTGTAAGCACAGTAAGATTTTTTTTTTATTTTTCTCATCACTATCAGATTCATTTTCAGGTGTGGTAGACTTGAATGCAATGACCATCTTCTTCTTCTCATCATGTTCTTGAACATTCTGTCTTTGGATCAGCTCATATGTCATAAGTGAACCAAGTAATTCCTCAAGTGACAAAGTGTTGAGATCCTTTGCTTCTTGTATAGCAAGTCAACTTAGCTTCTCAAGCCTTTAGCAAAGTTCTAAGAGTCTTTCTCACCTGCTCACTATTAGAATAGATCTTTCCAAGAGATTTCAATCCATTAATAATATCAGTAAATCGTGTGAACATTTCAGTAATGGATTCTTCGGATAACGTTCTAAACATTTCATAATTATGCACAAGAATGTTAATCTTGGACTCTTTAACTTGGTTGGTACCTTCATGAGTAACCTCTAATCTATCCCAAATTTCTTTTGCTGATTCACATGTACAGATTCCATTAAATTCAGTTGGGTCTAATGCACAATACAATAAATTCATAGCTTTAGCATTCAGTTGCATAAGCCATAAATCAGATTCATCCCATTCATTTTCTGGTTTGATAACAACCACTGTTTCTATTATTTTTATAGGGACTTTGGGTCCACTCACAATGATTTTTCAGATTTCATAATTTACAGATTGTATGTAAATCTTCATTCTTTTTTTTTCAATAGTTATAATTTGTTCCATTGAACAAAGGTGGTCTACTAGTAGATTGACCCTCACCTAGAGAGCTTCCGAACATGGTTGCCATGGATCAAGTCTAAGGATGTTAAGCCTTTAAACTAGAGCACTAGCTCTGATATCAACTGTTAGCCCAAGTAGGCAACCCAAGAAAGGGGGGTGAATTGGGTTTTATAAAATTAATAGCAACCAATACAACTAAAAACTAATTAAGCAATGTAACAGTGGTTAATCAAATTATAAATGAAGCAATCAAACAATAGAATGCAATGCAAGCAGACATTGTGAGCAAAGAGGAAACACAGAGCAAGAAATAAAGAACACCAAATTTATAGAGGTTGGGCCAACCTTGCCTACGTCCTCTCTTTATCGATCCTTTCGAAGGTATTCGACTATGTAAAATTCCTTTACACAGCTGCTGGTTTTGCTCCAAGTGCCCAGCTCACTCTTACACGAACTCTTCCTAAGCTCTCAAAATCCTAAGTGATATTGTCCAAACTTCACTCAAACTTACAAGTGTTTTTTCCAAGAACACCCAAACTCACAAGTGTTTTTCCTAAGAATACTCAAACTCATAAGTTTACAAACTCACCTAACAATAAATGAAGATTGTACAATGAATAACTCTCTCTTAAAGAGTAGATAAATAAATTTTCAGCTCACTCAAGAACCCCTCCAAATGAATAAAAATAAAGTACAAGATGTAGGAGATGAAATCTCACTTTATAACACTTGATCTTGTGTTCTTCTCACTCATATATGTGTTAGGGATCTTATATATATAGCCTTGAGTTGCTTAGATCCGTTGGAGATAAATGGGAGTGTTTTTGGTGCAGATCGCACTACTATAACGGTTAAAAAATCTAACTGTCACTGTCGGGGAGTCAACTCTTTTGAAGCAAGGGTCGACTCTTTCAGGTGTTTCAACAGATTTTTCAAGGCTCTGTCCTGAGGAGTCGACTCCTGAGAGATACGGGTCGACTTAGTTGGCCTGATTTTGAAATTTCAACTCTCTGTCTCAATTAGTCAACTCTTGAGGAGTGAGGGGTCGACTCCTTTAGCCTGAATCTGCAAACTCAACTCTCTGTCTTGATGAGTCGACTCCTAAGCTTTGAGGGGTCGACTCCTTGCATCAGAAAACTTGATTTTTGTAGGTTTTGTCCAATCTTCTCCATTATTTTCAAGCACTTCAAGGATCATCTAAATAAGCCTTCTAAGACTTGAAAAGACTTCTTCAAGATATGTTGACTTTAAGAACAACTTCAACTCTTCAAGATGAAATCAATTCACTTTTTATTACAATTAGAGTTCTTCAATCAACATCACTTCTTTCATTGATCTAAGTCTTCTCCAAAATCTTCAAGAGAGTTTCTAAGACTTGAGATCTCTTCTCTTCAACTGATCTTTATGCTTCTTTAAACTTCTTCAATTTCTTTACTTTATTTTCATCAACTTGATTTCTTCTAGGATTCTTCAATCAATATAACTCCTTCTATTTATTCAAGACTTCAACATAATCTTCAATGAAGCTTTTAAGCCTTGTGATTTCTTCCATACTTTCAAGACATTTTCAAATCTTCAAGGTGAGCTTCCATGTCTTGTAAGAGTCATCTAAATGAGGTTGTAATTATGAGACTACTAAATATGTCAACTCATCATAATCATTGTCTCCACTGTTTCTTGACAAGCTTCTCAATACAAGTTCTTCAATATTTTCTAATGTGATAAGCAGAAACTTACTCCCCTTTTCTTTTGTGCTTTATGCCTTAGAGCATATAAGATTTTGCTCCTCTTTTCTTATGCAATTGATGGTTCAGTAGATTGATACAACAGTGAGGATCGCAGGTCTTTATAGCAAAATGTCAACCATATTTTTATGGTGCCAGCTCTTAGGTCTTTAAGTCTGCTTGAAATTTTTTGTTGTATCAGCACTTCTATTTGTACTTCAGTCTTCAAGAATTGATTCCATGTCAACTTGAAAACTCTTTAAATGATCTTGCTTGAGTGTTTTGCATCTTTGAATAACTTCTTGAATCATCACAAGATCTTTAGTCACTTGCATCCTTTTTTTCAATACTTGTTGAACTCCTTGAGCATATTCAATCTCTTTGATAATAAGATTTCCTAAGTCAACACTTTCTTGTTGGATACTCAACCGATCAACTCAATTATTTTATTATTATTAAATGATTATAATCTAACCTGCACACTTAATTGAAATCATTAGATAGCAACCACATAGTTTTGTTATCATCAAAATTAACATGGGGATCAACCTTGAGTCAACACTTTCAAGCACAATGGCATTACTAATGATGCCATTCGCCTTCAGCAATTTCCGTTCTCCCTTTGAGACAGAGCAAAGGATTGGCTAAATTCACTACCCGCAGATTCAATCACTAGTCGGGAGGATTTAGATCAGAAGTTTCTTACTAAATTTTTTCCACAGGCCAAGACAACTAAGATGCGCAATGAGTTTTTAAATTTTCCTCAAATTGAGGGTGAATCACTTTATGAGGCTTGGGAGCGATATAAAAACCTACGTAGGCAATGCCCCCACCATGGATTACAAAGTGGATGCAAGTTCAAAACTTCTATAATGGATTAGGTGCTTTTACAAGAACTCTGATAGATGCAGCTTCAGGAGGAGCGTTTATAGGAAAAACACAGGATGATGCATACGATCTATTGGAAGAGTTGCCATGAACAACTATCAATGGCCAAGTGAGAGAATTTTATCGAAGAAGGTAGTGGGATTACATAAGATTGAAGCTATCACTACTTTGACAGCTCAAGTCCACACTCTACTCAATAATTGAAAGTCAACCAACTAACGGCAAATGCCATTCACTTGACACCACCAGCTTGTGATTTTTGCCATGGAAACCATCCAAGTGAAGAATGTCAAAAGGGAAATCCCTTCTCTCAATCCTAAGCGGAGCAAGCACACTTTGTTACAAATTACAAATGGCCTAACAATCCATACAGTGTAACATACAATCCTGGATGGAGGAATCATCCCAACTCTTCATGGAATAATCAAAATGTTTTTAAGCCTCCACCTGGTTCGTCTTCTAGTGACCCACCAAAAGAAAAGTCAACACTTGAAGAAGTAATGGCACAATTGTCAAATAATACCAACTAATTCATAAGAGAGACTAAGACCACTTTTCAAATTCAAGCAGCTTCAATTTGGAATTTAGAAGTCCAAGTTGGTCAATTGGCCAATATGCTCACTAGGAGACAACAAGGTAATTTGCCCAGCAGGATTGAAGTGAATCCAAAAGAGCAGTGCAAGTCGATCACTTTGAGAAGTGGGAAAAAGTTAGAAATTCCAATTGGAGGTGAGAAGTTCAAAAAAGAAGATCAAGAGGTGCAACTTCACACACCATTGCTCATCAAGGAGATTGCCAAAAATCAACCAATTCCACCACAAGATCCAGCACCAAGAGTTCCATTCCCTTAATGACTCAAAAAGAATAAGCTTGTTAAGCAATTTTCTAAATCTTTAGATGTGTTTAAAAAATTGCATATTAACATTCCTTTTGTAGATGCCCATGCCGAGCTATGTGAAATTTATGAAGGACATCTTGGCAAATGAAAGGAGACTAGAAGAGTATGAAACGGTAGCCCTTACTAAAGAGTGCATTGCAATTCTACAAAAAAAAAAAAAAATTACCTCCAAAGCTTAGGATCCAGGTAGCTTCATTATCCCATGTTCAATTGAAAATTCTATGTTTGTGTTTGAAAGAGCTTTGTGTGACTTGGGTGCAAGTATTAATCTAATGCCTTTGTCTATTTTCAGAAAGCTTGGATTAGGTTAGGCAAGATGTACTACAGTTTCATTGCAATTAGCAGACTGCTCAACAAAACACCCATGGGGAATTGTTGAAGATGTGTTTGTCGAAGTAGACAAGTTTATTTTTCTAGCTGACTTCGTCATTCTAGACATGGAGGAGGATAGGGAAATCCCAGTCATTCTTGGCAGACCATTTTTAACCACTGGCCGAGCTCTTATTGATGTCCAAAGGGGAGAATTGCGATTGAGGGTACAAGAGAAGGAGGTAACCTTTAATGTTTTTAATGCCATCAAGTATCCCGATACAAGTGAGAGTTGTTTTAGCATCTAAGCGATCAAGTCTTTGGTCACCAAAGTGCTTCATCAACTAAAGGACCCGTTGGAAGCTTGTTTAGTTAGTCCTAATCCGACTATGGAAGAGGATCCCAAAGTGCTAGAATGTGTCTTGTGGATGGATTCCTTTGGTCCTAAAAATAGGAAATATTTTGAATATTTGGGACAAGGACCCTCACGGCCCGTTCCATCTATTGAGAAGTTGCTTGTATTGGAGCTCAATCCTTTACCAAAACACCTTTGATATGCTTATCTTGGTGAATCCTCTACTCTGCTGGTAATTATTTCATCTAAGCTTTCCACTGAAGAAGAAGAAAAGTTGTTGAGAGTGCTCAGAAAACATAAGGTAGCTATTGGGTGGATGCTTGCGAACATCAAGGGAATTAGCCCTTCTATTTGTATGCACCAGATTTTATTGGAAGAAGAGTGTAAGACGACAGTGGAAGACCAAAAGAAGACCACCATTCTCCTTGATCCGGGCTAGAAGAAGATCAATAGTCAAGCTTCTGACTCAACTAAGCGCATCTTAGGAGGCAACCCAAGCTTTCTAAACCTTTGATTTTGTTCTTTTCAATATTCCCGAAAAATTGTTGTGTTATAATTCTTGTTTTCCTCAATTACTTTGTTTACTCCATTGTCGTTTGGAAAAGAAGAGAGGGAGAGGAAGCTTGGTCAATCTCCACCAGCAGTCAAGGAAGTTTCTTGTCACCCTGTATTTGCTTTCTTTACTGCACATTGGGGACAATGCACACACTAAGTTGGGGGGGGGGGGGGGGGGGGGGGGGGGGGGGGGGGTCACACTTATGTTCTTTTGTTTCGTTTGTTTTGTTTTACAAATAAAAAATAAAAATAATTTAGTATTGATTAGGTTTGATGACCAAATGCCTACGATAAACTTTGATTGAACTAAACATGGTGCTTGGAAAGTGATAAATTTTATTTTTGTCTAGGTGCTTGACTCCTATGTTGGTTTTCTCTTGTTTATAATTCTTTTGAACACTTTGAGCATATAGCCTTGAGCGTATATCTGTTGTGCTTACTTAGAGACAGTTTATGTAAATCTAAAAAATTTATATGATCTCAGTGAACTCTATAACCTGTTTGATTAACACTTGAGGCAAAATTCTAGACTTCACCATGCTATAGAAAGGATTTAGGCCATCTTTGGACCGTTTGAGCCATTCAAGCCTACCTGACATCTGTTTATCCATAGTAGACCCTATTTGAGCCTAATTATACCTTTTCTTTGTCACCCATATGTTGGTTTGACTTTTTAATGATCTCTATCCCTCGTACCGTAAGCACATGTTCATTTCAAGAACTATTTTGAGATGAGCTACTGTATAAAGGAAGGATGAGCTTCAAAAAAAAAAAAAAGAAGAGAGAAGAAGAAGAAGAAGAAGAAGAAGAAGAGAATACTACACCAGATGTTCATAAAAGAAAGAAATAAGTTTGGGAGTGTAATAGCGCAAACAAAAAAAAAGAAAAAGCATAAAGTAATTTTGATGTGATAGGAGAGAGTTGAAAACAAGTTTCGTGATACTATTTTTGAGGGGAAAATTAGCTCTACAAGGGTTTTCAAATGATTCACATGCTTAGGGTGTTTATGAGCCATGATAGTATCTATTACCATGTCGTCACCCCAGCCACATTACAAGCTTAATAAAGTCAAATTAAAAAAAATTCATCAAAGGAGATCTGTAAAAAGTTTTTTCATTACTAAAACCAATCGAAGTGGTGACTGGTTATAGGTAAAAGGTTATTCACACACACACATTGAAAGAATCATGAGTGAGGTAAGGCTGATACTTGATTTGAAATTCTAGACATTAATAATGTTTAAAGTTTTCCTTGTGCTATGAACTATGTCACATCTTTGACGCATGTTTTGCGAATCAAACAGAATCAATATCATTCTTTTTGTTTTTTTTTTTCTTCTTTCACATTATTCTTTCTGCTCGAGGACTAGTAAAATGTTAAGTTTGGGGGTATTTGATAAGTTGATTTTATACTGATCAATTTAATATTTTTAGTGTCATAGATGTTAGTTCTTTATGATCTTTTATGAAATTTTTACTTATTTTTATTCATATTTTGCATATTAGAAGAACCAAGGTAATTATGCAAATTCATGGGATTTCGCCAAAAAAATCAATCCAAACACACCAGAGGAGTGCTTGAACTCATTACATGTGTTTACTTTGATAGGAGACACAAAGGAGGATGTTTTGAAGATAGTTGAGAAATTTACTTGGTGTTAATTTGAGCTTTGGAGCTAAATTGAAGAAATCGTGAAGTTATAACGGAAGGTATCGACACCTGTTCTGAAGGGGTTGACACCGATGTAAGCACCCCATTTTTGACGGCTCGGCAGTCTACACTCCATCCAGACTTGTTTTCAAGTCATTGTGGGCATATTCCTATCAAAACCAATTCTCTAGGTCCAAATTCCATCTTTCCATCGCTTTGCAGGCCTGTCAAGCCCAAATAGAGGCAAAATTACCAAAATGCCCTTAGGGACATTGTTCTTTCTTATTCCAATTCCAATCCCTCTCTCGAGACAGTTTATTCCTCGGGACGGTCCGAGTAGCAAAACTACTCACAAAACCGTTAGAGTGGCGGAAACACTCACAATCTAGGCACGTCTCTTCGGAGACGGTAAGACCCCTTTCCAATCCCACTCTCGAGACAGTTTATTCCTCGAGACGGTTCCAATCCAGGCACGTCTCCTCGGAGACTGTAAAACCCTTTTCCAATCCCTCTCTCGAGACAGTTTATTCCTCGAGATGGTCCGAGTAGCAAAATTACTCACAAAATCGTTAGAGTAGCGGAAATACTCACAAAACCGTTAGAGTAGTGGAAATACTCAACCGTTAGAGTAGCGAAACTACTCACAAAACCGTTAGAGTAGCGGAAATACTCATAAAACCGTTAGAGTAGCGGAAATACTCACAAAACCGTTATAGTAGCGGAAATACTCACAAATAGGTCGATATAGGGAATTGGCAACAAATCCCTGTGTCATGATGACCGCCGTTAGAGTGGCGAAAACACTCACAAAACCGTTAGAGTAGCGGAAATACTCATAAAATCGTTAGAGTAGCGGAAATACTCACAAAACCGTTAGAGTAGCGGAAATACTCACAAATAGGTCGATATAGGGAATTGGCAACAAATCCCTGTGTCACGATGACCGCCGTTAGAGTGGCGAAAACACTCAAAACCCAGGTCAACACCAGTGTCTGTTAGCCCACTTTAGTGAAAAATGACCAAACTACCCTTTGGACCTTTTCCAGTCAAGATGACCATTTTGCCCCTAGACATCTGAATGCCCCGGGAACCACACCGGCTCTGGGTATCAAACCGGTAACCCTCTAAGATTGCTTTTTATATTACTCTCAACCTTCCCTTATCTTTCCGAATCATTCCGAGTCAGTTCTGGCGAACCCGGTGCAAAATGACCGTTTTGCCCCTAGTAGGCCGGTTTCCTTTTCCGACCACGCCGGCTCTGGAAATCAAACCAACAACCTTTGGGAACATTCTGAATAATATTTCCACATCCCAAGTCTTCTTCCGGGACAGTCCGAGTCTGTCTCGGCAGTTTTTCGGTCCGATTGACCGTTTTGCCCCTAAAGGCCCGGTCAACCTTTTCGACCCACCTTATCTTCATTTTTCAAGTCAAATACCTCCAGGACACTATTTTAAGTGTTTCTACTCCTTTCCGGCCTTCCGGGTCATTCCCGACTCCTCTAAATCATTCCCGGACTTTCCGGAGTCACTCCTAGTGATGCCAAGCTAAAAGTTGCATCGTAGTCACTAGTACAGGCGCCCAAATCTAGTCAAAGATACGTTGCTTACCGACCTTAAACCTTTCCTAATTGGCTGGCGCCAAGCCAAAAAATGGCCTGGCGCCACTCCTAGTGGCGCCAGTGTAAAGTTTGCCTTGGCGCCACTGCAACAGGCACCAGGTTTGTCCAACCTCTATAAATACAGAGCCTCATTCAACGTGAAAAGGGTCTGAAAACTTAACCTAAAAATCCTATATTTCGATATACAGAGCTCAAGCACCTCCAAAAATCCTAGTTTCCTTAGGTTCTCTAAACCCTAGCCACCATACACAAGCCCTAACCTCCTATACACTCATCACACCCCCATACACTCATACACTAGCCTTCAACCATCTTTTGAAGACTTGAGGAGCTGTAACCCGAAGCTTGAAGACAACTCTTGAAGACAAAAGACGAAGATCAAGACCAAAGACCGAAGACTGCACGGTGCACAAAATAAAGAAGATATACGGTAGGCTCCCTATTTAAATTTTCGCACTTTCCCCCCTCTCTCTTCTCTCTCTTAACCCACTTGGGTTTTCTCTATTTTAATCCCCCATCTCTTTCCCCCCCCCCCCCTTTTCTTTGCATGCTTGAAACAAGGGGATTCCCGGTCTATGTGTAGGATTGGGCTATTGGAGAGTCACCGTGTCGGGGGCTTTCTTCTAGTCTAACCAAAGACCACGTAGGTCCGGCCCCCTTAATTATATGGTGAAGCCTTAACCTTGTATGTTCACGACCCCAAATTGCATTGTGCATATCATAATCTTGTATCTTCCAAAAACCGTTTTCAAAGTTGTTTTTCAAATCGTTTTCAAACTTGTTTTCAAAATTGCATCAAAATCTCTTTTTCAAAAACATGTTTTCAAAACCACAATTCTAGGGTGATTTTAGCCTTTACATGGCTAGGGTTGCTTTAGGAAAGTGTTACATTAAAAGTGACCTTTTTTGTCTATATTTTCAAATCTTATTGTTTTCCAAAACCACTTTTTTAAAGTGGTTCGAGCCCTCTTATGGCTAGAATTGCTTTAGGGAAGTGAGACGTTTTTATACTTTCCAAAACTCTCTCTCTTCTCAAAAATCTCTTCTAAAAATCTCTTTTTCAACATACTTTCCTAAAACTCTCCTCTTCAAAATTGTTTTCAAAAACTCCCTCCAAAAATATATTTTTCAAAACTCTCTTTTTCAACTCCTCTCCAAAATCTTTTCTTCAAAATCCACTTTCTAAAAACGTTCCCCACAACTCTTTCCAAAAACCCTCTTCCCAAAATTTTTCTTCTAGAAACTCTCCTCTAGGATCTTCTTTCCAAAATCTACGTTTCTAAAAACGCACTTTCCAAAACTCCTTCTCTTTAAAATCTTTTTCCAAAAACTCCTTCTTCAAATTCGCTTTCCAAAAGTCCTCCCCTAGGATTCCCTTCTAGAAAACCTTCGTTTCTAAAAACGCACTTTAAAAAAAAAAACTCTTTCCTTGGAGTCCAAGTTAAGCCCTAGAACCCTCAATTAGGAAACCCTAATTTTCTTTCCAAAAACATGATTTTCAAACTTTGCCCCAAACTTAGGTTTCCAAAATCTCTTGTTTTCACACCCAAAACTATACACGTTTCCAAAACCTCTTTTCTACGTCAAAACTATAATTTTCCAAACCTAGGGTTTTTAGAATCTCCTTTCCAAATCCTTACCAAATCCTATCTTCCCTTTAGGAAACCGAATCAAATCTCCCCGTTTAGGAAACTAGATCCCGTCCTCCGTTTTTGGAAACAAAATCAAATCTTTTCTTTTAGAAACCAAATCCAATCCCTTCCTAATCCAAACCTTTCTTAATTCAATTCCTTCCTAAACCCTAAGTTTCCTAAACTCAACTTTCAAATCTTTCCTAATTCAACCCTTTCCTAATTCTACCCTCTTTTCAAATCTTAACTTCTTAAACCTAAGTTTTCAAACTTTTCCTAAACTCAAACCTTTCCTAATTTCAAGATTTTCTAAAATTCAAACTCTAAAACTTTCTAAATCTTAAACTTTCTAAATTTCAAATCTTTCTAAAATCAAAACTTTCTAAATTTGAAACTTTCTCAAGTTAAATCTTTCTAAACTTCCAATCTTTTCAAATTCTAAAATTTCCAAAACTTCAACATCTTTCCAAATCTAAGACTTTTCTAAACTCAAAGCTTTCTCAATTTAAGACTTTCTTAAGTCGAAACTTTCTTAATTCAAACATTTCCTAAACTGAAAATTTTTCTTTTTCAAACCTTTCCCAAAACTAAACTTTCTTATTGTCAAAACTTTCTTGTTTTCAAAACTTTCCAAATTCAAAACTTCCCTTTTTCAAACATTTCAAAATTCAAAACTTTCTTAATTTAAAACTTTCCTAATTCTAACCTTTTCTAATTCCAAAACTTTCCAAAAATGAAACTTTCCAAGTTTGAAACTTTCCTAAATCGGGCCTTTCCTAATTCGAAACTTTCCTAATCTAAATCTTTCCTAAATTCCAAGTTTCCAAATCTTTCAAGATCTTTCCAAATCCAACATTCCAATTTGATCTTTCTTAATCTCAAGTCTTTCCTAGGTCTCTTATCTTTCCTAAGTCTAGGTTTCCTAAAACCAAGTCTTTCCAAAATCAATCTTTCCAAAGCAATTCCAATCTTTTCAAATTCAATCTCCTCTTCTAATCCCAAATCAAATCCAGTTTTCAATTCAACCTCTTTCTTCTAATCCAATTTCTCTCTTCAAATCAATCTCTTTTCAATCGGACTCCGGTCTGAACTACGACTGACCTGATTTCCCCAAAGGGATACGTAGGCAACCTTCATAGGTGCGGTCACAACATTTTTCAAACTTTCAATTCCACCCTCATGGGTGTGGTTTTCAGAATCTTTTCAAATCTCAAATTTCAACCTATTTTCAAAATTCCAATTTCAAAATTTCTATTTTCAAATTTCTATTTCTAAATTTTCATACTTTCCAATTTCAATTTCATCTCTTCAAATCAATTTTCCAAATCAAATCAATTTCAAATTAATCTCTTTCCAAATCTATTTTTCAATTCTCTTCTATTACACTTGCATATCATGCATCATGTTTTTTTTTTTTTTTAAACATTGTTTTTCAAAGTGGATAGGATTGGCCAATAGTTAGTTAAAGACTCTCATAGGTGAATCTAGGGTAGATTGACATGTAGGTACCGAAAGAGCGGGGCAGGGTGATAGCTTAGTGCATCTTCCCTACACGTAACCAACCTCCGAACCTAGGATCACTGATTTCAAAGACCAAACGGAGTTATTTTTCCAAAAAAGGGCTAAATGTTTTCCAAAGGTTGCCAAACAACCTGTTTTCTTAAAAACCCTCTCTCGAGGAGATATTTTCAAATTGTTTTCCAAAAACCCTAAGTGTAGTCTTCGGATTACTCTTAGTTTTTAGGTGACCTAACTCACCTTAATCAAGTTAGGTGGCGACTCCAAATCTTTTTCAAAAGCCCTTTATTCAAATCAATTTTTCAATTCAAACCTAGTCGCACTCATTCTTTTAGGAGGGTGAGTTCTAACGAGAGAGTACAGTGTTTTTCCCACTTATGTGAGTATTCCTCGAGTGCGAAAAATCTGGGCGCGACAACCGAGAGACAGTATGTCAAGAAAATTCATCATTGTTTATAAGTGTTGACACCTGTTCTGAAGGGGTCAACACCTAGTGACAATGCACTAAAAAATATCATCACTGTTCAAAAGATTCAACACTTGGATAAGAGGGGTCGACACCTTTTTTACAGCAACAAATCAGGAGATAAAGATTTGACATGAGTTTAGTATTTTGCCCGTAACTTTCAACTTAGGTATCGGATTAAGGTGATTCTTTCGGTGTTGGAAATAAGACTTAAATCTCTACAACATTTATTTCACAAGAAATTTCATGAATTGAACTCTATTATAGTCAAAAGTGGGCCACAAATTGACAAAAATATGAAAACCACAGATTTAGCAATTATTCTTTCCTACTTGTAATAGGTTTCTTTTCTCTTCAAGACTCTTTGCTTCTTAGGATATAAATAAGAGAGACCGAGAGAGGGGGATAGAGAAGAGGGAGCCAATATCAAGAGGAGAAGGGATCCGAGTTCTTGTGTTTTTCTTTCTTCTGAATCTCTTTCAATTTCTTGATGTTAAACTCTTCGATCATGTTTCTATTCAGTTTTATTATGAACTAATTTCTATTTTCTAGGGCTATGGTGGAGTCTAACTATGATTATGTGAATCTTTCTTTAATTGAGTTAAACTAGTATTTGTTTCTTATTATTGAAATTTCATTTTGGACTTAATGCTTGTAAATGATTGATCCCCGTTTACATGATATGGGATTCAATTTGAGACTGAGAAGTGATAGTTGTTTCAGCCTATGTTTAAGATACCATAAGAAATCTATAGAATAGAGATATCTATGGACTTGTATAATCTTTACGAGGGTTTCTTTGTTCTCAATCAAACCTGACAAGTTTAGAATTTTCATACAGATGTAGAAAATTTGCTTGTTGGGTTATTTTGTTAATATTTGAGAGAGATTAATGAATGAAGCAGAGAGACTCGATTTTTAACAATAGGAAATAATTATATGTAATTCAATTTAGAAGTTCGCATAGGATTAGTTATGGTGAATCAACAACCCTAGAATCTTGTTTTCTAGATCTCAATTTGCTTATTTAATTTTGTTGTTTTAAATTTTCAAGTTCAACAATTTATTCCTATTCGAACTATCAAATAGATCATAATTTAATAAATTTTGGTATTTATTAATAATTTTTCCATACTCGTGAGATGATACTTTTACTCATTCACTTTATTACTTGTTATGATTCATGCACTTGCGATTTCAACCAACACTTGAACATAAGACCACGGGAAACTAGATCTCTAATACCAAATTATATTTTAAACCCCTAACTCATTTAACAGCTTAAGCTATTAGAGTGGATATAACTTTAATTATTCATATTCTCAACACGCCTCCATCATGTGCAACCATTTGTAACCCTCAATCCAAATGAAAGTAGGATTATGTCTCCCGAGTCTTTAGTACCACACCAAAAATCTTTACCAACTGAGCTAGCTAGGGCCTTCATAACATTTACCGGCACCAAATTAATAACAATTACGAGATGATGGTGCAAATTATTAGTACGCCTCCAAATGTACTTCACAACCAGAGTCACTCCGCAAGAATACGGAGGTCGCGCATGTAGTAAAAACCGGAGGATCCGGTGTCGTTCTCTCCTAAGGAAATTCTGAAAATATAGCAACCAAGCTCAACTAGCACGGGCACTTATCTTCATGGATTGCAAATGAAAATTATTTTCTTTTCCTAACATAAAAGAGACTGAAAATATGTTAGTTTTGAGATGATGGTGGTTCAATGCTTAATGCAATAACTTAATAACTAATGAAGGCAATAAAATCTAGTTTTATGTAATTAGGAAAAAGCTTGGACATGGTTGTTTCGATCCAACAATTCACAACAAGGGTTTCTAATGAGAGGTTTATAACTCAAATCAAGAATCGCACCTTGAATTCTTGATTCGGAAAATGTCAACCATAAAATTGTGGGTTTTTGTTTAATTGAGCATAAAGAGGAAATCTATGATTGGCATCCTAGAATCAAATCTTAGACATGTGCAATACCTATACCAAACATTAATTTGTGCATAAATATTGCCAATGGATTATGAATCTAAGTTTTTCTAATGAATCTCATGCTAAATCAAAGGGAACCATGGAATTTTAAGGATATGACTTTAAAGTTCATACAACTCATTTTCAACCCTTTGAAGATCTTTGGTGGATCTTTACAACCACATCCAAGGGATATTTAACTACTAAAACCCATGTCAAAGAGCATAAAAGAAGACAAATCTACCATTAAATTATGTAGAACTAGTGTTTGGTTGCTAAGAAAATGCGAGAAAATGGCAAGAAAATGAGAGAAAATGACTAGAAAGAGTAGAGAAATATTCACTTGATATATCAAACATTCATTTATAATGATCCAAAAGTAATAAATGATAACATTACAAAGCATTAAAGTAAATCTAACTAAAAAAACCTTACAAAATATCAAAAGTTCTCCTTTGGAAGCTACTCCTACTGTCCAGATCTGCAGATTTTCGACCCCCTTCTCTTTGTTCCGTATATACAGCTTTTATACTCTGCAAAAAAACAGAGTCTGTACAGACTGATCTATCGGTGATGGCGTCCGATCGAACGCAAAACCGACCTCTCTGAAGTTTGCATTTGTGTCGTCTATTAAGGGAGTTCCGACGTCAGCGATCAAACGGCCGATTAATCGGAAAAGCTCCCTCTCTAAAGTTTGCTGCAGAGATCCGAACAGAGATCGCAGATCGATCAGTGAGTCTGGCGATCGATCAACTGATCGAACGTTCCATGGACTGTTAGATCGGGCGATCGATCGGTCGATCGATCGGTTATCCTCATATTTGCCCATTTGCCTTGGTTTAAGCTCCAATTCCTGTAAGAAGTGCACAAAAAAAGTTTCAATGCATTTTAGGAGTTAAAATACTAAATTAACACTGAAATTCAACTAATCAACCAACAATTTAGGCCTAGAGATTACTATTTCTGAGAGTAATCAACACCCCCCAACTAAGCCTTTGATAGTACCTATCAAAGTATGAGAGGAAAAACAAAAATATACACATGTATTAACCTTATTCAAGTCAAATCTCCATTCACCTAGGTTGTGAACCATTGTAAGGCAAAGGCATAAAACATGAAAGAAATAAAACACATTGATGCGTACTACCAATGACATATGACCCTAATGGCTCATAACTCGTACAATTACGTCCTTGATGCTTCGATCCAAGTCTCACAAGGCATACACTTAACTTTGAACATGAACACTTATGATCCCTCAATGGAAAGCTCTTTTAACGAGTAAATGTATAAATCATGCAAGTAGAGCAATTCCGAAATCAAAAACAAATAAATTGTAAGTGTATCGACTTGGCATAGCTTCATGAAGGAATATTCACAGCTTAAGCATAATCTAGAAAATTGACATTAATGTCTTATACACAATTAAATTAAAGATTCATGTATCTTCAGATATCGAGGCCATAAGGATGATGAATGAAAGGAGAGTCATGTAAGAGGATAGAAAGTGGTAATATGTTTCAACATATACATGCACATTACACATGATGATCAATGACATTCACTTCCGCACTTTCAATTTTTTGAATCACTTTTGAAATTTTTCATCTTCCTTCACCTCACTTTTTTTTTTTTTTTACACCTTTTTATCCCTTTCTCTATACATATATATATATTTTCTTTACTCTTCAACTCCATACACTTCCAACTTTACAAATGTAAGAGCAATGCATCTATTGGCATTGACAACTTTGAAACTTATGCACATGCATATGAACATTAAGAAGAAGAAAAATACACATGAAATGGCTCAATGGAATGAAATGGCCTATGCGTTTAGATTCGGAAGAATATAACAAATCAAAACTTCAAAAGTGTATAAGAGGTCAATAAATCTATCTAACACTCGAACATGTAAACCAAAATCAAATATAATGAAGCTATTCAATGAATGAGGATCAACAAAAATAATCTTGAATAAATGTGATTCACTCTTCAAAGGCGATAAATAGGCTCTAAAGCTCACACGGTAAAAATCTCCACCTTATAAGGACATACATGCATAAAAATGAAACACAAGGCATCACATAACATGTTAGTGCGCAACAATGTGAATTGTCTCTTATAATGATTTTATGCCAAAAACTTACAATGTATCATAATCCCTAAGGTGGGTTAATCATCAACTCAAATTTAATCAAAAACTTGGTATGGTACTTGTTTGAAACAACCTTGACACCTCCATCACAAAAATTTAAAAAGAAATGATATCAACAATTAAGGACATAGCTAAGGTGTCAAGTTATAGAAAAGAGTGATATGAATACCATACAATACCCATTACCTCAGTCGGAACAATACATGCGATATGGATATCAATCAAAAAGTATACCTGTAATTGAAATGCTAAAATATACCCGGAATAAACAAAAGAATACAATAAATGTATACAAAAAGGGGTATGCCACAATAGGAAAGATCACTATACAAACAACTCAAAAATAAATACATCCACTATAATCAAAAAGATTTAGACACATCATATGAAATGAAATGCTATGAAGTGCACAATGCATCTATTCTAACTGAAGATCAGAAAAGAAGTCCATATCATCATCCAAAGGAGGCTGTCCAAGGTGCTGGATAATCTCTTGGAGTCAAGTGGACTGTGTCTGCTGCTGCTGCTGAATGTCAGTCAGCTGACCCTGAAGTGTAGCAATGGTAGTGTTCTGGAGATCTAATCTAGCCATAATGTCGGCCTGCCACTACTGGCGCTCTATCTGCTGAGTGCTCAGCTGCTCCTGGATGGCTGCCAAAGTCTGAAGTAACGTCCCCTGAGCTAACTCCTCCTGATCCTGAGCCTGAGCCTGGGCCTGCGCTGGCTGCTCTGTCTGATCCTGCCGCTGCTCCCCTGACTGGGTATCGGCCTGTGTCTGAGAAGGCAGCTGCTGAGAAGATGAGTGAGCTGAACTAGCTGACCCCCCCCCCCCCCTTCTTCGCCAACTGCCCTGCCGCCCTCTTCTCTGTCTTCCAGTCTATGTCAGCCGAGAAGGAAAGTAGGACAACATCTGCAACGCTAACCCCAGTCGTCCTAATCCTCACTATCAGAAAGCAACCAAAGGGGATGCTGGACTGGGGAGTAGCAACCAGGGTCCCGGCCCATAATGCCATATACATGAAGTGGGGCAAGTCAATAGTCCTGCCCGTGCCAATAGCCCACATCAACTGCCCCCGCATCCTACTACACTCCACTATCCTCCCTAGTGGAAAGATCGAATAGTATGTCCAAAGGAACAGCGGGTGGTATCTGGGGGCAAGCTGCCTGATCCTGATTTGGGAAGTGGTCCAAGACTCTCCCGGTGCTAGAATCTCGATGCACATCTCCTCATGAGATGGTGGGTGCTCCCCGTCATAAGAGAACTAAGGGTTAGCAACCCTCGGTAAACCAAACTGCTCAGCAAAGGAATCCGGGGTGATAACAACATCCCTACCTCGAACCCAAGAGCGAATAATATGCATGTCGCCACCAACAGGATTCGATAAAATGTTGGCCATGAACTCTGCCACGAAGGTGGCTGAGTACTGGCCTCTAAAGGAAGCTAACCCTAACCACTGGCGATCTGTCAATGGCTTGAGCCAACCATATGGCTCTCCATTGAACTGACTCACAGTCCAACGCCTCTCCACTACCACCTTAGGGGCGCTCCACACCCGTCCGACCTCTCGCTCCTGATCTCTCCCCTGAAAACGAGTAGTATCATACTCTCCTTCTCTCTCCCTTCTAGCATGCTCTCGCTAGAGCTGTTGAACTGAGCCAGAGTCTGAGAAGCCCCCACCCCAGTTGTTCCCGCAGTAGTCCTAGTCTTGACCATAGCCTTCTAACTAAGCTAAGTACAGCTGGAAATGAAAAGAATGGACAAAGATCGGTGGAAGGAATACCTCTCGAAGTGCTAAAAACCTTGAAAAGGCGAGACAAAGTCCACCAAAGTGAGCTGGCAGAGCCTCGCTGCTCCAATACATAAACAGACTCTCAAAACTCTCAAATACTCGTGAGCGAATGAGAATGAACAGTGAAATTGTGGGTTTATGTAGGCAGCTCTATCACCGATCGATCGGCTCTTAAACCGATCAATCGCCTAGCGGACCGATCACAATGGAGCGCCACCGATCGAACGACCGATCGAACGATACCGCTTCCTTTCGATCAGTGCGGTAATAAATGCCATGCCCGATCGATCGCTAGTGCTTTACCGTTCGATCACCCGATCGATCGCAACCTACACAATCGATTGGCTGATCGATCGGTTTGGCCCACCGATCATAAAAACAGCCTCTCTGAAGTTTTGTAGAAATTCTCAGGATTTTCCATAGCAACATACAAATAGTGCCCCCCCTCCCCCCCAACTGGAATCATGCCATGACCTCAAGGCATGAGGAAAATGGACAAGAAAAAGAACAACGGGTTGGGCGAGACTCTTGGGAATACGAATGTACACAACTAACTACCAAAAAGATAAGAGAAAGAAACCTATAAAAAGGAAAACAAAAGAACTACTCCTAAACTATAAAAGACGACAAGCTAATGTCACTCAAAGGACGGTGGATCAATGAGATCCACACAATCCAACTCCCCTTAGAACGACTCAAAATACGGCTTTAGCCACTGACCATTCACCTTAAATGCCGAGCCATTCATAGGATTTTGCACCTCAATGGCTCCATGGGAAAAAACTTCTTTCACAAGGTATGGCCCGGCCCACTTACTCTGCAATTTGCCCAGAAATAGATGCAAGCGTGAATCATACAATAACACTTTTTGGCCAACTTTGAAAGTTTTTTGAATGATATGTTGGTCATGAAAGTGTTTCATCTGGGCCTTAGCAATTTTTGCATTTTCAAAGGCATCATTGTGGAGTTCATCTAACTCATTGAGTTGGAGTTTGCGGTGGGTACCTACAACATCAATATCCTCATTACATTAACGAATCGCCCAATATGCTTTATGCTCAATTTTGACGGGAAGATGACAGGCCTTGCCGTACACAAGTCTATAGGGTGATGTGCCAAGAATGGTTTTATAACCCATGTGGTATGCCCACAACCCATCAGTTAATCTAAGGTACCTATCTTTCCTATTTGGATTGACGGTTTTCTCAAGAATCCGCTTGATTTCCCGATTGGCCAACTCTATTTGCCCTTACGTTTGAGGATGGTATGGTAATCCAACCTTATGGACCACTCCATACTCACGCATTAAAAACGCAAAGGGCTTGTTACAAAAATACGAACAGCCATCACTTATCATGGCTCAAGGCATGCCATACTTACAAAAAATGTTCTCTTTCAAAAATTGCAAGACCACTTGGTGGTCATTGCTTCGGGTGGCAATTGCTTCCACCCACTTTGAGACATAATCTACCGCAACAAGAATGAGAAGGTACCCACACGAGTTAGGAAATAGTCCCATGAAATCAATCCCCCAACAATCAAATATTTCCAAAATAATGATGGGGTGAAGAGGCATCATATGCCTCTTAGAAAGTGTTCCTAACCGTTGGCACCTATCGCAAGCAAGACAAAAGCTATGTACATCCTTGAACATGGTGGGCCAATAAAGCCCACATTGCAAAATTTTGGCCGTGGTTTTCTTGGAGGAGAAGTGTCCTCCACAAGCATGAGAGTGACAAAACTCTATGACTTGTTGAAATTCATGATTCGGGACACACCGGCGAATGATTTGGTTCGGACAATACTTAAACAAGTGAGGATCATCCCACGAAAAAGAGGGCACATTCTGAAAGAATTTACGCTTGTCAATGGATAACCAAGTGGAAGGAACCTCACCGGTGACAAGGTAGTTCGCAATGTCCGAAAACCAAGGGGTTGAAACTTGCTCAACGGCACTCACATGCATGAGATGCTCATCCGGGAAGTGCTCTTTGATAGGGGTTGGGTCCATGGCTCGCCCTTTTAAGGGAAGCCGAGACAAGTGGTTCGCAACCACATTTTCAACCCCTTTTTTATCATGCATTTCAATATGGAATTCTTGGAGCAAAAGTATCCATCGAATGAGGCACGGTTTTGCATCGGGTTTTGTGAGGAGATACTTTAGGGCTGCATGGTCAGTGTAGATGACGACTAATGACCCAATCAAGTAAGACCTAAATTTGTCTAGTGCAAAAACCACCGCAAGGAGTTCCTTCTCGGTTGTGGTATAGTTTGTTTAAGCTTCATTGAGAGTTCTAGAGGCATAATAAATGACATATGGCTCCTTATCAACTCTTTGTCCCAGGACAGCCCCCACGGCATAGTCGCTAGCATCACACATTAGCTCAAATGGGATAAACCAATTGGGTGCTCGAATGATTGGGGCTGTGGTCAAAAGTCCTTTCAACTTGTCAAAAGCTTGTTGACAAGAAGATGTCCACTTAAAGGGAACATCTTGGGACAAAAGATGACACATGGGCCTAGAGATTGCACTAAAACCCTCAATGAAACGCCGATAGAAACCGGTATGTCCAAGAAATGATCTAACCTCCTTCACACACGTTGGGGTGGGCAATTTTTGAATGAGTTCAATTTTTGCTTTATCTACTTCAAGCCATTCGACCGACACAATATGGCCCAAAACTATACCACTTGTAACCATAAAATGGCATTTCTCCCAATTGAGCACAAGGTTACTCTCCTCACATCTCATCAAAACTTTTCCTAGATTACCAAGACAACCTTCATAAGTATCCCCATAGACGGAAAAATAATCCATGAAGACTTCGACAATTTGCTCAATCATGTCGTTAAATATGCTCATCATGCACCTTTGAATTATCACCGGTGCATTACATAGCCCGAAGGGCATACGTTTATGAGCATATGTGCCAAAGGAACAATTGAATGTTGTCTTGGCTTGATCCTCAAAGGCTACATCAATTTGATTGTACCCCGAATATCCATCTAAGAAACAATAGAAAGCCTTACCGAACACCCTTTCTAGGACTTGATCAAGGAAGGGTAAAGGGAAATGGTCCTTTCGGGTCACATTATTGAGGCGACGATAATCAATGCACATTCGCCACCCGGTTTGCACACGGGTTGGCACTAACTCATTGTTGTCATTCCTTATCACCGTGACACCCGATTTCTTAGGCACCACTTGGGTCGGACTAACCCATTTCGAATTGGAGAATGGGTAAATGATACCCGTATCTAGCAATTTTAAAACCTCACCTTTAACCACTTCCTTCATATTGGGATTCAATCGCCTTTGCATTTGACGAATGGATTTAGCCTCCTCTTCTAAGAAAATGCGATGAGTGCACACGAGAGGACTAATCCCATAAAGGTCAGCGATAGTCCATCCTAGGGCTTTTCTATGTTTCCTAAGCAATGTTATCAACCCTTCCTCTTGGCTCCCAGACAAGCTAGAGGAAATCACAACCGGGTATGACTCCCCATGCATACTTTAAATTGGAAAACAAAGGCTTCCTCTCGGGAATGGGAGGCTTCTCTTCTGAAGGAATTGGTTTCTCGGCACTAGGGTGGAGGGGTTCAAAAGAAGGGGTCTATTGACCCACATGTAAACACTTCTCTCTCTCACCCCTTTAATGAGAAAATTCACTCAACGCCATGCCCTCACTATCAAGTGAAGCATGCAGTTCACCTCTCACTAATGCTCTCTCCAAGGGGTCCTCAAAAATCTCCCGCTCAAAGTGATCTTGAACTATGCTCTCTATGATGTCTACCTCCCGGATATCCTCACATTACCCCTTTTGTTTGGCAACCGAAAAGATGTTAAGCTTGAAGGTGGCGTTGCTAAAAGACAATTTCACTAACCCATTCCTATAGTGAATGATGGCACTGGAAGTAGCTAGGAAAGGGCGTCCCAAAATCACAAGAATTTGGTTGTGAGCTATACAACTCTCAACAGGTTGGGTGTCTAGGATAATGAAATCGACCGGGAAGCAAAAGTTATCAACTTGGATGAGAACATTCTCGATGATACCTCTTGGAACCTTTATAGAACGATCCACCAATTACAAGATAACCCGAGTAGGGCTCAACTCTCCTAGGCCAAGTTCCTTATACACTGAAAAGGGCAAAAGTTTGACCCTAGACCCTAAGTCTAACAAGGCACGATTGATCTTAGTATTCCCAATGGTATAAGAAATGGTAAGACATCAGGGGTCCTTGAATTTCAGCACAGTTTTGCATTGCAAAATCGCACTTTGATTTTCGTTCATCATGGCGATTTCCTTGACATGCAACCTTCGCTTAAAAGTGCATAAATCCTTTAAGAACTTAGCATAAGAAGGTATTTGCTTGATTGTGTCAAGGATAGGGACGTTGACCTTTACTTGTTTGAACACTTCATAAATTTCCACATTTAGAAGTTCATTTTTTGGTTTGGTCAACCTTTGTAGGAAGGGAGCATGTTTTACTATGTCCCTTCTCTTATCCCTCTCACTTTCACTCAAAATCTCGATGGGTTGGCTAAGTTTTCCCCCTCTTCTCTCGACTCTTTTTCCTTTTTCTCTTTTTCTTCTTGGCCAACACTCTTCCTAGAAGTCTCATCCCAAGGTGGGATAGTTTTGTCAATGGTCTTGCCACTTCTAAGGGTGGTTATGGCTTGCACTTGGTCATGACTCGAACTAGGGTCACTCTTACCCTCCGTTATGTGCACTTGCCTAACCGTCGGGTTAGGTTGAGGTTGAGTCGGGAATCTTTTCGGGACATTTTGGGTTAAAGCTTGTGTCAATGTAGACAGTTGCTTTTGGATGTCCTCAAGTAACCTAAAGTGTTGGTCGAGCACCTTCTCTTGTTTATCAACCCTTGAACTAACCCCCCTCATGTCATTAGCAAATTGGTAAACATTGCCCTCTATAGGCTTCCTATGGAGGGGTTGATATGGCCTTGGTTGATTTTGGAATTGGGTCACGGGTGCTTGTTGGTAAGGTAGAGCTGGATGTTGTGGTTGGAGTGCTTGTGGAGGTGGATGTTATGGTTGGAGTGCTTGTGAGGGTGGAGGAGGCGTTTGGTATGATTGAGGGTTTTGATACCCTCCTTGGTAGTTGTGGGAGTTTGAAGTCCCTTCATTGTTCCTCCACCCAAAGTTGGGATGATCTCTCCATCCCGGGTTGTATGTGTTTGAATAGGGGTTGCCCCCTCGTCTAGAATATTGGCCAATTGCGTTAACTTGGCCATGCAAAGCCTCCTTCACACCCGGAATGATTGGGCATGAAGAGGTGGTATGATCCGAGGTTTCACACACAAGACAACATACTTCTCTCATCTCCTCACTCTCTACCAATTGAACTTTTTTCACCTCAAGAGCCTCTAATTTTCTTGCCAAGGTAGCCACCCTAGCATTGACATCATCAACTTCCTTGAGTTGATATCTTCCCACCCCTTGTTGGATTGAGCAACCCTCGGGATTTTGGGTCCCGGTAAGTGCCCAATCTCTAGCCTTATTTGCCAAGTTATCAAAATAATCGTATGCCTCATGGGGTTGCTTATCAAAAAACATCCCCGCACACATAAACTCAACAAATTGCTTAAGTTGGGGTGTCAAAGAAGAATAAAATGTGTTGATGACATGCCAATCGGCAAAACCGTGATGGGGGCAAGAATTTAAGAGCTTTTTGAACCTCTCCCAACATTGAAAGAAGGTTTCCCGCAACAAAGGAGGAAACTGAGAAATTTGCCTTCGTATGGCCTTGGTTCGATTTTCGAAAAAAAATTTGCTCAAAAATTCCCTTGGAGAGTAGCCCAAGAGTGGATGGACATGGGTCGCAAGGAATTAAACCAAAGGTTAGCTTTATCCTTCAAACAAAATGGGAAGAGTTTCAACAAAAATACTTCCCTTGGACATGAGTTATCCATTGCAATTGAACAAGCATCCTCAAATTCCTTAAGAAAAATGTAAGGTTGTTTCGAATCCATCCCGTGGAATTGAGGCAACATTTGCATCATTCCCGACCTAATATTTAGAGTGTTGTGATGGGGCGAGAAAACAATGCACGATGTTGGTGCTTGCCTTGGTGGGTTTAGGTAGTCCCGTAGAGTTCGTATAGGGGGGGCCACCACGTCACCATGGTGGCTCCCTCTCTCAAACTCCTCATAACCTTCCGAGTTGATTTGGACATTTAGACGCAAAGGTTGAATGTTAGGTAAGCCGGGTTCATTGGGATTTGCCATTGGAATGAAACCTAGGTCGACCACTAATGGTAAGCTAGGGGTTGGTGTAGATATGCTTGTGCTCTCAATACTCTCAATCCTCACAAGGCGATAATGTTCGTCCCTCGTGAAATATGATATGCAAGAATGAATGCACACATAAGGTTGGACCGTTTGGGTCGTTCAGCACATCATACATAATTCCCTAGGTCGGACAACGGCTTTTTTTTTTTAATTCTAGGCCGGGCAACGGCTTTTTCTCAATTCAATCCCGTACCTCCAATCTCCACATACAATAAGCGTACCACCAATTTGAAACTTGAACACACTAGCCTAGCTCCACTAAATACTCCCGAAGAGGAAAAATTTCCTAACAAAAGTGCAATGCAATTATACTATATCAAACAAAAGAAACTAAAGAAAAGGAAAAAATAAAAAAAATAATCCTAAAAGTAAAACACCTTAAGAGAAATGAGAGTGTACCGGGGCCTGTAGCCCATAGATGCTTCCCTCAGGGGTGGTGATGAAATCCACCCTTTTTGTGTGTTTTTTTTTTTTTTTCCTTGCTCTTCTTTTTTTTTTCTCAATTTTCTTCTGCAATCCTTAGCTTTCGTCCAGTGTAACTTTTGCCTATGAATTCCCCGGCAACGGCGCCAAAACTTGGTATGCCTCCAGATGTGCTTCACAACCGGAGTCACTCCGCAAGAATACGGAGGTCGCACATGTAGTAAAAACCGGAGGATCCGGTGTCGTTCTCTCCCAAGGAAATTTTGCAAATATAGCAACCAAGCTCAACTAGCACGGGCACTTATCTTGATGGATTACAAATGAAAATTCTTTTCTTTTCCTAACATAAAAGAGACCGAAAATATGTTGGTTTTGAATGATGGTGGTTCAATGCTTAATGCAATAACTTAATAACTAATGAAGGCAATAAAATCTAGTTTTATGTAATTAGGAAAAAGCTTGGACATGGTTGTTTCGATCCACCAATTCACAACAAGGGTTTCTAATGAGAGGTTTATAACTCAAATCAAGAATCGCACCTTGGATTCTTGATTCGGAAAATGTCGACTATAAAAATGTGGGTTTTTATTTGATTAAGCATAAAGAAGAAATCTATGATTGGCACCCTAGAATCAAACCTTAGACATGTGCAATACCTATACCAAACATTGATTTGTGCATAAATATTGCCAAGGGATTATGAATCTAAGTTTTTCTAATGAATCTCATGCTAAATCAAAGGGAATCATGGAATTTTAAGGATATGACTTTAAAGTTCATACAACTCATTTTCAATCCTTTGAAAATCTTTGGTGGATCTTCACAACTACATCCAAGGGATATTTAGCTACTAAAACCCATGTCAAAGAGCATAAAAGAAGACAAATCTACCATTAAACTATGTAGAACTAGTGTTTAGTTGCTAAGAAAGTGCGAGAAAATGGCAAGAAAATGAGAAAAAATTACTAGAAAGAGTAGAGAAATATTCACTTCATATATCAAACATTCATTTACAATGATCCAAAAGCAATAAATGACAAAGCATTAAAGTAAAACTAACCAAAAAAACCTTACAAAATATCAAAAGTTCTCCTTTGGAAGCTGCTCCTACTATCCAGATCTGCAGATTTTCGACCCCCTTCACTTTGTCCCGTATATACAGCTTTTATACTCTGCAGAAAAACAGAGTCTGTACAGACCGATCGATCGGTGGTGGCGTCTGATCGAACGCAAAACCGACCTCTCTGAAGTTTGCATTTGTGTCGTCTATTAAGGGAGTTCCGACGTCACCGATCGAACAGCCGATCGATCGGAAAAGCTCCCTCTCTGAAGTTTGCTGCAGAGATCCGAATAGAGATCGCAGATCGATCGGTGAGTCTGGCGATCGATCGGCCGATCAAACGTTTCATGGACCATTCGATCGGGTGATCAATTGGTCGATCGATCGGTCATCCTCATATTTGCCCATTTGCCTTGGTTTAAGCTCCAATTCCTGTAAGAAGTGCACACAAAGAGTTTCAATGCATTTTAGGAGTTAAAATACTAAATTAACACTGAAATTCAACTAATCAACCAGCAATTTAGGCCTAGAGATTACTATTTCTGAGAGTAATCAATTATTTTTAAAAAAATTGAAAATGGCTACCAGAAATGACAATACTTGTAATATAACCATGTTTTTACCTAGAAGATCTATTGACATTGTATGCGTATCCATTCATTGATCCGGATTACATATAAATAGAATCAACTCATAATAGTAATGTATGTCGGTATCTCCAATTAAGAAAAGCATTGCTTTCAAATTTGCCTAGGCGCACCACATAGTATTCTTTAGCAAAATATTCTCGTTTGCTTGGAAGCAAGTAATGAAGTAGACTCATCCAAGTACTATGAAGCCACAATGAACTTACGACTGCCACTAAAGCTCAATAGAATACTAGAAGGACATATGAGCATAACGTGTAAAATAATAATAAAAAAAGATGGAATTTAGTCAAAATTTACATATTTTCTATTTTTTTTTTAAACATTTCTGTTCTGTTTCTTTTAGGTTTTCATTCTCATTTTGCTTCCATCACAAGATTGCATTACCAGAATGAGGATGGTAAGTTTGAAAAGCAGGAAAATTGGTTATAACAATGTGTTTTACATAACGTACAGTTAATGGGGCCCAAAGTTGAGACATTAATAGAAAGACACTCATGATCACAAAAAAGAAAAACAAATAACAAAAGAGTAATATGGTTGTATATTGAAGTGCCCCTGCTATGAATATGCATGTAACTAACTATCTTCACTGTCCAATTTATCCAAGCAATAGAAGACTAGGATTCACATATTTGTTTTATTGTTCAAATACTCGCTAATACATTTGTGATCATTCCACTTGAGAGATCAAGACTTGAGGTTCATTAGGCAAAATGAGTACTAGGACAGAAACATCAAATACAAGCTCTAGACTTCAGTTTTGGGAGTAGCCTATGCAGTAATCAGTCCCCCACGGATCCCCCTTGCTATCAAATTTGTACAATACCCACTGGGCCGGCCTATTGAGGAGTCATGGCCAGGCCAGCCAAGTTCGTGTCCGTGGTTGCTTAATTGCGTGAGTCTCTCTCTCATTTTGGGTTACCTAACATTTGAATTTGCAATGGCTCCCAAAGCTGGGAAGGTGAACAAACCAGTACTGTTTCTCAACACTTCCTCCAACCACAATCTCATCAAAAAATCACATTGGTCTTTCCGAATCAGTTGTTTTTTTAAAAGCTTAGTCTCTATAAATACCCACTCATGCAAGTTCTCTTGAACGCAGATCGAAGAAACTTCTGGAGTAGAATTCAAGCCAGCTCCTTAAAATTTCTTCTCCTCTCAAACAATGGCTGCTTTTCATCGTTGTTTGTTTCTCTCACTGATCATGGCGTTATCACTTTCAAGCATCCACGTGACCCTGGCAGCTCGCCAGCTACTTCAAACGATGCCTACAATCCCCTCTCTGCCCAAAGTCACAATGCCTCCATTGCCAGCAATGCCAACCGTGCCCCGAGCAACATTGCCACCATTGCCGACGATGCCAACAGCCCCAGCCTTGCCAAAGCCCACGCTGCCGCCACTGCCAAGCACCCAGATTCCGTCATCTGTGCCAAATCCAACATTGCCAACCATGCCCACAGTTCCGAAGGTGACTCTACCACCGCTGCCGGCTACTTCACTGCCCACCATCCCAACAACCATTCCTTCAATCCCAACCATCCCAACAACGATGCCAACAATTCCTTTCTTCTCACCACCTCCATCAAACTAGTCCCTCATGAGACCACTATTTCATTCATCTACTCCCCCTGATATATTATAAGTGACTCTGCGTTATTGGCATATTCGCAGTCTGATGAGTCCGTATTTAGTTGTTTTAAACAGTGAGGTTTCTTTGTTGTATGGATTTCGGTTGTCATTTTGTCCAATTCCATTGTTTCTATGTCAGTGTTTGTTGTTATGTATTGATTTCATTACCTCTTCTGTATTTTTTATTGTATTACTTCCGAAACTGATGATTGCACTATATTATTAATTTTCTCTTTTTGGTTCATTGGATGGGAAGGGGAGGGTGAGTGAACACACAACCACAATCATTCTCGTCGTAAATTACTAATTTTCATCTACAAAAAAAGAGGAGAAAAAAATTTAAAAAAGAAGAAAAATGGCTTGAACAATGGGACAGGCCAGAATACGTCTCGAAACAATTGGGACCAACAAATGGCAGTCATATTGTTTTTCTTTTTCATTGCGCAGTTATCTGGCTCATAACTTGTACTTAACCATGGGGTTTACAATAAAAAAAAAAAAAGTCCATTATTTGATCCAACAGACTAATTTGTATATTTTCTTTCCGTGGCACACACAACATGCAGGACCAGTATACATTTTTTTTTTTTTTTTTTTTTGGGCTTGGCCAGGGACAATACATATATGCAGTGCTGCATGCAAAAAATTAATTCAAAGGCGGCAACTATTAATCATAATAAAGAAATTTTTTTTATGTAATCACCAATAGAGCACTTGATTTCCATGCAGATGTATGTATATATATATATATATAAATGGATTTAAAACTAAATAACTATTTAAGGGGCATTTATAGAATGTTTGAAAATTTGAGAAGCATTTATAAAGTTTTAGAGGGGCAAAATCAAAACTATTTCTAAAAACTATAGAAAAATGAAATATTTAAAAGTTGAAGGGGGTTGGGGGCAATTCTATATTTTCAAGATCCAAATTTAAAAGAATTTTAAAAAACTATGGGTAAAAGTACAATTTTAAAAAATCTGAGGGGAGTAGCTGCTCCTCAATGCATGCTGCCTCCGCTACTGTATATATGTTACAATGATAAAGGATGGAAGCATAAAAAACTGAAGCTGAAATATAAAATTTCAGAGGTGGTCATACATTTTGAAAATAGGTAATAGTCAATATTTTTATAGAAATTTTATGCAAAAACTCCACTAAGTTGAAAATTTGAAATTATTAGCTGAGATAATAGGTGTTTTGATTGGAAAAAAAAAAAAGAACATAAATGGCCACATCATTATATATAAATGTTCTACACAAAAAGTATATTTATATGGCATTACTCGTTCTTAAACCAAGTATTTCACTTAATTTTTTTTTCAGTGTAATAAATAGATAGACTACTCCACACATTAGTTAGGGAATCCTGTTACCTCTCAACACCGCAACAAAATTTAAGTTCTTATCAACTGAACCAACCACTCAGTGGTATCTTCCGCTTGATTTAAGAATTCTTCATTAGACTTCAAATGTTTAGGGAAAATTACACTGCCACACTTTGAGATTTCTAACAATAACAACAACATGCCTTAGGTTTGTGAAATAACACGTGTGCCTCTAATTTTATCTGACTGCTGTACACAAAAACACACTCTTGGTCAATATGACATAAATTATCAAAGCGGAAAAATATAAATTCATCTACTATATTTTCTGCATTTATGTTGTCAAATCTACGTCCACCCTCTTTGTTTTCTCCCTTAAAAGGAGAAACTAAAATGCACTTGAACCTCCATGGAAAAAATTGTTAATTGGATTTTAGCATGAATTCACAAAACTAGCAAAAGGCAACCATAATCATCAACCAAAAAACAAATCAGACGAGTGCAAGGGTTATTGCCTCATATGTCAGCTTTTCATCCGTCAGACGCGTGCCTTTAGACCTACGGGATAGTTTTCTGAAATTAAATGCCCATGTTATGAATAATTTTTTTAAGTATTTTAATGATCCATTAAGTGAGAATAGTCCAATAATTAAGACAACTAAAACTAAAAACTTCAACCTTCCCCTATAGAGGTAGCAACGTAATCGACCTGCTATTTTTGGTAGGTCAGCTAATCCAGCTATTTAATCTACTTTGGATTGTGAGAATCAGCAAAGATGGTTCAAGCGAATCCAGGAATAAGTGACTCACAAAAAATCAGCATTATACCACCAGCATATATAGAGATATGTTGTAGACAGGTAGAACAAACATCGGTTACAAGATTGTTCATGGCAGACCACCACTATTCTAGGTTATACATTAGTTGCAAGGCTCAAGTTTGCAAGGTGAACAAACCAGTGTTTCTCCACACTTTGTCCCAACCACATCTCATCAAACTCACATACGTCACTCCAAATCTGTTGATTCTTTTTTTATGATTCTTCTCTATAAATAACCGCTAATGCATGTTAGTCTCTTCATCAACTGAGAAAAACTTCTTGTCTTTGGGCAATCGAGCTCCTAAAATCTTCTACTCCTGTCAAACAATGGCTGTTTTTGCTTTTCATCGTAGTTTGGTTCTACTTCTGATCTTAGCATTATCACTTTCAAGCATCCGTATGAGCCTGGCAGCTCGCCAACTCCTGCAGACAATGCCTAAAATTCCATCTCTGCCAACAATTCCCCAAGCCACATTGCCTTTGCCAAGCATCCAAATACCTTCTTTGCCAACCATGCCCATGGTGAATCTACCACCGCTGCCAATTACCACTTCACTGCCCACCATCGCTACAACAATTCCCTCCATCCCGACCATTCCAACAACAATTCCTTCAATCCCGACCATTCCAACAACGATGCCAGCAATTCCTTTCCTCGCACCACCACCATCTAAGTAGCCCCTCTGCCACCCCACCATCATCGTGTTCATCTTTGTCCACATTTGATACATAAATAAATGGAGAAGAGTTTATTGCAGATTCTTAATTTGCTTGTATTTGGCGCAGTTTGAGTCAGTTCCTGTTTGTTTTGTTGTCCTTATGAGTGTGAGGTTTCAATTTTATAGATATGTGGAGTCACTTTTGTATCATTTCATTGTCTCTGGGAGTATTGCTTCTTGTGTATTACATGAATATATTTCAGTCTTTTCACTTTTCATTATTGATTCCTCTGCCCAGTGTTGATGACAGTACATAATTCATTTTGATGACCAGAAAAACTAAGAAAAAAAAGAAGGGTGCTGAGCCTGAGAGGAATAGAATGGCTACAAAGTACAGATCTAATCTACATTCATATTGCATGCAGAGGATGAAATTGTATAACCAGAGTCCTGTAACTTAATCAGGCGCATGTTTGGATCTTAAATTGTTGAGATAAAGGGAAATAAAATCACTTACATGTCTAATCATTTTTATTTCTTCTCGTTTTCTCAGTCCCGTCTAACATAAGAAATCATTTTTATTTTTATTTTCTTTTTCTCTTACTAAATCCAAGAGCCAAACAGAATGTTAGTAAGGCAACTTGGATAGAATTGGTGGTAAGGATGGAGGAAGAAAAGAGAAGAATGAAAGCCAAATAAGTAACTCTGCATTGAATATTATTGTTGCTCCTTTCACATAATTTCTTAAGATTTGGCATTCCCTATGTTTATTTTAAATCCCAAGTAATTTGAAAAAACACAATTTTGCTGAATATACAGGCTCATCACAAAGATTTTTACTTAAAACCGTAGGATTTTCTTAAATGTTTTAACTGTTAACAAGATTTCTAAAATCATCAGGGATGCAGAAGTAGAACTAAGGGGGAAAAAAATCTAACTAAATTCTCCATAGTTGCTTTGAGTTTGGATCTGCAGTGAGAATCGATGGAAACACAAACTTAACTGAAAATTTTCACCAGTAAAATCTCATCTAACTCAACTTTTATTCCTTAAGTCACTGACCTAACCTAATAAAAAGTTCCCTACATTGAAGGGATGACCCCCATTCTGAAACAGTGACTGCTCTTAAACTTCAATTGATCAGTATGTCAGACTATGCACGTATATCAGTCAGACTAATGCTGTGTTTGAATTTGGATCATAGATTTGGTGATAGAAAAGAAAAGAAAAGAAAAGAAAAAATGAGAGAAAATAGAACAAACTCTTATCTTTTTCCTCACATTTTTCTTTTCCTTTGCTTTTCCCTTTGATAATCTGAGTTTCAAACACAACATAAGTTAATATCAATAATTGACAAGGGATTGCTGATTTAATCTTCAAAACCTTTGTGAAACGTAAACAAGGAAATTTGTATCTCATTGCATATTTTTATGTTAAGACAGCCACTTCTACAACTACTGCAATTACTTGTCTAAGGCATTTTAGCAGTGATTGGTGACTTCAATAAAATATCTACTAGGACTTCCTCATCATGCAACATTTTCCATAGATGCCCAGATGTGTCACACGATTCACGCTTAAATACACACACACACTCTCTCTCTCTCTCTCTCTCTCTCTCTCTCTCTCTCTCTCTCTCTCTCTCTCTCTCTCTCTCTCTCTCTCTCTCTCTCTCTCCACATATGCATAAACAATGCAATACAGAAGGAATGTTTGTCCCAAAAATTATGCGACTCTTGGTCGACACTGGCAGACTCAAGATTTGTGTTAAGGCCGGTCATGGTAAAATATTTAAATCTTATAGGGATCAAGATAAAATTTGTGAAATTTTAGGAGGGCAATCTATTATACTTCATCATAAATAGCTAACAATTTATAAGAAATATAGAAAATTTTGGAAATTTTGGAGGGGCAGTGGCCCCGCACGCTCCCTGTCCGCCAATGATTGTAGGCATATCATTTCATATCAAAAGACCCATGACTTATGTTCAAAATTATTGAAACGTTGCTACTACATGAATTAAATTAAGTTTTGAATAAGAAAATTTTTTGTTTTTTTTATTATATGGTGTCCAAACTTTCAACCAACTATTCTATTAAGCTCTTGTAAGGTCATTATCTATACAAACTATGTAAACTTCAGGCATTGCATGAATTAAAACAGGCTACAAAGAGGCATGAGGAGATATCGAATTTGAGATTTCATACTTAGCATGAGAATTAGTTGAGCACTAGGCTACCTTTGTTATTGTATAAAAGTTCTTTTAATATAGTATCTCTGTATATAGGTATATGTATATATGTATAAGTAAATTACAAAGGGCAAAAGCAAGTGAAGATACTGAGAATTGAGAAACTCTTCTTTTTTTTCTTTGTTCTGTTTTTTGTGTTTCTCTTTTGTTGGCCTTGATTATGGAATAATCCCCATCCATAAGTAGAAAGTGAGAAAAGTTGACACCTTTTTATGAAGCTGGGAATCGTGATGTCATCTTCTTATTGTATTCTAAACTTGCCAATATACATTTCTTCAATGACATGCAAGCAGAGAAGTATCAACATTCTAGTGATTTTTAACCAAATCATCAAAGCACCAAACAGAGAGAATGTCCATGTTACAAGCCAGGATCATGACTTACAAGCAACTATTGATGCTCTCTATTTAGTTATTTCAAGTATAGTAAGGGCTATAGAATCTTTCCCACTGGACAATACTCTTTTCACAATTTTTTTTTTTTTTTTAATGATTCCACTGCCCTTGCTCTCATATGACTTGAGCCCAAAGTGGAAGCAGGATTATGGATTTGAAGAGTTCAAAGTCCCTCTATTAACAAAGAGATAGACAACAAGAGATTTTAACAAAGAGAGATAAAATAAGGTCCACTTTCTTCACATTTTAGGAATGCTTAGTTGATCTTGAAGGCATTAGATCCAGTTATGCAATTATAAATTTCTTAATGCACACAAGCCTTGCCTAATCATATGGGATCGTTATCTGACAGTCACTCCTCTAATTACACAATCCAAATAAAAGAAAATTGTTACTAATCTTATTTAAAATTTATGTAAACTTTATTTACAAATTAATGTGACATCTTAGCTGTTTCTTTAGCTTGTAAGTTGTGTATGTTTATATGGTATTGCTTACAAAGGCAATAAACGAGCGAAGTCGAGTTCAAGTGATGAATCGTTCAAGTTTGATTTAAGAAACTTAATAAATATTAAGATGTATTTAAACTTGACTGGTTTATCATCTGAACGGATCTCAAACAAATTTTAATCAAACCAATCATGAGATAAGTTTATCGATCTGAGTTAAAAGTAACGGTTTCAAAATATATTTAAGCTTGACTTTGTTACATAATAAACTAATCTCGAATGAGATTTTAACAATCCCATCATGAATCACATGTTGAGTTTGCATAACTTTATTTGTTATATAACTATAGATTTTAAATTGGCGTCTTCACCCTATCTATTTGTTTATATAGTTAAAATATTGATTCATTAACAGCACCAACAGTCGTTTTGGCCGAGTGGTTAAGGCGTGTGCCTGCTAAGTACATGGGGTTTCCCCGCGAGAGTTCGAATCTCTCAGGCGACGACGTTTTCACTTACCCAAAGTGAAACTCTTTTTTGAATTTTTTTTTTTTTTTTTTGTCAGAATATAATTTGGTGTTTTGAATTTGTATTGTCGGCTGGGCCCACGAGAGGAAAGTTCATTCAACGGCCCCTTCCCAGATGACGCCTCGTCTGACTTTCATGTGGTGACTCGGTCAGGTCTCTCTCCCTACAAGCTACCACAAACACCCTCCCTCCCTCCATCCAAAAATTCTCTGCCCTTATTTAATTCTTGACACGTGGAAGTCAATGAGAGGACCCCAAAGAAACGGGTCTTTTTTGCTACTTTCAAGTTGGAATGCAAGTCAGGGTTGACATTTGGCCCCAAGGAATGCCTAATTCTATGTTATTAATTAGGAAAATGTTATTCCTACGTAAAGTTTGTACAAAAACTCTTATAAAAATGATGTAACAGAAAGAATTTTATAACTAAAAGCAATAGTGGATATTTTTATTTTGAAGTGAAAAGTTATTGTTTAAACACATTATTCTTTATAGAAATTTTGTATTTTTTTTTTGTTTAGTATTGTGATCAAAGGTGTTCAGGCCAACTCATTCGCATATCAACTAATTTTTTTTTTGCATTAATCAAAAACAAATCATTCATACCAATACTAGGGTATATTCACAAAGGATAAATCACTTATATTCGAGCCCTATGAGTTGACTAATGTAAAAAGTACAATCACTTGACCAACTAGAAGAACCATTCTAATTCCGAAGCATAAAAAAAAAAGAAAAAACTAGGAGAACCCCTGGAATTTTGTATGAAATTTTTAGTTTGAATGGCATTCCATGTTAATTATTGATTCATTATGTGGATTATGACCTTTGATGGCACTAAACCCCACCTTCAACAAGCCCATTTAACGGCCACGACCAATACCCACCTCAAAAGTGCTATAAACCTCACAATATTTTGAGGCTAAGAGACCTTTTTGCAAGGGTAATATTATACATAAATAGAAATAAAAAAGTATACAAAATTTTGTAAAGAATAATGTGACTTCCTTAAAACATTTCACTTTTAAAACAAAATGTTTAGCAAAATGGCTCTTAATTGTAAAACAAATATTATTATATTATTCCAATTGGGTTTTTTTTGTATAACATTTTTTGTAAAATTATAAATTTCTTTTTATAACTATATTGTCTCAATCTCATTCAATGACTCATTTTTCAGCTCCTTTCTTTCTAAACCTTTGATTTTCTTTACCTACAATTTGGTATGAAGGGGATACAGCGTGTGACTTGATATTGATATTTGTTTTTGACTTTTTTTTCTTTTCCTTTTAAACCCTTTTGTAACCTACAATCTAATATATATATATATACACATATAGTATATAGTATTTGTCCAAAATCTCTCTTAGTTCTAGGTGGTGTCTACAAAACACTCTCTATGCCCTTGGATTCTTAAAATGTCATTTCACAACAAAGAATTAGATATCTAAGTCTCTTAATATAATTTGTTAGCCTTATGCTCTTTACCTCTCTCTTGCCCACTGTCCTTCCTCTCAAATTGTTACTTATTTATTTATTTTAGCCCAAAAAAAAGCCCTTTTTCATTAGCCTTACCAATTTAACTCTCAACTCATTTTTATTCCTTTTCTTATTTTAATTTTGTATCTTCAATTTCATTAAAAAGTACCTCTCTCCCACTCTACCCATATATTGCTCCACTCGAGAGGAACCGTGCATCCGCTATTGTAATCTAACGTAATCCCCTATTTATATATAAAGTCTATTGCAATATTACTTTTTCATAGCTTTTCTTTTTCTACATAGTCTTTGTAAGTGGGATTTCTGGAAAGGTCTGGCCGATCACTCGAACCAATATCGATGAGTCTCCAACCTGCTGTAGAGAGATAAAAGAGTTAGAAGAGTCGATCATCTTTGGTCCGATCACACTCCGACAGTCAAGTTAGCTATCTTCTCCGAGAATAGAGTAAAATTCACAAGTGTATATGACTTAGTTGGATTGATCATACCTTGCTCTCTTAGAGCTCTGGTATTTATAATGTGGCGCTTTTTGTTAAGCCTACCCAATGATCATAACTTACTGCTCAGGTCTATGCCGGCTAAAGCCGGCTAATCAGACACAATTTTTCATGTATCGCTTTGCTAGAGCTTGACTAACCGGACGTGAGCGTCGTCGGTTGTGTGCAGTGCCTCCCCCGCATTGAATGCGGGTCTGTTTCATATTTAATGCTATGTCCCTCTGTATGATTACACCCCTAAGCTGGGCTAAGAGGGCTTCAGCTTAGGCAGACAAAATGACTTGGGCCTATGGCGTAATACTCACCCCTGGGTTGCCCCAGGCCCAATTTAGCAATGTCAATCGGTGTAGGCTTGTTTAACTGGTTTGGGCCTATATTTATTTGACCCACAATTGCCCCCTAGCCCTAGTGCCAGGATTGTAGGGGTCTGGGGCTAATATCTTGCAACGACTCGGTGACGTCAACCGTTAGACGTTCTTAAATGGGACGTGACCATTGGGCTGCCCCAGATCTGTTGTCGCCGTGCTAACACTCTTTTTGCAGACCAGATGGTGTATCCATTGTTTAAATGCGGAACTCCCCCACGCTTTGCACTCATTTCCGTCGCGAAGACTGCCATTCTGTAAATCTTCCCTCTCTTTGTATTCCTTCTTCATTGTTCTTACTTTGAACCTTAGAACCCCTTAGTTACCATGGGCACCAGACTTAGGGGAATGCTTTGCCATTCTAACTTCATCACCGCCTTCAAACAGCGGTATAATTTTTCGAAGGGAGTAAATATAGGCTTGGTAGGGCCGAACGATGACGGTTGGAGTGTGACTGAGGAAGGGACTCCGTTTCCCCTTGTTGCAATAGTAAAGGGTGGCCTTAGATTTCCTGTCCACCCCTTCTTGTCCCAAATCCTGAGCCACTACAAAATCGCCACAATCCAACTACTGTCGAACGGTTACAAGATAGTGATGGGGATAATTAAGCTGAACTGGCTTCTGAGCCTAAATCTGGGTCTTCATGAATTCAACAATTGTTATACCGCCATGGAGGTGGGCGGCGGCAGTAAAATAGAGCGATGCAAGTATTATTTTAGGGTCAGGCATTGGTCAAGGGAGTTGGTCCAATTCCTTCCTAGTTCAGGGAAAGGGATTGACGACGTCATAGTGAGAGTGAAAGGGCCATAGGGATTTGATGGCATCCCTATAGAATTAGGGCCAGAGATGAGGTGCCCCAGAACGCCAAAGAGAATAGGTCTACCTTTCTCTTCGCTACTTGATGTAATTTTTTCTCTATTTTGATTTTCCATTGGTTCGTTGCTTAACTTTATGCTTTCGCGTTTCCCAGCTACCTTTGGACCCAAGGACAAGGAAACCAAACACCTCGGCGTCGATCTTGCTACCTTGGATCGAGTCTAGGCATACAAAGGCGAAGGAGAGCTGCAAGGGATAGGCCATGCTATGCACATACTACTGGGCTACCCAATTCGGTACCAGACCTTCATCGCGACGAACGGGGTATTTTTCGATGAGATTGCTGCCCAAAAAGTGAAGGGGGCTCGGCACGACATTGGGGATCGCTCACCTCTCCCACCACTTTTAAGTCCTGCACCTATTGCCGCAGTCCCCGTCTTTGCCTCTGGGGTTGAAATGGCTCCCAAAGTTCGAGACCTGACTCTAACTCTAAGACAGAGGGGTTCCAGGAAGAGGAAGGGAGCGGCAACATCTTCTGCCAAGACTGTTGCTCAAGTCGACGACACCACGCTCCTCCTCAGCCTATCGTGCCCCCTGCCACTGGAGTTCCTGCTACCACCAAGGTGGTCGATCTAGTTGAGGAAGCAACGACCTAGGTGGTGGTGAAGAAAAATAGGTTAGTGAAAGCGGCTGAGAAGGCCACCGCCCGAGAGATAGCCGCAGGCACAGCTGCTACCCCAGATAAATTGGTGGGACCTTCTGCTACCGAGAAGGGCAAGGACACGGTGGAGGGACCGTTGGCTGAAGAATTCATAGCACGGCCCAAGATTGGCGAGCAGGGGATGACCGTCGAAGACTCGGTGCTGCGCTGCCCCAGCGCTGCTATCGGGGCCCTCCAAGCTATTATACTGCCTAGGGACGTCAAGGAACTAGTCGGCATTGACACTGGGGATTTGATGCTTGGCACTGTTCAGTCAGCGTTTGTTGTAAGTCTGTTATGCCGAACTCTTTGTTTTGCCTGTTAGATTTGATAATCCTGCACTAATGCCTGTTTTCACTTGTTCTCCTCAAGGTGCTATTCACGGCTTGGAGATTATGCAACGGTTCTGTAGCCTGCAAGATCGACACGGGGCTGCTCTGAAAAAGTATTCCGAGCTAAAGAATAAATTTCACCAGAGAGATCGAGAGGCCAGAGGTCTTCAGAAGGCTTGGCAGGACAGCCAGGGCGCTCTTGCCGAGTCGCAGGCTTCCTTTAGGCAGAAGGAGGAAGACTGCTGAAAAGCTGAAGCTGAGGCTGCTGATCTGAAGCCTAGCCTGACTGAAGCTAAAAAGTCAGCGGCCGTGGCAAGAGCGTCTCTAGCTGAAGCCCGATTGGAGGTGGAGAGGTTAAGCAAGGAGGCTGAAGCCAAGTATGACAAAGGCTTTGAGGATGCCGGGGATCATTACGAGACCCAGGTTAAGCAGATCACAGAACAAACATTCCAAGACAGCTGGAGGGCAGCTTTGAGGCAGTTAACGCTGGACAAGTCTTCTTCCCTCTAAACGAAAATTCATGCTCGTGTTAATATGGTACTTGAGTCGGAGGACGAGGTCAACGAAGAAACCAAACATAAGGGGAAAAAAGATGCCCCTGAAATTCAAGTGGATAAAGAAGCCGATCCAGCCAAGCTTCCTTCAGCCGAACTGCCACCAACCTCCAAACTACCATTGGCTGGCCAATCTGCTGCTGATCTATCATCCGCCGAGCTAGCTTAGAGTCTTTCTTTCTTTTCTTTTCTTATTGAATTGTATTTATTCTTGTAAGAAGCGTCTATGTAATGAATCCATTTTGTACATATGCTTTTATGAATATATTCTTTGTTTAAATAAAAAAAATTTGTTATCTGTTTGTTTGAACTATCAAATTTAGCCAGATGGAATCCCTACCCAATTTTAGGAAAAAATCTGACGAACTACCTTTCTTAGGCTAATGGGATCTATTTATAACAAAGTAGGTGCTCCTGGCTTTAGCCCACTTGCAAATCTAGGCAAATAAAAACCTTGCTACCCTTAGCTTTACCAAACTTGATTAGGATTGAGTCAAATTACTTAGCTTTGTTATTTTGATGAAGATCTCTGCCGACCTGCTTGACTAGGGCAGAACCAAGTTTGTACGCTACCTTTTTATTGACCTTCATTAGCCAACCTGTCCAATTTAAATAAGATTAAGTTTTGACACGTGGTTTTAATGACCTTCATAGGCCGATTTGTCCAACTTAGGCAGGACCAAGTTTTGACACTTGGCTTTAATGAGCTTCATTGGCCGACCTGGTCATAAATGATCTAGGACCAGGTTTTTACATCTAGTTTTTGTGACTTTCATTAGCCGACCTGTCCAACATAGACATGATCAAGTTTTGACACTTGATTTTAATGACCTTCATTGGCCGATCTAGTCAAAAATGATCCAAGACCAGGTTTTTACACCTGATTTTTGTGACCTTTATTGGTTGACCTATCCAACTTAGACAGGACCAAGTTTTGACACTTGGTTTTAATGACCTTCATTGGCCGACCTGGTCATAAATGATCCAAGACCAGGTTTTACACTTGGTTTTTTTATTTTATCTTCCTTCAATACTTCGCTGTTTGGAGTGGCATCAAATTTGCTGAGTAGCTTCCAATTTTCATTGATTTGTGTAAAGATTACATATTTTTTAAAAGAAGTTGCATCCTTATAGGAAGATACATCCCTTGAGAATAAGAAGGGCCTACGAGTATAATTTTTCGATATTATTTGCATTCCAAGGTCGGGGTCATTGGTGTGTTTCCTTTGATAGCTTCCAATCAATATGCCCCCAACTAGAGCCCAACTTCCCGTCGAGTGAATGTTGCATGTTACATACTTTTCGATGCTCTGACTCACGACTTAGCTAGGGACCTGTTTGAGTGGATCATGATTTTGGTAATTCTGAGATCAATAGCTTGCCGCAATCCCACGAGCAGAGCTTCGTATTCTAAATCTTTGTTGCAGTGAACTCCAACGTAACGACCTGCCCTAATGCCATGTCATTTGAGAATTATCCTTGAATTTGCCCTCTGATCATTGGATGCTCTGTCTGCGAACGGCTTCTTATTGATCACCTTTATTCTGAATTTGCAGGGAGATGTCATCATGTTGCACATCAGAAATCAGGGCCGGATTGGTTGCTTATGGAAGTTCAATAGAAAATTCGGCAATAAAATCAGTCAATACCTGACCTTTAACTGCCGCTCAAGGTTGAACTTGACGTCAAATTCTCCCAGCTCAACCGCATGCTCCAAAACTGTGGGGTAAAGGAAGAGCTCTTCAAGCCTTTGTGGCACATGCCGTAACAAAGCATTACTTGGCAACAACTTGGTCCCCTCTTATCTCTTACACCCCCTCCATGGAGGGGAATCGAATCATTTGGTGGTAAGAGAAGGGGATAGCTTTCATGAGGTGCAACCATGTTCGGCCCATGATTGCATTATATGGGGAAGGTACATCAACCACCAGGAATTTTAGCCATAGGGTAATTCCTCCAGCAGTCACAAGGATGGTTACCTTCCCAAGTGGCCAAACCGGGTCGGAAGCTAAACCCGATCAACGGGTTAAGCGAGGGCTGGAGGTCGGCATCCTTCAACTCTAGTTTCTTAAACAGGTCGTAGTACATAATCTCAGAGGAGCTTCCTTGGTCAATGAGTAGTCTCTTCATGTCACATCCTGCCATTCGTAGAGTAACGACTAGCTCGTCATTATGGGGAGTTTGAACTCCCACAAGATATTCCTCTGTAAAGGTTAAGGCCGCGCTATCGCTACCGACCTTAACTTTCTTGGGAGGGGAGCTTATCTGCAACACCTCCCGTAGGTGCACGGCTTTTCGAATATTGGCCCGGTACTTGTACCGGTTGATAGCTTCCTACTCTGCAGATCCGTGCAGCACGTTGATCACCTGGACTGGTTTAGCTCGATTTTCTTTTGGGGGGGGCCTCCAGCTTTGGCTGCTCAGCCTCCTGTTTCATCTTTTCCCTGTCAATATACTAGTCAAAATGGCCAGCCTTTGCCAAATCTTCAAGGTGATTTTTTAGATGTGAGCAATTTGCTATTTGATGCCCCCTCTCCTTGTGATAGGAGCAAAACTTCCCCTGGTCTTGGGCTGTAAGGTCTCCTCCCAACTTTGGGGGCCATTTGAAGAATGGTTTGTCGCGAATTTGTGGCAAAATATTATAAATAGGGTCTTTGAAAACAGTGTAAACCCCATCACTTGCCTTATTGCTCCGGCCGTTGTTGTCTTCCCTCCGAAACTTCTTTATTTCAGACCCATTCTTCTTTTAGATGATAATTTTGACCTTCTCGAGAGCGACCTACAGTACATCCTCCTCCAACCTCGCATATCGCTCGATTCTCAACATCAGTTTGTGCACCATGAGGGCTGGCTTCTTCATTAAGGACTATCGCAGGAGGTGCTCTCTAGGCAAGCCAATTTTGAACTGAGTTACAACTAACTGCTCGTTGCACTCGTCAATCTCGTTGTAGGCCGCCCAATAGCGTTGTGCATATGTTCGTAATCCTTCTCTATCATTCTTACGTAGGGTGAGTAAGAAGTCCACTTCCCTAGATTGTTTACTGTTGGCTATGAAGCGAGCAATGAACAATTTGGCAAGTTGTCTTCAGTTTGATACTGATTTGGAAGGCAACTTGTCGAACCACCGTAAAGCCACGTCTCCCAAACTAGATGGGAATACTCGACACATCAAGGACTGATCTCCACTCCAGAGTGTCATCATTTGCTTGTAGTAGCAAACGTGACTAATTAGATCAGCCCTTCCATCATATGGTGTGAATGTTGGTGGGGCGAACTTTCTCGGAGGCTGGCGGTTTTCAATCTCCTCCGTGAAAGGTGTGGATGCTATCCGATCCAAGGCTTTGCTGACCATGTCCTAAGTAGTATGCGCTTTGGGGTGTTGCTCTTTGCTATTAAGTTTTTCATTTAGCCATCTCTCCCATTCCTTCTTTTGTCGACCGGTTCTAGGCTGTTTCCCATCTTGTGGTGTCCAACTCCTCCTGTGGTGTCGATCTTCTTATTTTTTACTATTGTGGCTGGTGCTGGAGGCATGGGTCCTGACAATGCGCATAGGCATTGAGCTTCTGCTTCTGAGATCTCGATTCCTCCTTTCATTGCAACGGGTTGGTGATCTCCTCCCGGCTCGGTCATCCCTCCTAGATATTGCGTCCCTCATTGCTCTGAACTGGGAAGTAAGCCTGGCAATTTGATCGCCACGTCACCGTAGTTCCATTTCAGTAGCATGAAGTGAATGGTTACTGGGCACACGTCCACTGGAAAGTGAAGGGCCTAGGTCCCGGTGACGATTTCTACGGAGGTTTGGCCCTTTAGCGTAGTATGGGTCTCTCTGTAACTCGTCTCGCGTTCCTCGGGGGCTCCTAGTAGGAGACCGGGGCTCCGACCTCCTTGTTCGTCTCCTATTGCTTCTTTCCGGGGTGGTTTGGTGGCCAGACAAGTCAGTGTTATCATTGTCAAAGGGAATTTTGTTCCCTCGTCCGGCGGCATGGACCCCTCTTCTCCCTAAGAGGCTGGTACTCATATTTACTTGGACCTTCCCATAGACGGCACCAATTGTAAGTGAGATTTCTGGGAAGGCTTGGCCAATTATTCGAACCAATATCAATGAGTCTCCAACCTACTGTAGAGAGATAAAAGAGTTAGAATGAGTCGACCATCTTTGAGCCGATCACACTCCGACGGTCAAGTTAGCTATCTCGAGAATAGAGTAAAATTCACAAGTGTATATGACTTAGTTGGATTAATCATACATTGCTCTCTCATAGTTCTGGTATTTATAATGTGGCGCTTTCTGTTAAGCCTACCCAATAATCAAGACTCACTGTTCAGGTCTATGCTAACTAAAACCAACTGATCAGACATAATTTCTCATGTATCGCTTTGCTAGAGCTTGACTGACCGGATGTGAGCGTCGTAGGTTGTGCAAAGCGCCTCCGCCGCATTGAATGCGGGTTTGTTCCCTATTTAATGTTATATTCCTATTTAATGTTCTATCTCTCTATATGATTACACCCCTAAGCTGGGCTAAGAGGGCTTCAGCTTGGGCAGACAAAATGACCTAGGCCTGTGGTGTAATACTCACCCTTGGGCTGCCCCAGGCCCAATTTAGCAATGCCAATCGGTTTGAGCTTGCTTAACTGGTTTGAGCCCGTATTTATTTGACCCACAATCTTCATCTATTATAGATAGACATATGCTGTTTTCAATGATAGTTTTTTGGTAAGTCTTCATAGGAATTCATCTCTACTCTATATTTTTGTTTCCTTTTATATGATTTAAGATTGCTAGCTAATTGTTAATAAATTTGACATTTTGATTCACACTTAGACATATACATATTTCACATGTGTATATTTCAAATAAGAAACATTGTACGGCAAAAGTATTATTTTATCCCATGCAGTGATACAGTGTATGACTTGATATTGATTTGCCCTCTCTTTATTTTCCCCACAATATTAATGAGATGAAGTGAATAAAGCTTTTGATTTGAGTAGCAAGTAGTTCCCTTACCAAAAAAAAAAAAAGTAGCATGTAATTCTTTAAAATGTTTTAATATGAATGGCAGCATCACAATAATTTTGAAATAATAGTTAAACAAATGTAGTCATTTGGACTTTTTTCAGAAGATGAACGGCGAAATGGTAAGTGTGGGTTAAAATGCTCATGGCCAAATCCATCTAGTTAGACTCAATCAAAATAATTGAAGTTGGGCTGCTGGATGGCCCAAATCAGTACTAAAAGATGGTTTGGCCCAGTGTGCCGACCTGCTACCGACCAGGACTTGATACTGTGAAAGGAAAGTCCAAACCGTTAGCGGTCTCAGAGTATTTAATGCAAAGTTGACTCCCATTAAATGCGCAAGTGACTCCCCACAGGACATCGACTTGCACGTTCGATCAGCCAGATTTTGGTGCGACGATAGGGCGGGACCTGCATTCGGTCAGTCGATGGCAAATGATGAAGTCTACACGGCAGGCCATGATAATCTTCTGGTAGACCAAAAGAAAAACACTCCATCTATCACACTATAAATACCGAAGTTCTCAAGAGCAAGGTATGGACAATTTTAACTTCAAGTATACACTGTTTTCATTCATTCAACTCTCGATTAAGCTTACTAACTTAATTATCGGAGTGTGATTGCCCTAAAAAGAGTCGACCCATTCTAACTTCTCTTTCTTGCAACGAGTTTGGGCTCATTATCATTGGCTTAAGTGATTGGCTCAGCTTTCCCAAAAATTTCACTTACAGTAGGTTAATAGACAAGAGAGATAATAGACATGGCAGGTGTTTCTCTTCTAGTGATAGAAGGTAAGTGCAAAAATAAAAATTCTATTGTTATAGATTTTTTATGCAAAAAAATTTTTATCAAAATAATGTGGATAGTAATATTTTTAATGAATTCAAATAGTAAATATTTAGATTTGTAATGAAAGAATCACAATCAATCACATCATTTTATATGAAATTTTTTATTTAAATAGTACAACTCGCATGAAAAATATGAGGTGAGCTGAATTCTCATGTCTCAATTTTTACAATCATTCTTGTGCATGTCTTGAACAAAATGTGAATACATAAAATAAAAGGAAAAAATTACTTAGAAGTTTCGTATTATTGACTGGATCCGAGGAGGAGCCGTGCACCATGTAATTGGTAGAGGTGGAAGAGCTACCATTGGCGACGTCAAAGTCAAAGCCAAGCAAAGCCTTACAAAAATGTCCAGAGCATTGTCTGTGTATATATATGTGCATATATAATACATAAAATTAATATGATATAAGGTGTAATATTTTTTTTTTTTTTGAGAAAAAATAAAAATAGAATAGCCTCAGGGGCCCACAAACGCATAAATTGGAGATTTCCAAATTTTCGTACGTTAGAAATGCCGTGTGTGAAAACTGAAACCTATTTCCCATCTTCTTTCCCTTCCCCACATGCACTTCGCTCTATAAATTCTCTTTCCCTTCCATCTTCCCCTTCAAACCATTACACGTCGTTTCGTCTCCCACTTTCATACTTCTCCTTTCCTTTCTTTCTCTCTCTCTCTCTCTCTCTCTCTCTCTCTCTCTCTCTCTCTCTCTCTCTCTCTCTCCTTCCTAGCATAGCAGATATATGTCTCAGAGGCCCAGCGTTCCACACTCTTCATCCATTGCCTTCGGCCTCCATTCTCATCTCCTGGTATCCAGTGAGATGAATTCCAACTCCAACTGGTCATATTGTTGCTGATTCAAAAATAGAAGATCTATAAAACACAAATCCTCCGGAAAATTCGAAATCTCTGGCTTTTCTTTTCTCCTTCACCGAGCAGTTCTATTTTCTTGGGTTGGGACAAATTTTCCGAGAAAATAGAAATGGGTCTGAAAGGTTTTGTGGAAGGAGGAATAGCTTCGATCGTTGCAGGGTGTTCAACCCACCCGCTTGATCTAATCAAGGTTCGCATGCAACTACAGGGTGAGACCCACGCTCCAAATCCGAACCCGTCAGTGCAATCTCTCCGACCTGCTCTCGCCTTCCACACAACCTCACCGGGAGCGATCCACGTGCCTCCGGCACCGCAGCCTCCGGCGCCACGGGTGGGCCTCATAACCGTGGGAATCCGGATCGTGCAGCAAGACGGCGCCGCCGCCCTCTTCTCCGGTGTCTCCGCTACCATCCTCCGCCAGACCCTCTACTCCACCACCCGGATGGGCCTGTACGATATGATGAAGAAAAGATGGAGTGATCCAAATACCGGTAACATGCCCCTCGTGAGCAAGATAGGAGCCGGCCTCGTAGCCGGTGGAATCGGCGCCGCCGTCGGTAACCCGGCAGACGTCGCAATGGTCCGCATGCAAGCCGACGGTCGCCTCCCCCCAGCTCAGCGGCGCAACTACAAGAGCGTGGTCGACGCGATCTCACAAATGACGAAGAACGAGGGAATAACGAGCCTGTGGCGTGGATCATCGCTTACGGTGAACCGCGCCATGCTTGTGACAGCATCACAGCTCGCATCATACGATCAGATCAAGGAAACCATACTGGAGAAGCGTCTGATGAAGGATGGGCTTGGTACCCACGTGACGGCAAGCTTCGCCGCGGGGTTCGTGGCGGCGGTAGCGTCGAATCCCGTGGATGTGATCAAAACAAGGGTGATGAATATGAAGGTGGAGCCAGGGATGGCCCCACCTTACTCTGGGGCAATTGATTGCGCGATGAAGACAATTCGAGCTGAAGGGCCAATGGCCCTCTACAAGGGCTTCATCCCTACAATCTCAAGGCAGGGACCTTTTACTGTTGTGCTCTTTGTCACACTGGAACAGGTCCGCAAGCTGCTCAAAGATTTCTAATCACGTGATGATGACGAAGAATTTTAAAAATAATAATTTATTATTATTATTTTGTGGTCGTTATTTTTAGTCTATTTTATAATGTTTTAGGCTCCCCCATATTGGGAAAGGAGCGAAGGATGTGTCAAATGTTGTATTTACTATTGGTCATCAGTGTTATTTTAGTTTTAATGAATTGCTAATGCCAATCCTTGTTTTTCTAAATCTTAAATTTATAAAATGTGATTAGCTAGCAAAATTTATTAGATCAAAATTAAAGGTTATTGCGTAACGCAAAGAAATAAAGTATGAGTTGGGATTAATGAATCATGAAATGATTTCTTGACACTAAAAATTTCTACAGCATTGATGGATTACTTCATTGTGTGATTTGAAGAATGTAAAAATTGTCATAGTTAAAAATTGCTGTCAGTTTTTATTTTTTGTTATTATTTTTGCTTCTTTTTGTTTTTGTGGTTTGATAATGAATATTTGTAAATTAACGTTGTGTTTATTTTGATATTTTTTAGTTTTTTTTTCAAAATTTTACAAATAATTAAAACCAAAAACCAGTAAACAATCATTGTTTTTAAAATTTTTGAAAAAATATATATATAACAAAAACAAAAAAAAAAGTAATAGAGGCATACTAGTATTAGTGCTTGTGCTAGCGTTTTTGGGCACTTAATCAGCCTAAAATAGGTTACCATATAAAATGCTCAAGAGTCGGGAGGCGTAGGGTCATCAAATTTTCAAAATCAAAACTCTCGAAAGAATTTAATGACTTATTTTCAACGTTTCATTAATGCAGTATTAAGCCCTTAGACAAAAAGGCAAGGCTAAGGTCTTTGTTTTGAAATTGTATTCACACTTTTGGAGACAAAATTAGCGTTGCCAAATAGAACTTCCAAAAGCAATTTAATCACTACATCGACCCTTAAACTACATGATTGTTAAGAGTGGACCAAAAAGATACAAATGTCAAACTCCAAGACTACTTAGACTGGGTTGAAAAAACAAACATCAAACCTACCCCACCGCCCCAAGCAGACAATTTATGCGTGCATCATGTGACCAGTCCCCTTTACATTCTCTAAATTGAACCATACCAAAGGTTAACATTGCAACCTCAATTGATTGAAATCATAAGGGTCAAGATAACACGCGAATTAAACCACAGGGTCTACTGCTAAAAGTGGCATACAGTAATCATGCTTAATACTAAAATGAGGGGCAGATCTATGAAAAAGTCGCATACAGTTACTATATTTACGAATCATGCTTAATATTAAAATAAAGGGCGGATCTACAAAGTGTACAGTGAGGGCAGTTGCTCCTACTGGCTTGACAACTTTCACTATTTTTAAAAAAAAATTATATATACTTATTTAATTTTAGATTGTAAATGTATCTTTTGTTCCCACTAAAAATACTAATACCTATATTTGCCAGCTCTAAATTTACAACTATCTATATTTGCTCTCTCCGAGTATCACTAAACTTGTAGCATTATATATATATATATATATATTTATCATTAACCCTTTATTATGTAGCCAAATAAACAATACAATCTTATTTCCTAACCTTTTATTCTAATATTAAATTAAATGTTCTTATTCATTTAATATTTTATTTATCTAACTACTATTCTAAAAGGTCAAAATAAAAAGATCCAAATTTTAAAACTTTTTGTATCCATTCACCATTTTAATTGTATTCATAAACACCTGGTTATCCAAATTTCAAACCCCTTTTTCGAAATTTTAAACTTTAGCCAGCCAAATTTGAGTTAAAATTTTTCATAGGGGTATAATTTTTTATATATGACTTTTGTATAGAAGCGGTGTCCCTTCTCGCGAGCCTTTAATATAATTATTTTTTTATTTATCAAAAAAATAAATTATTAATTAATAAATAATTTCATGTACAATTCTATATAAGTTTCGCCCCCACTAAATAAAAATACTATATTCGTTATGACTAGAACTAGCCGATCATTAAACCACTCCGTGCTTATAAAATAGATTTTTTTTTTTATATATATCTATATAACAACTTATTTAAATTGGTAGAAGTGGGTCCTAGAAGTGCTCTCATGAAAGTGCTTTGGAAAAATTATTATAAAAAGCGATAAGACTTTATAATTGGTAAGCTCAAAACAGGATAGAAAACTAACAAATTCCATATGTGTACATTCCAACTTGCACCTTCGTAGCTTGTTGTTACTTGAAATGCCCACTACTGGCAATAGAACTGCAATGTGCTTAATAGCCCCACATAAACAGCTAGCACGGCCTGACTGCATTGAGTGCATTTGGTACAGTATGGTGGACCACAACATAGTAAAAAACGTAGGACAATTGGGTATCGGATTTCATGACTAGTGGGTTTGATAGGTCGCATCTAATTGATTATCATAAGGAAAAATTCTATTCTATGTAATTTTTATATAGAAACTTCATCAGAATAATATGATAGTAATATTATTAAAATTATGAACCAAAATAATTGATATTTTTTATTTGAAATGAATGGATCACAAATATTCACATCATTCCGTATAAAATTTATGTTTGTATATCATTACTCTGATAGATATTTAAACAGTCAAGTCGATGAAGCATTGTTAAGGCACCAAAATATTAAGAATAAGGTTGGGTAGCTAAATTCTCATTGGCTTATGCTACTTTTGGCTCTTGTATTTATCAAGAGAAAGGGAAAAAATTAAAAAAAAAAAGATAGATAAAGAAATGAACTGAAATAAATAATTTTTTTTGTTTGGTTAGATTACAAAAATGAGAATAAATTTGTCAAAAAAAATCTTTTTTTGTTTTGGTTTGGTTACCTATAACCAATCAATATGTATAAAAGGAAAGATAAGTAAAGAAAATAAAAGGAAAATGAGCTAAATTTTTTCTTCTATTTTGGTACAGGTTAGGAAAATGAGGAGATATTTATTAATTAAAAAAATTATTTCTTTGTGTTGCTACACGTAAAAAATGAATATATTTTTCTTTCCTTAAAAAATTCAACATTAAACCGTAGAAAAAATGAAAGGAAAGAAGAGAAAAAAGAGGTCTCAACGAATGCCTTTCTATACAATTTATAAAAATATTCCCCCCTTTCAAATCATTCTCATAAATAGGGTTATTAAAATAAGAATCTTGGAGAGTAATATAATGATCTCAACCTCATCTTTGAAAAAAAAAATCCCAAGTTCTTGTCGACTCATTTAGGTAAACTCCATGTAGTCATCTAAAAGGCATAAACAAGCTTGATAACAAGAAAGAATTAAAACAATAACTGAGATAATAAATAATAAAAAAATTAAGAGGGAGAGTGTGGTTGGCACATGCACGTCCTTAGAATAGGTTTGAACATTGCGTTGTGATTGTGATTGTGCCTGTGGGGATACTTGGGCTCTTTTTTCTTCGAAATAGTTCACGGCCGCAATTATTGTGCCCTTATGGGCCCCCATGCAACAGCTGCGAAATTTCGCAAGACGCAGCAGCAGCAGCAGCAGCATTAGTACCTTTCTTCGGTTATTGGCCCTGAGATCTTTAGGGTAGTATTTCCAGAGAAGCTGTAAAACATTAAAAATAAAAAATAAAAAAAAAGGTCTTTGATGGTGCAGGGATTGATCCTTGGGAGGTGCCTTGATTCGAGGGCTACGAGAGTTGGGACCGTACACGTGGTTGGTGTATTCTTATAATTAGGAGAGACCTTTTTTATTATAGAATATTTAACTTTTCGATTGATTACTCACTCAAATAAATTCATAGCCTTTATTTATTGCCTACATTAATTATATAAATTTTATACATTACATGAATAACAATAATAAAAAGACACATGAAAGGATGAAATTATGCAGGCTGTTGATCAAATTGAGATGCAAACATGAAAGCTCAAGCATCTTGCACATGGGAAAGTGCTTGGTGTACCATGCATTTCCTGCATTTGGAGCATGGAAAATGGCTAAGAACATAAATAGTGGTAGAGCTAGGGGTTAAGAACATAAATAGCGGTAGAGTTAGGAGTGTGCATGGATCGGATTGGGTCAGGTACACGTCAAATTCATAACCAAATCGGTCCTTATCAATTCTAGATTTTTTAGTCCAAAGTGAGTTGACTACTTACATAGAACTGAACTAAATCGAATCAACTTAAGTCGATTCAAATTGCTTTGGTCTAGGTCAGGTTGGTTTGCGTGTTTTCGTATTGAGTCATCTATTTTTGTGTCAAAGTTTAAGTTATTCACTTAGAAATTTAAAAAAAAAAAAAAAAACTCAAGTTTGTATCTTAATTTCATAAAAAGTTAAATAAACAATATACAAAACAAGTTAACAAGACATAGATTGGTAATCAAGTTGGGCCGGATTAGGTCAGTTCTTAGTTCAGTTCGATTCGTATATTGAAAAGTGTTAACCCAAGAATCAAACCAAATATATTGAGTTAGCCATTTTAAGACTCGAAATTAAACCAAAACCCAAATAAACCCAAACCAAAATAAACCACGGAGGTCAAGTTTGTTAGATTATTGGGTTCTATTTTTTTTTTTTTTTTTTTTGGCACTCCTAGATAGAGCTTACTTTTTATATGTTCCTTTTTCCTTAAGCATGTTTTCTTTGATTGATGAGTTGAGACAAAAATGATAAATATTATGTATAAATATTTCTTCATTTGTTTTGCAATCTCTCCAAAATTGAAACAATCGAGTGAATAAGTTTTCAAATTCATAATTTTAATTTAGCCCTAACTATAATCAGAGTGAAATCAAAATAAATTATAGGACTATGGCTAATAGACACAGAGAAAGAGTGTGTGTGTGAGAGAGAGAGAGAGAGAGAGAGAAAGAGAGAGTATGCTGGAGGCAGCGGAGGTCGCAGGTAGTGGTGATAGTGGTTGGAGGTTGTGCTGCTCTCCCACTCCTCTCTCTCTCTCTCTCGCTATATTATTGTGTTTGAGTAACAAATTTGAGCGTAACTTTTTAGTATTTTTTTTATATAAATTAAATTGAATTGACATACCAATTCAATAGGAGTGATAAGATGAATGATCGATGGAAGTGATAGAAGTGATTCTAACGTTATTGTAACATCTTTGCTAAGGGACAGGACAGAGGAGGCGTTAATTTGTTTTTTTCTTTTTTTGACTTTAAAGGAGGCATTAATTAAAACTTTGAAATTTTAGCATAAAAAAAAAAAAAAAAAAAAGAAGAACACTTATTAGTTGGAGCCAGCGAAGATCCATTAGCCTCTCTCTTTCCCGTAGAAAATCCCAGCTCCAACTCCTTCTTTTGGGAGTTGGACCAAGCAAGATCCACGGACGTAAATCTCTCTCTCTCTCTCTCTCTCTTCATATAGAGAGAGAGGGAGTAGGCACGTCCACATACAGACCTATGACTTGTATATACATGCACATCCACATTTCACATACACATTCATGTCACGTCATTTTACTTAATGATGCAAATATTTTGAAATTGTGATGGTTGAGCGAACCAAAAAATGTTTGAATCATTAATTATTGATTTAACTGTCGAATTAATTGTTATTAACTTGTGATGTCATACTTACGTTATTAATTTATTTATTAATAATAATAAAATGTCTTATTTTTCTATACTAGTTTTGATATTTCAAACCTAAAATTTTGTTTTAAAAAATTAAACGGGACGGTCCAACACTAGTTTAATTGCTAGGTTTAACTAGGTTTTAATTAAAACGGATTTAGAGGCTGACAAGGTTGTTTTTTTATCGGTCGACGTCAACCGGTTGAACCGACTGGTCCGGTCTAATTTTTAAAATATTGAATGGTGCCATGGACTAAACATGTTAAATGCATGTGTTGAAATTTATTTCACCATGAAACATCATTAGTTATGGGGTAGATAGAGAAAATCTCTCCTTAATTTTAGATGATTAGAATTTCAACACATGCATTTAGTAAATTTGATTGATTTATATATCACATTAACAAAATTACGCAATATCACCATTGCACCGAATATTTTCTCCTTGCCATCCACTGGGTTTTGTTATGAAAATGGAAAGTGGAAAATCCAAATTATGGTGGAAATTTTTTTTTAATTCCTTGACTGGTAAAATGAAAGAGATGAAAAATGTAATCTTTCACCATGACACATCATCAATTAGTGTGGTAAGAAGAGAAAATCTTTCCTTAATTTTAGGTGATAAGGATTTCAACACATGCATTTAGCATGATTTGATTACCTTATATACCGTATCAACAAAATGATATGAAATCACCACTGCATCTAATATTCTCTCCATGTCAACATCCACATCCACCGAGCTTTTTTTATGAAAATGGAATGTGTCAAAAATCCAAATTGATGTTGGAAATATTTTTTAAATTCCTCAACTGGTAAAATGAAAAATATGAAAAATGTAATCTTTACCCAAAAAAATTACAATCCATTCTAAGCAGTCGACTAGCACTCATGCTAAGCATGAGAAATATCGCTCAATCTCTTTCCACACTGCCTGTGGCCAATTATCAATCATGCAGTTGCATGAAATTTATCTGGTAGTAAACGAGGCCAAGTTACACCCATGGAGAGCTTATGAGGTAGGTTTTCAATATTATCTCACAGCAAAGAATGAGAAAGGGATCTGAGACCAAACTCGATCTGCATATCGTGTTGCTAATGAACAACATTGAATCAATGAACAATATTGAATCAATGCAATCCTCAAAACTTCATTAAAATCAATCAAATTAAACAATTTACAAAAACAAAAACAAAAAAGGATGCTAATTCAAAAATGACTCAACCGAGTTCCTGTAATTACATTTCTCTATAATAATTTTAAAAAATGAAAAAAAAAAAAAAAAAAAAACCACCATGGCAATCTTATCACAACATTCTGAGTTGCTCTACCAAAACAAAATTGAGTGGACCTTTTTCGAGGCTCTATTATGCGAACTGGTATCGGTGCGTCCGTCCCTTCGGTTCTGCTATCCACAATCATATCAAAAGACTCTAGCATCCTGTTCATCCAATCATCCATATCTTTTTTAAATTGAGACTTCTGAAAAATTGAAGCACCCCTTTAAAATCTGGTACATACAGTCGAGTCGCCTTTTAGTAATAGTAATTGTTATCATTGTGGTTCACCGCGTCCTTACAGAGCATCGAGCGCACTGCCATTATGGATCGGGGTGGCTCGAGTTCTTTCTCCTGAAGAGCATTCCCAAGCAACTGTTGCATTTGTGAAGCAAATGTGTCATCTAGAATCTGCAAATTCAATGTGCAGTCCTCAGGCCAATGCCTAAACTCAGATAGGAAATATGCAAAAAGTTGCAGTCCTAGTAATCACAAAACGAGAAAAGGGTACTCCAAGAAATACTCAGCAATTGGAAAATGATGCCAATCCAGCAAGTGTGCTACAAATTCATGCCCAAATCAAAATTTCCAAGCCAAAACAAACTACAAGATGCTGAAGAAAGCCTACCCATTGATGAATAATAGCATTTAAATTTCAATCAGACTGACATTGGAGTAATTAATTTTTAAGTTTTCTAACCTATATTGACTTCCTTTTAAAAGTTGGAGGGCTTGAATAGAAGAAATCAAAATTGGAGGCGAGGATCAAAATTTCGTTTTGATAGGTCATTTCGGTTGGCTAGGAAATGGAAACATTTCGAAAATTTTTCGAGATGTTTTAGAAACATCTCAGAAATAACAAATGTTAATATAGTAAAATACTAGCCCTTATATTTTTCTCAGTAAAAATTGTATAATATTTATGAAAGGTTTTAAATTCGTGTTGATACAACTTCTTGTTTTGGTATACAATGTTGTATTTTGATGCAATTTTTTTATATTGCAGTATGTTTGATGAAAACAATAGAGTTATGTTATTCAACTGGTATTTCGTTTCGTCTCTTTGGAAACGGAAACATTTCGGACGTTTCGGTAGAAACAAATGAAAATTTTGTTCCTTGATTAAGGGATAACAATGAAATTTGAGACAAAGTTGAAGGGACAAAATGATTGTTTACCCTAAGAAGAAATTGCATCATTCTCATACTTCGGTATTTTTAAAACAATCAATAGAATAACAAGCTTGTAAAAAGAGGAATCAATTGTTCTATATGAGAGTTGGGTGCTTACAGACACTGCAACTCGTGAGGCCTTATAACAGGACCTGTTCTCTTTCCTATTCTCCAAAAACTTTAGGACATCCTGTCACAAAGGGGGAAGAATTACATTCATGATGTACATGGTGTTAAAATTTGTAAAAATGCAGCCTACCTGTCCCATCCGATCCCAGAAACCTCGGCAGATAATTATGAACAACTGAGTTTCAAATATAGTATGGAGGTAATCCATTGTCTTCATCAGGAGGTCCTTCAGAGGCTGCATTCTACTCCGTATGTCTGATTCTACTACATTTTCTTTCGAGTCTTGGATTATCTCCTTCAATTTTGTTGCACTCTGCACCCTCATCTATAATATAGAAAGAGACAAGTGAGGAACCCATTTCCTGAACCGACATAACTTCAAAATATGATCCAAATGGCTAAAAAGAAAATAAACAAATTGCAGGATTCAAAATGAAATATGGGGCTAGCTGATAATATGAAAAGAGGCACCTGATTTCCTTAATAAATTCTATTTGCATGAATTATCTTTTTCTTAGACTTACTTCTACAAAAGGAAATTTTGTCTGGATGTAGTAACACGTCCCAGTCGAGATGTCATTCACAAATTCACCATTAATGACCGACAAACTGACCTCAACAAGAGAGTACATAAAAAGTAAAATGACTGGTCTACAAGACCGAGACCCAACACCCACTTTCAGGATTCAATCAAGGTGATGAAATTCCGAATTTATTCATCCAAATAGATAATCACATGATTACTTGATAAGGAAGAATTCCATGTTTAGTTACTAATCTAAATGAACTCAACAACAGTTTACCAATTCACTGAACATGAACCATTCATGCACGCACGCAGCTAAGGGAATTATGGTCACAAAATTAAGCCCACTTGAAATTTTTTACTTGTTCAGAAGATTATCATATCTTAAGAAAAAAACACTACATCCAAAGAGCATTTATAATGCAACAAAGATATTTGAGTAGGTTTCATTCGTATGAGTTGCTTTACCACTGACCAAAGATCATAAATTAGTTTAAATTCTTACTAGGCCAACTGTAGTTTGGACAATTGATCAACTGATAAACCAGCAAAGCAATAAAAATTATTGTAAGAAAGAACTAAAAATAATATTGTTATGTTCTCAGGAGCACCCACGTTTTCTGCAAGTTTTTCCACTACTGCTTGCAGGTAATTTCTGAATTTGGTTCGCAGCATTACTGTTACTTCACCGAGATGCTCTCCAGGGACTGCATTTCCACCATCAAGGATGCAAGAACCCCATGACTTCAACAGGACTTCTATCTTGGGTCGTAGTACATCAAGCATCCTTTTCAGGGAATTCAAAAGAATTCCCAGCTGAAAAATCAAGTGTAAATTATTCTTCTCTGTGTGAAAGCCAAGTAACAGTTCTGCAGATCCTTGGCAAAAGTAATAATAGCTCACCTCCTCGGGGACAGTGTATGTGCATACTGTGCTTTTGGCAATCTTCTGTACGTATTTGAGACCAAATTTAATGGGTGTGAGATTCTCCTTCAACGGGGATAAAACATCAATGTACTGCTTGTCCAAAGTTTCCACGATTGCCTTTTCAACATCTGCTATAGCCTTTTAATAGAGACAAAACCAAAGCACATGTAAGATTCTTACACTTGTGTAAAGAAGGCAAAACTTTACTGGGTCGGAACCCAAAATTAAACAGAAAATTAAACAGAACAAAATACTGTCAGATTGGATGATTAGTATTCACGTCATCAAAGCTGGACATTATTCAAGAATTCTTGCATGGTTGGTGGGTAACCTCCCAATCTCATAAACTTTGGGCCTCAGAAACCGCTTAAGGTTGGTCTAGCCATTCTGTTGAAATCATACCTTCTTTTTTACTTTTTTCATTTTCCCCCCAATCTCTCTCTTTGGGTGAAAGGTTATTAAAGAGACAAAAAACAACTCCAGGGACCAGACCAATTCAAAAACCCCTGCAGTACAGGATCCCAACATAATCAGTGGGGATAGGTGTAACCTCTGCAGAGGCTCACAGGGAAAGAAAAAAAAAGGACTTTGCCTCAAGTTGAACCCTTCTCCATCCAAAGGATAGAATGTTAAGAATTGGAATAAAGAGCACAGATGTGAACATACACTCTCCAAAACAAAAGTATATTCTGGCCAGCGACAAATAATGACTTCATATTCATTCAGTGTCTCCTTCAGCAGATCATACATATCATCAACAAAAGGAGTTGTGGAATATTGTGTTCTGACGCTGGTCCACTTCACCTGGAAGTAAACCATATCTAGTCAATTATCAAGCATAATTACATAAAGAAACATGTTCCAATACTTACTAGTCACTTTTGTTTTTGGATCATTATTTGTCTATCTACTTAATTATTTCTACTCATCAAGAGCCATTCAAAATTTTCTTGCTGCAAGAGATACAAGGCAATTCACACAGGATATTAGTTGAGTATATACTACATATGGTAGCAGCTTTATAATTGTGTTGAATTGAGCCCAATCCAGCTGGTCTATTTTGAAGCAAAAGAAGAAGAGACATCATTATTCAAGTTAATTTTTCTGATATATAGTAAAAAGAGTACTAATTCAATTATCTTCATGGTACAAATTCAACAACCTACACTTGATAAGATTATCTGAGGGAACATGTTACACTAAATCATGCAATTCAGGCTTGCACCTTATCAAGCTTGCACGATCCGAGCAAAGCACTACGCTTGTCTTGAATCCAGAGGGTTATATATGAGTGGAACAGCTCTTTTGCATCAACTTCACCTTTGATTGGACTGTGCAAAGCTCATCAAATGAGTGAAGATCAGACTAAAAACCAATTTTACAAAAAGTATAACAACAGAGTAAAAACAATTATTACTAAATATTCCAGCTAACAAGAGCCTTTTGGAAATCGGCGGTTGCAATAACTAGTTCTGCAACTGAAGGTGAGGGCCCAGTCGGCGGACATGCAACAAGGAATCCACGCAATCTACTGCAAAGCTCCACACTATATATGGAGGAAGACAGATTCGGGAGTTCTATAAAACTGGACAAAATCATTATAGAATACCAACAAATGTTAGGCATTAAGAATCAATCACTAACATTACAATTTACAGAGAAAACATGATTTAATGACACAAAATCAGAAAAGACAGCCATTTCATAATTGGCAAATCAGAGTTACAAAGATAGGGCATGCCTACTATCATTATCTTCCTTCAACTGTTAGCCAATTAATAATTAAAATTTTGGATCTACATCTGAAAGAAACCAAAGAACTCTATCTAGCATAACTGCATGTCTTAAAGAACCCATTCTCTTTTGCTAATCTTACATACACTATCTTAGAGAAATTCGTTTTTGAAATCATCAAGTTCAATCACGAAGCAACACGAGAGAGAGAGAGAGAGTGAGAGTATGACTAATGAGGGAGCAAAGATCTCTGGCTGAATTTTTTCTCTATGAAATTGTCTATTAATGAAAATAAAGGGATCAATAAAGCTTATTAATGTAATGGTTCATGACGTAACGTAAGGAAAGCATAAACTAAATATCCAACCTAAAATGTCTCCTTAAACAGTGTACGACATCAGCCAATATCCAAGCCAACATATCTTCAATGATACCGTCAAGGTAGAAGAACAGCTAAAGATCTAAACTTCCTAAAGTCACAAGTGTTCCCTGGATACATTGAAAATTATTACACTTCTAAAATACCAAAAGGGCAAGGACTAGGAACAAAACCAATCTAAATCAGTACGGGGTAATCAGTAACTCAAGCATTAACATATTGAGAATGTCAGTTTAACTTATGAGGAAATAATTTTACCTGGGGAGCACTTGCTGATTATGAATTTCTATGTCAGTAAAAATTTCATTTTTTATACTCAGACAAAGAGAATTCATCTTCTGGTAAGCCATACAAAGAGCCACTGAATCCATCAACGTAACCCCACTATTGTTGGAAACAAACTCATCTGTTTCTAACAAGTGCCTCCTGGACCTCTTTTTAGCTGCAATCTGGACAAATAAGGATACTTTAGAAAGAAAATTAAAACTTTGAGGCTAAGCAAAAGCAGAATCATGCAGTATTTAGGTGCAAATACCTGAAAATATCTGCAAAGTTTCAACTGTGCCTCAGACGAGAGTATGTCGTGCAGAAGATTATATAGCTTCAAAGCAGGTTCCAGAGCAGGTGCAGCCAATCCAGTTGCAGGCCTGAAAACATCCACCATCCCTGATGGTGATGATTCATCCAGTGACTTGTAGTTCTCAAAAACTAGGGAAAGAATCTCCTCTAATTGATCAAGTACTTCCCCCAGGATGCGATTCTGGTCAGTGATCAATGAACCATTCACAATGTCAGATAAAGGATGTATGCAGTTCATTTTGAAGATAAAAGAATTTGTATACACAAAGATACTACATGCTAGGGTAGAAAAACAAGACAGTGTCACTTTCACTACTAAGACTACGAATGCTGCAGAAAAGTTGCTTGCTGAAGACTGATGGAAGATGAGGAAGTTAACCAGTCATAGTGTATTACTAAAAGTAGTCATGAGTGCCGCAAGTGAAGCATCACAGCTGCAAAAATTAAAACCTGAGAAATTAACTTCACTTGTTCTTGATACTCTGAATATCCTGCTTTGAGCCAACCTATTTTTGGAGCATAACTAGATTCTCTTGGGTTGAGCCCATATGATCACTATACAACCATAAATGAGCATAGTGACAGTTATTTCTACACAGAACAGTCCCCTCCAAACTGATAAAGCAGGTATCTGAAATCACCAAAGACATCTGTAAACTCCTAGCAGAAAAGATCAAAATGAAAAATAACTCTCACCTCTTGATGACTCAATGCCCCCCTAACATTGGCTTTCATAACTACAGGCACTAGCAGCTCATGCACCAAAGACAGACAGTCTGCAGTGGGTGTTGCCACATCCATAACATAAGAAAGGTATCTGCAAGACAACATTATGAGTAACAAATTACCCAGAGATATATCGAAGGAAAAGAATCACAGACAATACATCACAAAGATTCCTGAATTTAACATTCAGAAAAATCCTCTTTTTATTAAGTTCAGAAAAACATCCTACAACATCCACATACCGTAGATTAATGTACGCATCTGAAACTCCATAGTAGGACGCAAACTCTCTTACTAACCACTTCCAGGGACCATGCAACAACAAATTTCTTTGCTGAAAATGCTGAACTTTCATCGCAACCTCTAAAACCAAGTCATATGCCACAGTTTCTGCAACTGAACCACACTAGAGACAAAAAGGAATGATCAATTTAATTGCAGACAGCTAATTTAGAAGCCATTATAAACAACATAATTCAACACATCCATAATGTTATCATATTGCCAATTGCAACCCACTTATGGTTGATGAGTCAGTTTCAGTTGTAATTTTATTCAAATTCTTATTTATTAGCTAAAAGACAGAACTTGAAAAACTCACAATAGTTATAAGAAAAATCATAAAATTAAGTTTTTGAAAATATTTATGCTATTTGTAATAACACTAGTGAGTATTCAAGGTAAGCTAAAGGGTAAGCTACTCAAGTATCTCATTTTAGTTGGTGATTCAAATATAACTAATAGATACCACAAAGCAGGTTAAGAAATTCATTGTAGACCAGCAAATACTAAATAAAATTTTGGTAGTCATGAATGCTAAGCATTTACAAATACATGTACCTTAAGATGACTATTTTCAACCGGGCTAGTTGAATAGTTTATATACAATTGTATTCTTCCAACAAGTTCATGCTCTGGCTCCAAATATATGGACCACCAGCGAAGCTTTTCACCCTGCATTCAACTAATAAATAAGCTTTCTGTCCAAGCTATCTGTCTTCCTAATCCTAGCAGTTAATAGTGGGATGAGGAGACCATACTGGGTCTTCAGCAATGGCAGCCACCTGAGCTACAACATGACCACACCACTTTCCCTTTGAATCAAGGACTTCTATAACCAGATCATCTCCAAGACCATCCGGCAAGCTGTATTATGATAGTGGAAAAATAAAACCATCCACCTCTAGCAGATAGAAAAAGTAAAAAGATGAAACAGAACAACAATGTACAACATACAATACATGGGTTTCCCCAGATCCGGGCTGCATTCGAACAGCATCATCTTCAGATGAACTTTTTAATCTCAACAAACAATAATATGATTCTGGTAACAAGAAAAACATATCAATTTAAGAAAAATTATACACAAAAAAAAAAAGCAAATTAACAAAATATTACGTCATCAAGAACTATGTAAGCTGGAAAATAGTTACTGATTATCTCGATAGTCCATATTCAGTTTATTTAGATATGATATTCAATAGATAGAGCTCTCGTAAGGTCAATGTGACTAGAGCCTACTGAAAGCACAAAAATCGATGTAAGGGACTAAACTTGGAAATTGTTCATGTACAGATCATCTTCATAGTATTCTAATGCTTCTTTTCAAACAAAGGTTTGTCTGGCTTAAGGCTCACTCACAAAAAAAAATGAGTAAAGCTCAATCACAAGACAGATTGAGTATATGAATGCAGTCCTTAAAAAGCTCAAGAAAAGGTAAATTCAAAGATGAAAAGAGTGTGAAAATGGTTCAATTGCATAATGAAGTTCGACCGGAGTCAAGTCTTCTTTTATGTTTTTTGTAGAGTCGAAAGTTGCTGGTTTACTTTTATTAATGTTTTTCATGTTTTAGTTCTAGGAGTGTTCCTCATATTTCGTGCTCTGTGTATTGTCTTGGCTGTAATACGGGTTCACGACCAGTTAACCGATACATGTGGTTTGGGGGTGATTGCATATATCTCGAGTTTAGCCAACCTTGTACTCAATGAGAGGTTGGATTGTGGGGCTTTTCATCATTTAAAAAAAAAGCAGGGCTATGTGGGGCCTTAAGAGGGAATTGATTGATTACTAATCTAGATTTCATATCTCCTTCTGATAACAGATGCCTAGACAATGAAAAATTAGGAGATCTAAGCAGCTTATAAAGTAACTGTTTTTCCATTTCAGTAGAGTCCATTTCAGAGACTGCAGCTTCTGAAACTCTTGTGGGTTTGTATAGTGCAACCCTAACACCAGATGCAATGACCAAAAGATTTTGTGGATTTTAACCGAAATACTTCTTTGCAAACCTTGCACTACTTCATAAGGTGATGAACTGTTGCGCAAAGTAGTCACACCGGCTTTCAAAAGCCCAGACACCTCTTTTATATACCGTGTGCCAGCATGCACATATGCCAAGCTTTGATGTGAAAAAGAGCTGTTTGCAGGAATACGAGAAGCTACACGAACTTTAGAAAGAGCTCCACATCCAGACGAGAGAGTTGATTTCACATTGGACATAAGAATCCGAAACGATTCCAGTTTTACCAAAGGAGGTTTTAGAGATGAAAAACTGCAGCCTGTGGGCAGGTCTAGTACCATTTTCACTTTTTGCACTGCACAATGACAGCAATTTCAGATAACATGCTTGACACCTCCACATACAAAGCTCAGCACAGAAACCATGAAATTGAATTAAAAAAAAAATAATACCTTGCACTTTCATTTTGCCAAAGGTTTTCTTGGGTTTTAGGGCAGCTCCCTCACTGCTTAATTCTGAAGATGGCTTCCTCAGTAGTTCTTCCTCTGACTGCACTAATACTTGTTGCAAACTATATTTTACCAAGACAAATTTTACATAAATGACATTGAAAAGAAGAAATCTCATAATTCAATTAAGAAGCATATGTCAAAATGTAGTACAAGATCAATAGCAAAGTTCGAGCATTGCATGTTTAAACAGATAAGAGAATCTTCATTAAAGGGAACAATTGATATTTGTATGCCAGAAACAGAACTTTATTTTTCTGTAACATATTTAGAGCTGCAGCCAGTGAAGTGCAATACAGCAAGTTCAACAGCCATAACTAAAATTCTACTTTATTTCTTTTGTTAAGTTCACTAAATAAATGTCACTAATTGACATTAAATTTCTGTAGGAAACTAGACCTAAGAGCTAAAAACCTGAACAACAAAATGCTATTCCAGGAAAAACTAATGGAAAACAAATTGACAAGGAACTCACCCAAATGCATTCCGCAACAGCATACATTCATTTTCTAAGAAGATGGGGGCTTCCACACAACCCCTGGCCCATGAGTAAAGACATAGCCGAACACATGCATCATAAGAAATCACAGCACACCATGGACCTAGGCCACTGAATCAAATTCAAATGACAAATAACAGTTGATGAAGCAAAAGATAAGTTGAACAAAAAGCCAATTTACTCATATTAAACGTATCAGAGGGGGTCAGCTATGCTAAGCAATAGACTAAGAATCAGCAAACTGACGGTCTGCCAGATGGTTTCTGGTTCGGCTACCTTGCATGAAATGTGGGAAGCCGAGCTGGTAAAGAACTGGAAGATGCAGCAGTTTCAGCACCACCAGCAGTCCTGTGAAGAATAATGAAGAAATATGATTTATCAGAAATTCCCAATCAAAACTGAAAAATACACAACACACACACACACACACACACACACACACACACACACACACACACACACGCACACTTTATACGCATACCTTAAAGATGGATCGTGGGTACTATTTGGAGTACTATCACATGCAGTATCACCTGTGCGCATGCTTCTGGGGGTGTTTGGTTCATATGTAGTTGCAAAACCATGTGAACTTTCAGAGCAAGGTGTATCATGTGCTCTGAAAGTTGGAATTTGCTCACAAACTTGATTGATTTCATGAGCAGAGTCAGCAAATGGAGGTGCGCTAGGTATGCCATCCTCAAAAAGCTCCTTATTATGCAGCTAAGGACAGCACAAGTACAAAGAAAAATTAGAATAATAAAATCAACAAATTTGGATGCAAAATAAAGGGATCAACATTATAGTTGCTTTGTTTTGCTCTATTTTCTAAGGAAACATTTATATATCCCGCAGAATGGCCAGTAAATACTAGACAATAATATAAAAAATGAGTGGTAATGCATTCAAATTAAGAAATTAGTAATGGAAACCATTTCAGGTTATACCGCCGCTTGATCCAGATGACAGTATACTTATCACTATGTTAGATTGGACACTGATTACTATAAGATTTGACTTCAACCAGAATTATCAAACAAGATCAAATTTTTTAAATTTAAATACTGGCCAGTACCTAAGAGAAAGCCTCTAGAAAATTTAGAAAGAGTGAGATTTAAAGCTAAATGATTTAAAAGGTACAAGTTACGACTCTTGCAATCTACGTTACATGGACTCGGGTACGGATGTCAAGTGCAAGTATGTGTCTTTGTCAAATTTGTCTAATTTTCATGTCCAAGAACAGGGACACAGCAAAATATTCATGTTTATTTATACAATTCTTTTATTTTCTAAGATAAAATAATGTTTACAAGGTGTCATAAAGCATTTCATGCATAATATGAGAGTTTTATGCATATTGATATAGTAAACTCAACTTACTAAACATTTTTATTAGAAAAATGTTCAATAATACATATCAAACACATACGTACATGGTCCACCCATACTCTTAACCAAGTGTCTAAGTCTAAGTGTGGAGTGTCCGACACATAGAAGAGTCTGTGTAACATAGCTTGCAGTTAGAGCACACACACATTGCAATGGTTGTAGAATTCATGATAATGCTTAAGCTCTCATTTCGAAGACCTTAAGGCTCTTCAACACAACAGAAGTTCAAGAAGTGTGAATTCTAAGAACTCACCAAAGAATGCATCTCATAACTAACAAAAGAACAAGAAAGAAAAGAGTAAGGTACATTCCACTTCTAGTTGTCCTCTTAAAGTCATCATTTTTTTTTTTTTTTGATAAGTCATAGAACTCATCTCTGAAGTTGTCCACTTACAGTAATAGTAGTTGTATAAACTAACATTCCATAAGACCAAGTAGGTGAATCAAGAAAAACGTATAGAGATTGTGTCAAAAGACTCAAAAAAGTAACAACTTTCTGTAAGAGAGCTTGTAGAGAAGTGTTAACACTCATGAATCATATAAGGCAAACTTTTCAAGTTAACTCCGGTAAAAAATTTAGTCTGCAAAATTTAGCATCCATATAAATGCATGTGTTTTATGTAATTAACATTAGGTATGCAAGCATATTAACTGGTTTACATGATGATCCATATCAGGAAATACGTTCTAACCTAGTTCTTCATATGATATTAAAACAATTTCTCTGAAATATACCATTTTTTGTTGTTGTGATACAATCCATGCTTCGCTATTGAAATCATTAATTAAATCCCTAAAAAGCATAGATTCAAACCAAAACCTGTTACCTGTTTGGCAGCTGCCTTCACCTTTGGCTGTGAATGGACACTAGGATTGAAACTATCTGAAGAATGAACACTGGGATTGAAACTATCTGAAGTGTCTGATCTCTGGTGATCTATATGGCCCTTGTTGCTCTTAAATGGCATAGAGGACACCTCAGAGCTGGCAACCGAGTCTGATGACTCATCATCTGTAAAACCAGGCTGCGCAACAGGATACATGCCACCTCCACCTCCCAATCTCTCCACATTGTGGCCTTTTTTCAACTCAATTCCACCCCTAGACAAACTTAATTCAGAGTGTGCTGGATCACTAGCACAATTAGCATGTCTAAGCACAGAACTGGTGTGTTTGAGACCACCCCCAGTAGAAACTTTGTCATCTTGGGGTGATGAATCAAGTGAGTACCGCACACCATAAACCTCATCATCAGAATCAGTGCTTATGTCCATGTCCGATCCGAACCCATCGTCATTGCCACTAACGGGGATAGCGTGTGACACCGGAATTACACCTGAAGGCAGGTACCCGCTTTGGAACTTGGCCGGAGATGGCAATCCGAACCCGCGGCCACAATTCCTTGGGCCAAATATGGGATCAGACTGCAATCTCTGCGTAGACATTGAAAAGGGACTGTCTCTCTTTTTCACATTAGCCTCCTAATTCAATTTCAAAAAATTCAAGTCCATCAATGAACTAGCAGTACCTTTAAACATCAACGACAATAATCTTCAAAATACTAAAGCATAGCAGTAATATTAGGCTCACCTCTCGAACCCATCGAAGGGCATTATTATCAAGGCCTTCAGTGAACATTGTCAATAGGGTTGGACCTTCACCTAAACCATCAATATAGAGAGAAAAAAAAAAATCAATACCAACATCAGAACTTTTACAGCAGTGAACGAATATATAAGGTTGCATTTGATTCCTAAGAGCAACAGAGGAAAAGAAAAGAAAAAGTAGATTCTTACATGGGTTTGTTGGAGTTACTGTTGTCAGATTCTGAGTTTTCTTTTGTTTGCTCTTTTTTTCCTTTTTTACTTAAAAGTTTCCCAGCAAGCAAACAGAGTATCAAGATTGTACTCACTCACTAATCAAACTTCGGAGAAGGAATCGCCGATCTTCCACGAAAAATCAGCACTTGGACTTCTGAAACACAATAAAGAAACGAATTGGATTCAATGTATCACAAAATTCACTTTCCATAAATACGCACACAAATGTAAATCAAAGATGGCAAACATTTATAGTACACACAAATCCACACATGTATAGAGAGAGTGTGTGATCAAATACAGAATGATTTACTCAAAGTATGACAATGAGAAAGAAGAGGATAGAAGTTGAAGAGACTGCTCTGACTCTGAGAGTGTCTCTCTCTCTCTCTCTCTCACTGCAGAATTAATGGGTTTTCTCTTCTCTTTCTCCCTAAACTTTTCCCATTTTGTTCGTCACCTTCTTCTGCCTTTATATATTTGAAAATTCCATAATGGGTAATTTACTAATTTTCCAAAAACTTAAGTTCTATAATTTCAATTTAGAACAGTATTTAAAATGAGATACGATCGTAAAAAGAGACGTTAAAAGAGTGATACGTACGGAAACTAAGATACCGGCGGATTCCTAGAGATTAACGGAGACGTGCGCTTAACGTGAAGCTGACGTGGCACGTGAATCTTTGTCTTTTATAACGGCCGATCGTTTACCGGGTTTCTTGGTTTGGGGCACACACATTCTGTACCCCCGTCTCTCTCTTCTCTCATTGAGAATTTGAGTGTGTGTTGAATGGAGAAACTGGGCCGCCACGACTCAATGTGACTTCGTGACTTTCAAAAGCCTAACCTAGCTGGGACTCTGCTGTATCCAGTACTATAAAAATTGTTAAAATGCCAACTATAGATCTTTGAAGGCATGCCTTAATTGCTAAGAAATGTTTGACCGACTGATTTATAAGTTATAAGTTATAAATTATTTTTAAAAATATTTTTTTTAAATATGATTAGACATAAATTATTTTTTTAATCTACTCAACCAAACACATTTTAAAAAAGTCACAAGCATAAATTATAAATTACTAAATAAGTTACATCTAAATACCTCCTAAAAAAAAGTTTCAAAAGGTTGTTAATAAATATTTTGTATATTGCAGATACGGTTGAATGACCTTTGTTCGACGATTCAAGTACCTCGGAAGATTTTGGATTCAACTTATAATTTTATATTATGTTTTACATATGAATTGTTTGATGTAATTGTTGAAAATTTTCAAATATGAGTGTTCATATGATTCTCATGATATAATGATGTAGTAATGGTATTATTTAATTAAAAGCTATTATGATAAATGTTTTGTTTTAAAATAAATGGTTCTTCTCTAACTATATCATTATGATAATAAATTCTATAAGAATTTTTCTATTTATATAGCACTACTCAAAAAAATATGATATATCATAAACAGTCAAAAAATATTGTGGCTCAAAATAACCAGGCCCAGTACAATAGGTTGGCCTCAATTAAGAACATGTTGCCAACCTTGGCTAAGAGAGGCCCAAACTTACTAATGCCCAGAAACAAGCCCTAACAATAGTAAATACAGCCCAGATCTAGCAGTGACCAAGTCGGTCTAGCATACGCGAGTCCATTCCTAAAAGGACTGGGACACTAAATGATAAAGTCCAAACACCGACAAACAACATCAAAGTTCAATTCCTAATGGGATTATAGCATTTTGAAGCCTACAAATACCCTCTACCACTAAGGTGTAAGATACGTTTACTCGAGTTTTAGCTCATAGTACTTTATTTGATTCATTGTGGTTAAGATTGCTAACTTTATCATCGGAGTGCCTCCAGCGCAAAAAAGGTCGACGCATTCTCATTGCCTTCTTCTCTTGCAGATAGTTCGTGTTCGTCAACTTGATTTGCGAGTTTAACCAAGCATTCCTAAAAATCTCGCCTATAATTGGCGTCGTTTGTAGGAAGGTCTACATAACGATAAGTATTAGCTTTCTCAAAGGAAGAGTCGACCCCACTAATAGGGAGCTAGAAGACAAAAATGATGTTCGTAGCGATGATGACACTTACTTGTCAAGTCATCACGATGATTCAGCACGAACTCTAGGAGGTCACCTGATTAGATTAGAGATACAGGTCCTAGGAGGTAATCAACAGGGAAGACAGAAGGGACTACGACAGGCTTCACAATATATCAAAAACCCGAATCGCCGAAGGAGCTATCGCAGGAACTTGAATCCTTCACCTTCCTGTGGACGTGTGCCTGATAATCTGTCGCCCCAAGCAGTTGAGCACGAACTCCGACAAAGGCACGAAGAGATCGCTCATCTCAGGTCAATGGTTGAATCTATGAGGGACGCGATTGCCAGAAGAGATGGACGAATCCCCGGCCAATCTCATATCAGCGTAGAAGGAGAAGGACGAATTCAAGAAACACAAGCCCCCCTATCGCACGTTTTACTTTAAGCCATGCTTCCAATACTGGGCACTACACAGACCAACGTGAAGATCAGCAACATAAGAGAAATCAAACACCATTAAGAGATCCTGCAAGGGCCGATCCAGAACAACAAAATTAGGATCGATGGTTAAATGAGCGATTAGACAATAAAGACAAGCACCGTAAAGGATGAATAACCCATGATATAGCCAGAAGAGCACTTGACCAGATTGTGTCTACACCCTTTACAGAGGAGATTGAGGCCTGCCAACGGCCATAGAAATTTACACCACCAAAGTTTACTGCCTATGATGGGAAGTCTGCTCCTGTCAGTCATATTCATCACTACAAGCAAATGATGGTACTGTGGAGCGGAGATAAGTCCTTATTATGCTGAGTTTTTCCATCAAGCTTAGGAGAGGTGGCTTATGATGGTTCGACAAGCTACCGTCCAGATCAGTTTCAAACAGGAGACAACTTGCCGAGCTATTCACAAATCAATTCATAGCAAATAGCAAGCAGCCTAAGGAGGTGAACTACTTACTGACCTTACAGAAGAAGGTTGATGAGGGATTACTGATATATACAAAGCGCTACCGAGAGGCTTATAATGAAATCGAGGATTACAACAAGCCGTTGGCTGTTGCACAGTTCAAGATCGGCTTGCCCAGGGAGCATCGACTGAGGCAATCCCTTATAAAAAAAACCAGTCACTCAGATATAAGACCTGATGTTAAGGATCGAGCAGTATACACGAGTGGAGGAAGATGTTGCTCAGCCGATATAGGAAAAGATCAGCAAGAAAATTGAGAAGAAAGACGGCTTGAAAGCAAGAAGCCCAGACATGAGAAGAATAACAACAATCGGGGTACAAAGACAATAGAAGAGGTCAAAACTTTCGTCAAGGACCCGATTTACAAGATTCTTCCTCAGATACAGGATAAGCCCTTCTTCAAGTGGCCTTCAAAGTTGGGAACAGACCCCACTACCTAAGACCAAAGGAAGTTCTACTCTTACAATAGGGAAAAGGGGCATCAGACAGAAAACTGCCAAAATCTCAAGAGCCACTTGGAGGAATTGGTGAAAGCTGGTCATCTTGACCAGTACATTGACCTAAAGAAGACGAAACGGGAGGCTGGGCAGACAACGCAAGAAGCCATCCCACAGAAGGAAGCCAGAATAAAACCAGCTTGGGTAATCAATGTCCTCCATGGATTGACGGAGTCGGCAGCAGTAGACCCTCACAGATATCAGGCCGAGATCTAAAAGGCTGCGCATCTCAGGGAGGTAATGCTGTTGGAACCTCCGAACAAAAAGGCTAAGGTCGACAGCAGTGCTGAGGCCATAACCTTTACTGGCAATGATTTGGTTGGAGTACAATGCACCACAATGATGCGCTGGTGGTAACACTACGATTGGGGGATTGTGATGTGAAAAATGATGTTGGTTGATTAGGGAAGCTCCGCCAAAGTCACGTACTACAACCTTTTCAAAAAATTGGGATTGAAGGATTCTGATCTCTAACCATCCTTGAACCCTTAATAGGATTCAGCTCGGACCCGGTTTGGCCTCTGGGAAAGGTAACGATCCCAGTAACTGTAGGAGGGATCACTATTCAAACAAAGTTCCTGGTGGTCAACGTGCCCTCCCCCTACAACGCAATCTTGGGTCGGATATGGTTGTACCTCATGAAGGCCATACCGGCTACCTACCACCAGCTGATCCATTTCCCGACCCCAAGAGGAGTAGTAGAGATAAGAGGATACCAAGTGGTAGCTAAGCAGTGCTTCTTGATAGCATGCTATACGAAGGGAAAGACGAGCTACGTTCAAATGATGGACCTCCATGAGGATATGCCCACGATTGACTGTGTCGGGCAATTATTAGAGAACAAGGCCGTTGAGTACCTTAAGAAAGTTCATATGGATCGGCATAATGAGGAGAAGAACTTTATGCTCGGCACTTCTTTGTCTAAAATTGAGAAGAAATTGTTAATTAATCTACTGACACAATAAGTTAAAATCTTCGCTTGGACACCTTATGACATGCCATAAATCAACCCAGAAGTAGCCTGCCACAGACTTAATGTAGATCCACAGAGCCAACCTATGGTCCAGAGGGGAAGAAGGGCAGCTGCTCAACATGTGGATGCAGTGATCAAAGAGGTTGATAGGCTCCTTGAAGCCGGTGCAATAAGGGAAGTATACTACCCACACTGGCTCTCCAACACAGTGGTAGTGATGAAGAAGAACAGCAAGTGGATGGTTTGTGTTGACTTCACCGACCTAAAATAAAGCATGCCCCAAGGACCCTTTCTTTCTTCCCAAGATCAATCATCTTGTAAATGCAACAGCTAGATTTGAAAGGATGAGCTTCTTAAATGCCTATCACGGGTACCACGAGATCCCGCTCCATGAAGACGACCAAGAGAAAACCGCCTTCATCACCCTAAAGGGCATCTTCTGTTACAAAGTTACGTCATTTGGTTTGAAGAAATCTGGTGCTACCTACCAGAGATTGGTCACCAAAATGTTCAAAGAGCACAGCAATAGCAATGTAAAAGTGTACATTAATGATATGGTGGTCAAAAGTAAGGTTGGCGAACTCTGCCTAGGCAATCTAAAGGGAGTGTTCGACATCCTTAAAGAGTACAAGATGCGGCTGAATGCCTCTAAATGTGTATTTAGGGTAAGCTCAAGAAAGTTTCTTGAATTCTTGGTCACATACTGGAGGATTGAAGCAGATCCGCATTAGATTAGTGCCATCCAAAACATTTAGGCCACGAGTAACATCAAAGAAGTTTAGAAGTTGACTGGAATGCCAGTGGCCCTCAACCAATTCATCAGTTGTTCTTTAGATAAGTGCTGGCCATTTTTTCAACTTTTAAAAAAGTAAGAGCGATTCAGTTGGAAGCTCTTACCAACTTAAAGAGATATCTGCCTTAGCCTCCACTGCTTTCGACGCCACTCAAACATGAAGAGTTCTTCCTTTATCTGGCAGTATCAGAGCATGCAGTGAGCACCGTCGTTCAACATCAGCAAGATAGGTAGTGGAAGCTAGTCTATTATGTCAATAAAACTTTTCTGGGGGCAGAGAGCAAATGTCTACCATTAGAGAAACTAACACTAACATTAGTAATAACATCACGCAAGTTGGTGCACTACTTCAAGGCCCATACCATCAACGTTCTCACAGATCACCAGTTTAAGCCACTCCTCTGAAAAGCAGACTTCTCAAGAAGACTAACAAAGTGGGTTATAAAGTTGGAAGAGTTTGACATCAAGTTTCAACCCAGATCGACAGTAACTAGGCTATTTCATAGGGCTACTAAGGGCACTATATGCAGAAAGATGCTGTCCAATATGTGTTTAAATGTGAGAAGTGCCAGAAGTTTTCACCAATAATTCACCAACCTGCTAAGGACCTTACAACTATCACCAGCCCTTAGTCTTTTGCACAATGAGGGCTGGACATAGTCGGACCAATGGCCCAAGCCCCAAGGAATAAGAGGTTCCTTATAGTGGCAACAGACTACTTCACCAAGTGGGTGGAAGCAGAACCTTGTCGACTATCAGAGAAGTTGATGCTAAAAGGTTTGGATAGAGGAGCATTATCATAAGATTCGGGGTACCCTATGCACTAGTTTCAGATAATGGCACCTAGTTCAATGGCAATATGTTCAGAGGATTCTACAACAAGCTTAAGATTAGAAATTACTATTCAACACCAGTCTATCCGTAGTGCAACGGGCAAACTAAAATATCAAACAAAACCATGCTGAATGGGATCAAAAAAAGGCTGGAAAAAGCTAAGAAAGATGGGTGAAAGAATTGCCCAACGTCGTATAGTCTTACAAAATCACTCCAAGGAGATCCGCTAGAGAAACTCCTTTCTCAATGGCATATGGGGTGAAGGCAGTAATACCCTTAGAAGTCAAACTTTCAACCATTAGATCAGCAACATTCGACACCGGCCTTAAGGATCAGACTTTGGCAAAGGACCTCAACCTTGTTGAAAAAAAGAGAAAGGCGACCTTGCTCAAACTTACTGAATATCATTAACAACTAAGCCAATTCAACAATAAACGGGTTCAGCCAAGAGCCTTCGTTCTTAGAGACTTAGTTCTAAGAAAGGTACTAGAGGCAATGAAGAATCAAGGATATGGGAAGTTAGGCCCTAACTGGAAAGGTCTTTTCAGAGTTGAGTCACAGGTCAGCATGGGGGCATACCGACTAGAAACTATCGAAGAAAAACGACAACTACCCCGATTTTGGAACTCGAACAATATCAAAAAATTCTACCAGTATGAGTATTCTTATTCTCAAAGGATGTAATGGCCTACAATAATACTTTATTTTTCCTTCAAAAGCTACACACTATCAATAAAACTGGAAGTCATTCTGCAGATCTACATATATACATATCTAATACCATTCTAAAAAGAAAGCACAAAAAGGTTACAAAAACCAAGTTTAAAAACTTGATCCTGTACAAGTTGGGCAGGTCGACTAATGAAGGTCACAAAAATCAAATGTAAAAACTTGGTTCTATTAAAGTTGGGCAAGTCGGCCAATGAAGGTCACAAAAAACTAAGTGTAAAAATGTGGTCCTGTCCAAGTTAGGCAGGTCGGCCAATGAATGTCACAAAAATCAAGTGTAAAAACTTGGTTATGTCCAAGTTGGGCAGGTCGGCCAATGAATGTCACAAAAACCCAAGTGTAACAACTTGGTCCTGTCCAAGTTAGGCAGGTCAACCAACGAAGGCTAAGATTTTTAAAATAAAAACCAAGTGATTAACTTATTTCGGCCTAGGTTTGGCAGATCGGCTTAAGAATGACCAAGACATATCAAAAACTTAGTAGAAAACTAAGTCTTCCTCATATAGAATAGTTCGGATAAACAATTTGGCTAAAAAAGAAAAGTCATAGCTAAAATTAGACTTACCCAAATCAAGTACAATAACCAGTAAAAGCATGGCAGGAAAAACTTAAGTCGAAATACTTAGCTTAAGCAAAAAGAAGTATAAAAACAGAGATAATAAAAAATCTTCTTGTATTAAATAAATAAATAAAGTGCATATTACAACTGTCTTGCCTGTAGGCATAATTATAAAAAAGAAAGCACAAATACAAAGAAAGGGAAAGCTACGAAGGTGGGTCAGCAGCAAGATTGGTCTCGGCATAAGGCAGGTCAGCAAACTTGACATTTTTAGCTAGCTTGACTCTAAGAGGAGTCTCTTCTTCTTCGTCTTCATCAACCTCTATATCAGATCCCAAGTCAACCACACCTTAAGCAAGTATCTCTGTCCAGAGAAGAGAAAACTTGTCCAGAGCTTCCTTCCTCAAAGCTGCCTTCCAACCTTCCTAGAAGAGTTACTCCCTATTCTGCTTGACTTGTCCTTCATAAGAGTCTCAGGAATCCTTATAACCCTTTGTATATTAGGCTTGTGACTCCGCCTTCAACTTCTCCAGATTCATCACGGTTTTCACTAAGCCTGCCTTAACTTTAGATGCCGACTTCTCAGCTTCGGTAAGCTAAGCCTTTAAGGTTGCAGCTTCAGCCATCACCACATTGAAATCTTCATCTTTCTGCTTAAAGTAGGCTTGGGTTTCAGCAAAGACTACTTTGTTGTTCTTCAGCATCATCTCCAAAGTACGAGTGTCCCGATCTCGGTCATGGAAGTGATCCTTCAACTCGTTATGTTTCGTTAGCAAGTTCTTGTGCCAATCATGCAAGCTACAGAAGTGCTGCATGACCTCCAAGCTCTGAATCGCTCCCTAATCAGAACAAACAGCAGAAGACATTAGTAAAAAGCTCGACAAAGAATCAACCAGAAAAAGTAAAGGAAAGATGCCTTACCACCATCGATGAGTGAGCTGCCCCCATCAAGAGGTCTTCGGTGGTTGTATCACTCAGTTTCTTGATGTCTCCAGGTGGCACAATGGTCTGGAGAGCCCCAACAACAACATCGGCACTGATGAGGACAGAATCGTGAGAAGTCATGGCACGACCACAAATCTTTGGCCGGACCACGAACTTCTCAGTCCCTAACTCTTCCTCTTTGCCCTTATCTTCCTATTCGGGGCATGCCGTCTTCTGCGAAGCACCTTTAGCCTCAAGCGCCTTCACCAACTTTCTTTTTTTCTTCACCTCCTAAGGCACCATAAGCTCAACCAAATCCACCACTATGGGAGCAATAGGGACTGTGATGGCAGAAGGCGACATAGACAAAGAAGCACCAGTGGCAGAAACAACAACAACAACAACAACAGTGGCGATGGATGCAGTCACTCCACCCCCTTCCTTTTCTTTGTGCGGCTCTTCTTAAGGACGACTGCCAAATTGCTAGGTTATGGACTTTCCATGCCACCTTCAGCAGCAGGAAGTTACAGCAGGACAATCAGAGGGTCTCCGAGTTGGTGCTGGCCTTTTTCCACTTTCTGGGCTACAATCACATCAATCGGTACTTCGTTAGTTGCTGAGAAAGACTGGAATCGGATCAGGCAACCCAGCAGTATGTGGGCAGCCTAACCAATTCCTCTCAACTTGCCCTCATCCTTATTTGCCTAGACTTGGTCGAGAGCAATGGTATCAACACCGACTAGCTCAGAGTCTTTGTCTCTGACGTCGAAGTCAACTGGAAAAGCAAAAACAGGATGTCAAAATCAACAAAGACAAATGCAAGCAAAGATAAAAGAAAATAAAAACCTTATAGAGGAGGCGGGGATCGACTTATTGTCTTCAAGACTTTGGGGCACCTCATTGCTAGGAAAACTTCCTCTGGGATGTTCCCGAATTCCTATGGCCCGCTTACCCTCACAATAACATCATCGATCCCCTTCCCCAAATTGGGGAGGAACTGGACCAACTCTCTCGACCTAGTCCTAACCCAAAAATGGTATCTCTTGTGATCTGATTTAGCGTCACTCAACTCTACAGCCGCATAGCAATATTCAAACTCGTAGAGGCCTAAGTTCTAGTTCAGGCGCCTATTCAACTCAATCACTCTCATGACTATCCTATAAGAGTTAGGTTGGAGTTGGATGGGGGCGATCCCGTAGTGGTTTAAGACTGTAGTCAGAAAAGGGTGAACGGGGAACCAGAGTCCACCCTCTAAAATAGCGATTAAAGAGAAGGGAATCCCTTCCTTGCTCTCAAACCAGCCATCATCCATAGGCCCAATTAACCTAATCTCCACCCCTTTGGGAAAGTCGTATCTACTCTTGAAGGCCGCAACGACAATGGGCTATCAAGCATACTCCTAAGCTTGTTCGCCATGGAAGACAGACAAAGGATCTTAGGGTTCAGGCTTGGAAGCAAAGGTAGAAGAAGAGCCGAGAGGGACTTACAAAGAGTTTTGTTCTTCAAATGATGAGCAAAGGCAGGGTATCCGAGGTATCTTTGTTCAGTTATTTTATCAAGGGTGGCAAACCCTTCATTTATAGAAAGGCGTGAAACAACAGCAGTTAAATCGAACTTCTCAACAGTCACGTCTCATTAAATTGCATTTAATGGCCACACTAGATGTGCCCACAGCTGTATAACACCAACCCCAGCCCCCTTCCAAAGGGCACTAGGGCTGGGAGGGCAATTGTGGGTCAAAATAACCAGGCTCAGTATAATAGGTTGGGTCCGACTAAGAACATATTGCCGACCTTGGCTAGAAGAGGTTCAAACTCACTAATGCCTAGAAGCAGGTCCTAACAATGTTAAATACAGCACAAATCCAGTATGGACCAAGTCGGTCTAGTATACTCGAGTCTATTCCTAAAAGGACTGGGACATTAAACAAAAAAGTCCAAACATCGACAAATAATATTCAAAAGTGATTGACTCTTAGGAGGAGATAGAGTTCAATTCTCAACGGGATTACGGCATTGTGAAGCCTATAAATACCTCCTCCCACCAAGGTGTAAGGTACATTCATTCGAGTTCTAGCTCACAATACTTTATTCAAATCATTATAGTTAAGATTGCTAACTAAATTATCGGAGTGTCTTCGGTCCAAAGAGGATTGACGCATTCTCATTGTCTTATTCTCTTGTAGATAGTTCGTACTCATCAAGTGAGTTCACGAGTTCAACTAAATCTTTCTAAAAATTCTACCTACAAGTATAATTATGTTGCTAAGATAACCTCAACACCAAACAACTCACTAAAAGGAGAAGGTTGAAAAGAGGCCATAAATGACAACCGCAACCATAAGAGCACTCAATGTGAAATAGGGCACTAAGCCACTTAATAGATTTTTTGAATAGGAAAAATTCTAGCAAATAAACACACACAAAGGCATTGGAGGTGTCTGTGCTGGAAACTATATATATCACGAATAGACTAAACAGCATAAAATTGCCCTATTTTTTTCAATTTTTTTTTTCTTTTTTTTCTCAAGAATGGCTCCGGTACCTTGAGGTGGTCTTTACTGTACCGGTACTCAAAAAGTTTCAACTCTTGGATTGGCCACTGCCAATCTTTGATTTCGTTTTGATTCTCTTGAAAAATTTTGGATATCATTTGGTGATAACTATAGGTCAGATTTGTGGCTACATGTTCAAAACTTCAAACCCCACGAAAAGATATCCAATAAAGAAGCAAGCATGTTTGATCATCAGGAAAGATAAAGAAAAATAAAAGGCAAGTCATTGCAGGAGGCTTCTGCTATCATATTTTCAACTTAGTAATTTTCATATCGTAATGCAACAATCTTGATTAACATGGTGTCGATATATACTCTCACCAAGCAGGTAAACAAAATGAAAACAAAAAACAAAAAATCAGCCAGGAAATTAAAAAAGGACCTTGTTTTCGTAAAACAAAAGTTAACATTTTGAATAAAATGAGTTGAAACTACTTAAAACTTTTGGATCTCTCCCCATAAGCATGAGGATAAGAAGCCTGACTTTTGAGGTCACCAGCGTAGCTTTACAAGTCCCATGTCTCATGTTTGTTGTATCATTGTATGTTCATTTGGAATCTATTTTAATTAATTAATTTCATGCACTCGACAATAAGTACATAGAAAATGATAAAGTCAAAAATAAGCCAAAGTATAAGTAAATAATGATTTGTTTGGATCTGGAATATGTCAAGGGAAAGAAAAATAAAAATAAAATAAAATAACTTTATATACATATGCTTTTATGTGCATTCAAACCAAAACATTAATCTTGTCGATAAATATGTATTCAATTTCTTCATATTCTCTGAACTCAATTAAAAGAGAAAGAAAAAGGTAATTTCATTTTACCTATAGCTATCTTTTTTCTGTCTTTCTTTCACTTCACAAATTCAAAATTCAAAAATAAGGTAATTAATAGTTTACAGTCGCGCTTAATCAACATTTGCCAATGAGGTGACCAAGCCTCTTAGAGCACCCAACTAGGCTGACAATGCGTGGCTCTTCTGTGAATCACAAGAAGTACACATGGCAATGAGAAATTTATTTTGCGTTCTTGGAGTGTCATTGTTACATCATTTTTTTTTTACTTTTTTATTGAAGCAATGGGCATTCTCTTGATTGGTGAGTCCCAAACACATCTACCAAATTTAAATGTAAATCAAGAGTGACGTAGTGTTTTGAATTTTTCATTGCAATAGCAGTCCAATAACTTTGATTTAAAAGAACATATAGCCATTAAGTGTGCTCAAATAGTAAGGATATTCACGGATTGGGTTGGGTCAAGTTAGGTAGTCACCCGACTCAAAAAGATTGAGTTAAAATATTTTAGAACCGATTTTGACCCAATAAATGATCGGGTGGGTCGGGTTAGGTAAAAAAATCAATTCTTAATATAAAAAAGTTTGATTCAGTTCAAAGTTGATTGGATGAATAAGAGTATTAACGTCCGACACCCACCAAACAAAATTGGGTCTTAAAATTCTCACTTGTTATCCGTTCAAAAATAATGAGTAAAACTGAAATGTCAAGTCGGGTCAAGTCGGTTGACCAGGTTTTTTAACACTTCCATGACAAATAGCATAACCTCATTCTTAAAACGGAAGCTATACCTGCTTTTTAATTTATTGTACCTACAACTCTTGACAATGACGGGTCAGGAATTGTACTAAGAGGTCAAGATAAATTTTTTTTTTTTTTTAATTTTGGGAGACCAATTCTCAAAAAACTATAGAGCCTAAATAGAAATTTGAGGACTTTTGAGAGCTAGTAAAGAATTTTTCAAATCTCAAGGGGGTCCAAGGCCCTTAGTCTACACATACTTCTACCTCTGGCACTCGATATAGTTCTACTCCCCTTTTTTTAACAAGTGCTAACATGTGATACACATGTTAAATCATGTGAATCCTTCTTATACAATTAAGGCATATTTAGAACTTGTGGAAGGGAAGAGAAATTTAAAAAGGAGAGAAAGAGTGTGCGCGTAGGAAAATTAATTATTTTTCTCTGTTTCATTTGAGAAAAAAAAAGAGTGAAAGAAAAATAATTATTAATAGAAAAGAAGAGAAAATAATATTTAAGATAAATGCTAAAAAAAGAAATAAAAAAATGGATGAAAAGTAAGAAATAATTTTTCTTTGCTTCTCTTTGGAATTTTTTTTTATCTTTCCTCTTGAACTAGAAACCATATTATTATTATTATTTCCTCAAGTTCCAAACTGGCTGGTAATGGCCATGTAATTGGAAAGTTCATGTGTCACATCCATAATTAATCATGGATTAATCAGTCCACCAAACTAACGGCAACCAATTTAAGTGTGTCTCTGTCATGAGAAATTTGCTGTTTCAAATTGACGGCAATCTTGCTGTCTTTGTAGCTTGCTCATCCAAACTAGACCCCATATTTGCAGCCATTGGCTTAAACTTGTTGATTATTAGGTGGCTTCCGAGTGGTTGAAAGAAACATAAACAACCAAACCATTTGCAGGACCGCCTCATCAAATCTGTCACATTTGCAAAATTACACACAAATTAAGAAAATTTCATGTCTCTGCATTTGTAATGACCGGCCGGCCATAAGAGGTGTGAATGATTAACGTACTCACACCTTGTGACTAACTTTGTATTCTTTTTTTATTATTTTTTTTTTGTATTACCTTTTCACCCACAACAAAAATAAAAAACCTATTGCAAGCTAAAGAATTGGGCTCAACATTGCTCAAATCGTTAGGCTAACCCGAAAAATAAAATTATTGGGAAAGGGTTCCCCGTTAAATTTTAGCTTAACTGAAATTGAACCATGACATTTTAAATACGTCATAAATATAAAAATAAAAAAAATCCGCTAGGTTTCAAAATTTTCTAAAATGCAGAATATGGCAGAGCTGAATATGGGTAGCATTTTACTCTTTCTGCAGACATGTCAAGGCCCACAGGCTGTACTAAATTCTGGGCCAAGCCATCATGACATCCAAGTGGGACGTGATCAGCCGAACACAGCACATATAGTCCTATCATCAACCAGTCAGACATCCAATGGTCCATATTTTGAAACCATGATCCCTGCCTAAACAAGTTTCTCTAGTCGAAGTTAATCCACCATACCTTTTGCCATTCATAAGTCTCCCAAGTTGAATCAATGATTTGGTGTATGAATTCACACGTCCGTAGGACACCGGAGGAACAACTTTGCATACCTTTAACCCACAAGATGTAAACGAAAATATAAATAATTTAATAAGGATTTTGATTTACTTTTTCAAATGTAAAAGCAAGAGATATAGCCTATTTATTCACAGGTTGGCATAAAAACTGCCAGTATTTTACTAGAAAGCATGTCTAACTCTACATTTCTCACTTCATGGAGCAGAACAAAAACTGAACAGTACGATGGTAGCCCCATGAGAACTAAGTCAATCAACATTTGAACCAAGAACCTGCAGCTTAATATCTTCAATTTTGGCAAGCAATTCCTCCCTATTTTTCTGTAAAATTCAGATAAACCCATTAGAATTGTCCTTCATATTAAGGAGGATAAATTCAACTGAGAGCACACTCTCAATAACTACCTTAAATATTAGATAGCGGGTGCTGAACCAGAGTGTGTAGGCAAGACCAACAAGTTCCATCAATTTAGGAAACTGATATTACAAAATCAAACAAGAAGTTTTCAGAAAAGGAATATAGACAAATTTCAAAATTCATAACACTCATAGCGTATAAAAGGAATTACATATACATACTAGTGGAATAGAGTCGATAGAAGCAACAATGGCGGTAGCTAACCACAGAGCAACCAGGGCACTGCCACCAAATAGGAGAAATGAATATGTATCTTCAGAGTCCAACTGCAACCATTAAGAAATTGTCGTCAAGGCAGCCAAGTGGTTGATAAATATGAATCTAATAATCACTATATAGATCCGGTTATGAACTAGAAAGGTTTGGAGAGAAAGCATAGAACCATAAAGATATGGAATTTACTGAGAACATAAATCTAAAACAGCTATCTGCACAGGCAAAAGCAAAAACCTAGACAACCAAAAGAATCTCATTCACTTTAATGCAATCTTTTCTCCTTCCTCTTTCCAAACCCAAAGAACCAGGGATGAAGCCAAGATTTCATTTTAAAGGGGCCAAGAAGAAATGGCAACCACTGATAATGTTGGTCTAGAGACACCAAACAAAAGGTAGAGCTATGTTTTTCATCACATTTTGCCAAATTAAAATTGGGCATAGGCAAACATAGGCCTTGAACCACAAACAAATAAAAAATCAGGCCACATAGCCAAAAAAAATGGACCACAACATAAATTGAACATGAAAAGGGCCATTTTATTATATTTAATTTTTTTAGGCTTTGATTCTATACTAAATATAACAGATTTTTCTTAACATTAGGGACCACTTTATTGTTTAAAATTTTTTGGGCCCAGAATAGTAATAAATATAATGGATTTTTTTAAACATTAGGGGGGAACATGGCCCCCCTAGCCCAAGTGTAGCCTCGTCCCTGCAAAGAACCCAACCCTATTCATTCCTTCATCAGCACACTAGAATGGTTTCTTTGGTAGCAGTAATTAGTAGCACATCATGTTTAATATCTAATTTGATATGCACATTCATAAATCCTAACTGCTCATATCCTGAGAAAAAATACATATGTATAATGAGACGCTAAAAATCAATAGATCAAAGGTTTTTTTCCCCACAGACGACAGCCGGTGTTACAACTCTGGTATTTAAGCCAGTTGCCTACAACCTATGTTACCTGGACTCGGGTATGAGTGTCGGGTGCGGGTGCGGGTGCGGGTACGTGTCCAAGTGTTAGATTCATCTAATTCTTATGTTCAAAAACACTTCGACATGGCTAGATTTCATATTTTTAAATACTTCTTTCATTTTTTTTAGGATAAAATGACATTTATAAGCTAAAATATAGCATTTCATACATAAAATAAGTCTTATACTTAGTTTTATAGTAAACTCAATTAGTTATATATCCTTATTAGATGCATGTCCAACTAGTGTCAAGTGTTCCACACGGGTACTTCACATATTTAGAAGAGTCCAAATATCATAGCCTACAACACAGTGAAAAAATATTATTTATCTTGAAGAGGCAAGGGCTGTCATATGGACCATAATCCTTCTGAAACACAGAGGAAGCTAGTGAGGGATGAGGTAGGAGGTACATTGGGGGTGTAAATGAAATGAGAACACCATCAAATAAACAAAGTGTTGCTCAAGTAACTACCAATATCATCTCTCTCTTTCATTAAGTATTTAGCGAAAAAATTTTATAAGCTTTTAGCATTCAGCAGATCAATTCATTTTCATACATAGAAGCCCCCTTTCTCTTGAATTTATAAACGATTGACCATTCAAAATATAAGTTACAAGAACTTTGTAAATACTCAGGATTGAAAGAGCTTCAATGTGAATAATATTATTTTGCTTGGTTAAACACTCAGGATCACCATTTCATTAAGCTTTTACATAAAAACTTTCAACAGGTTTCTAGATGCCATCACAGCCTATTACTCGGAATCTTCTAAAGTGGTGGAATACCTGTGTCGAACACTCGACATCAGTAAGAGTATGGTATACTAAGAAGCACGGACACTCTGGGGAAGGAGTCATACCCGTGTCAGACACATGTTGGACACCGACAAGCGTGGGACACTCGCAGACACGTGTCAAACACTCCATTTTACGTGTCTGATTTTTTATTCATGTATTTTCTCATCGGACACTCCACGGACACGGTTTGGACACACGTGTCCCATTTTAGACACCTTAGGGACACGGCAGGAGTTCAACTACAAACTTTAAAACTAATTATTGGATTAAAAAAGAAGAACAAGTATACAACTAGTATTGATGGTTAATTTGTTTTGTGTGTTCTTTATAAATTCTGTATTAGATGATGATAGATAGTAAATGAAGTTTAAAGGTTAATGTTTTTTGTAGTTTATAACTTCATAGGATTATGTATTGATAGAACAATTTTTTTTTTTGTTAATGTGTTTGTTTACTTTATCATTTTGATGGATGTAATGAACTAATTGTGAATGATTTGTTGCTAATTAAGTAATGCAATGTGTTATTTTTTTATTTTAATTAGTGTTATCTTGTATAGTTTTTCACTTCTTTTGTAAAAATTTATATATATGACAGATAAAAAAATATAAAAATACGTTTTTTTGCCATGCCGTTTCGTTTCCTGCATTTTTTAAAATTGCCGTGTCAGTGTGTCCGACACTCGTGTCCGTGTCCGTACTTCTTAGATGATATATTTGTCCGATATAACTAGTTGGTCATGCATCCAGCAAATATGTACAAGTAATTGAATTTACTATAAAATTATATATAAGACTTCCATTTTATGCATGAAATGTTATATCTCAGTTTACAAAACTATTACTTCCAAGGGATTAGCATAGTGGTCAAGACTTTGGACTAAGAGGTCTGCTCCGTCCAAGGTCTTACGTTCAAAACCTCTCAGCTGCTATCTACCCCTTGGGACCACTCCCAAAGTCTTTGGCTCAGCAAGTATCCGGTTTGTGTAGGACAGGAGATTGCATATGCCTCGAGATTAGTCGAGATCCTCGCAAGCTAGCCCGGAGAACAACGATACACATGCCTCATTCGGTAATTCCTATGAAACTATTATCAAAGCAACTACAATATTGTAATACCAGAAGTTTGGAAAGAAAGAAAAGGATTTTGAAAACAAAATAAATTAAAAATCAGGTAAAGCATCTCTATTGGGAAAAAAAATATAAAAACAGAACAGTGAAAATCAAGCATACAGAAGATAGTGAAAATAAAAATTGGAGGACTCAAGCAGAAAGAAAATATTAGGTTGCTCAGGTAACCGCTCAGGATCGACATGATTGTCGAAATTTCATCAAGAAATTGTAAACTTTCAATAAGTTCTAGCATTCATCACAGCAACCAATTTTCATTTGCCTACACCACCATTAGGGCAACCTTTTTCTCACGAATATGTAATCTTGCCCATTTAAAACAACGGCTCATACAAGCAAGGAAGCTAAATAATAGATTCCTTACATTGAAAACTCTGAAAGAGAAAAATAAACCTTTATAAAGTAAACCTAATTATAGATAATTCATGTCATCCTTTATACTAAAATACACATCTAGATTAATAACACAAGAGTAAAATTAAAAGGTTAAAAGTAATTTTACTTCTCTAGCAAAATAGTTTCCAACTCCTTTTAGTTCTCTAGGGACTAAGAAACAAGGACATGGACACGACATGATTATTTTCAAAAAAGTGCACAACATGACACGACAAAAATATATATCATATGATTTTTATATGAGATATATAGGAATATTTTACTAAAAGATAATGAAAAATTGCAAGATAACATTAATTAAAATTAAAAATCATGTATTTTATAGCTTAAACATCAAATAAGGCATATAACCACATTGCTTTCATTTTATAATTGGTTCCCAAATTATTTTATACAAACTTACAAAAGTGTTTCATGTGCAAATAAGTGATGGACACATGTACCCCAAGCGTCCAACGCGTGTTCAATTCTAAAAAATTAAAAAAAATAATAGGACACATTTGGAGGTGTGTCTGACACGTGTTGGAGAACATTCTACACGGTGTCCAATGTAGAACAATACCTTTTTAAAAGTGTCCATGCTTCTTAGTCTAGGAAATATAAAAACAACTCTTTGTACTTATGTTAATATCCTCGATTCTGGTGAGGCCCTACCACACCTTACTACTTATTTGGTTAGAACAGTGTGGGTATCTCTGGGGGTTAATGTTATTGCCATTCTTGTTGTCTACCAAAAATGGAAGAATAAATTAGGAAATTAGAAAGTAAACTATTTCATGTGAGTAATTGTCCAAAACTAGGGGGCTCCTTCTACAACACAATTTCCTAGGGATTATAAATAAACCTTTATATCAAGCTTGTCGAGAAATTCAAATGCCTGCACTTGCCCATCCATGGAAGAATCTACTTCAGGCACTTCTTTTTGCTCAATTTCAGCATATGAATTCTTTTCAACCTGCTGAATATCTTCCACAGTTACTACTCCAGGTTCTTCACCAACATATTGGCTAGGACCACTTGACGTTTCTTCAGATGTTGATCTTAGAGAGGAATTTGTGTAGTACAGCAGTCCTGCAAAGAGAAACAAAAAGGGTGAACTTGTAAAAGAACGAAAATAAAATATTCAGTCCCCTTATCATTTCTGTATTCTTAAGTCGAACTCATTGAAAATGTGATACACTGATAGTATTTGCTTCCAAAACTTGTTTAGTGGGACTGCCACAAAAATGACATTGCAGAGAGGCCCTTGAACAGGACGTATAGTAATTTACTAAATAATGTAGGAGAGAGCTGTTCACCATTTGAATGATAAAATTCAGACTTTTAAGACACCTACAGTTAACATCAAAAGATTACCAACATTTCCATGCCTAAAATTTAGTAAAAATACATCAAATGCCTAATATCATCGAATCTCTACCAACAGAAAAACAATTATTTTGCAGACGTAATACATCATTGTGAAAGTTCTAGCTATATTTATCCACAAGAAAAGAAATTTCAGTAATAAGACAACAGTGAAAGCACTAACTATATGTCCGTGTGTGTGAGCCCTTGTATTTTGACAAGTAGTCGCAATAGCTGTTATACAAATCTATTTATAGACATCAAAACAAACACCATCAAATACATCTCATTTTGAACAGCGAAGTTGCCAAACTAGAGCACAAAAAGAGTCCATTCCATAGTTAAGTACAGCAGAGTGAGCATAAAGGTAAATCCAATTGCAAATATACATGCTTACAACGTGCATACATATATATATATATATATATAGAGAGAGAGAGAGAGAGAGAGAGAGAGAGAGAGAGAGAAGCCCTAATCGTCCATCATCAGATCAAAATTTTACCAGACTTCGAAACTTCAACGATATTGACATTGGGTTGAAGAGTTTCGAGAGCAAACCTGGAAGAATGCGAGGGAACGAGGGCTGCTTCAAAGGGAGTGAGGTTTTCCATCGAAGATGAGTGTAGTTCGAAGTGAAGAGCCTTCGATGGGGAAGATTCGAGATTGTTCGAGCAGTGCAGAGCTCCATTTTCGGGCCGAGTAAGAGACACTAAGGTCTCAGCTATCTCGGGCGCGCTTATAGGAGTGCGGTCGAGCTAGGGTTTGGGCTTTCGATGGCTTTATGGTTTTACCATAACGAACATCGAACGGTGCAAAGCTTGTGAAGACACTCCTCGTGATTTGTGTGTTGGGAAAGTCATGGGCGAGGATAAGGGGACCGTTTCCAGAATTGTTTTGTGCTCTCAAAATTTCAAAATATAAAAATACAAACAATGGAGAAAAAAATGTGTTTGGCAGAATTCTCCTAACACTGTTTTGAAGAAAGTTTTTTTAAAATAGCACATCTATATCTATATTTATCTGTACTACATATTATAACAATAGGTTAGAAGGTTTTTGGCCTTGAAAATTTTAATTCTTTCACAAATTTTTAAACTTTTATAAACATAAATATATGTGTCATACAATTATTGGCTCTTCTTAATTTTTTATTCATTTATTCTAAACTTCACAAATATTATCCATTAATAGTTATGGTAATATTTTTAAAATTTCTTTAATTATGTTCATTCTAAAGAATCTCTATTAATAAAAAACTAGACTCTAAATTTCTAAAATAGAAATAACATATGTTGTAAAATTATTAACTTTTTGTCATATACAATCTACATGTGTCATAATATTATTAGTGCATTCTAATTTTAAAATACACGTGTACTACTATGTTTGGTTTATTCTAATTAAATTTTTTTTATTTATTTATGCTAAACTTCATAAATTCTATTTATTGATTGTTGTGTAACATTTTTAAATGTCCTTTAAATATGTTTCTTCTAAATAATCTTATGAATCATAAATTAGATTTATATTACAAAAATAGAAAGAACATGTATTGCGAAAATATAAACATTTTTCCATATATAAAATACATGTGATGTAATATTATTGGTGCTTTCTAATTTTTCTTTTTTCTACATAATTCTAAGTTTCTAAAACAGAAATAACATATGTTGTAAAATTATTAACGCTATGTCATATACAATCTACATATGTCATAATATTATTGGTGCTTTCTAATTTTAAAATACATGTGTCCTAATTAAAAAAAATTATTTATTTATGCTAAACTTCATAAATTCTATTTATTAATTGTTATGGTAACATTTTAAAATTCTCTTTAAATATGCTTCTTCTAAATAATCTTATGAATCATAAATTAGATTTATATTACTAAAATAGAAAGAACATGTATTGCGAAATTATAAACACCTTGTCACATATAAAATAAAAATGACACATGTAATAAAATTATTAGCATTTTTTTATTTTTTATTGTCTCAATTCCCACACCTCTAATAAAATGTTTACAAGAAAATAAAAATAAAAATATGCTTTGGAATAAAAATAAAATGAATAGAAGTAATTCAAAATGAATAAAGCTATGATGAAATTATTTTTTCCTTTATTCTTACTTTTTTTTGAATGAAATGTATAATATTGTTTCCATTTTACTTCTTTATTCTTTCAATTTTTATAAAGTTTATGCATCGATCAATAGTTCAATATAACAATATATTTTGAGATACCCTTACACAATAATTGTTTTCAAGTATTTGTATAAAACTAAATTGGATGTAAAAATTATAACTGTAAAAAATATTATTTTACGTAAAGAAATGATAATCCTTTGACTTTTTTTTTGGTCTCAAGACTCTTAATATGATTTTATATTAATTTGTGACCTTGAATAAATAATGATATAACTATTTTGTAGCAAGATTGATTTCACAATAAAAAAATTCATTGATTTGTGCTTGACCAATATTTTTTAATATAATTTACACTAACATTCATAATTTATACAAGTATAATGATTACAAAAATTATGTTAACTGAATACATGATGTAGTCATATTTCTTAAAATTGGCGCTTACTAAAATTTTAAGTAACTATTCTTGAAAGATGATCATTGAACTCAAAGAAATAGTGGATATAATTACATTCACATATTGAATTAACAATGCTAATAATTTTAAGTAATTAAAATTTTAAATACATAATATAAGGACAAGTTTCTTCATTAAGATAAATTTGAACATCAAACTTCACTAAGTACATTTAGTATTTGGTGATAAGCCAAGTCTCATTGATTTGAAAATACAATTTCTTTTAGTAAATTTTCAATTTTGAATAGCTATATACGTACAAGTGCATACACTATTAAATGCTCATAATTCACTTAAATATGTGATTTACATATATAATTGATATAGCCCTCTAGCAAATTTTTAAGGAAAAAATCCAATTTGAAATGTTTACATTAAAACTTTAGTTTCTTATTGGAAATTAGAGTTTTTTGACAATCAACTTTTACAATTTATTTCAAGGCTATATTGATTATTATAATTTAACATGAAATTTATAATTAATGTAAGATCCAAAACACTACAATTAACAGCTTATATTTTTATAACACTTTTAAAATTGGTATACATACATGTATATACATATTATATTCTTGTGCATAGTAGGGGTTTAATGCTAGTGTTTTATATATGCTTCATTTTTTTAGTCGATCCAGCCCATGTGGCACAAGCCTAGCAATTTTTTTATTTTTATTTTTTGCTATAAGGTGTACATATATTTGATCAAAACGGGTTTAAAGAGCTGACTGGATTGTTGCTTGGCCCGGTTCTTTTTCTTGGTTCAACCGGCAGGTCCGGTCTGAATTTCAAAACAATGTGCAAGCCTATCCTTTATATGAACATATAAAAAAATAAAAAATAAAAAAGTTCGGCCCAAAACTAGCCTAGATTGAATTTTAGACCAAGACACCCAAAACAGTTAGATTAGATTCATAGGGATGACAAATTGACCCATAAAAATTGAAAACTAGTTTCACCCTACGGCGTGTAGTACGATTTTGTGGTATGAATAAACAGGTTAAAAATGAGTTATGAGAAAGAAAATAAAACTTTAAGATGGTTTGGGTGGGAAGGGTTTGGGTCACTGTACCTTGAACCCTCCCCGATTATTAGTTAGTGAAATACATTAAATAGATCTATTTATATTAATAATACAAAATATTCTTTGTTTATTATAAGTAAATGTTAAATTGTTGATGTTATTTTTTATTTTTTCAGATTTAACTTCTTTTTCCTAATTTTATATTGTCTTTAGGCTTCTATAACTTGGTATTACTTTTAGCTTTTAGAGAGGATTCCTCGCTTTTTTCTCTCATTCAAAACTGTGCACACGACTTTTATCTTACACAACTCTAACTCTCCTATTCCAGTCATTGCTTTTCTTTTTATTACTTCAAAAGTAGCTGCTTTAGCATTAGTCACTTGAATTTTTTTATATTCCTTTTTTATATCTCAAATCCTAGCTATTCTTGACATGATATTAGGAAATCTCATTGCCATTACTTGAACAAGCATAAAACGTATGTTTGCATATTCGTCTATAGGTTAAATTGAATTGTAATTATTGAAATAATTGTTGGAGACTCAAATGATGAATATGCAAGCATGATAACTTATATGTTGTTCTATATCTCCATGAATCTAGAAACTTTTGCTTGCATTGTATTATTTGGTCTATGCACCGAAACAAATAACATTCAAGATTTTGTAGGATTATACACGAAAGATTCTTTTTTTTGGCTCTCTCTTTAACTCTATGTTACCCTTTTTTATTTTGAATTTTTATGCAAGTTTAATCCGAATCTAATTAGTTTAAGTGAAACGGGAATGAGGTAAAAATGTTTAACCCATCACGAGTTTAAGGCATGGTAAGGGTGAAGATTTTTCATTAGAATCTTACCCCGCACTGAACTCGCCTCGTTGTAAACTGACCCATTTTTGGCCCATTTTTGAATGACCTTGGCGTGGCACAGCCCATGCATTTAGGCCCATTTCTCAAGTAATGACAAGGGAGATTTGAATTGGTTTATCACGACGACTACTCCAACAAAAGAACCACTGGACATTAGCTGGGTGTTTTTAAGTTTGAAAATTTTAATCTAATTAATTTAGGTTTTTATGTGGATTTAACCTAGGAAAACTCGTTGCATTCTTATTGTTCCTAGTCATCTGATTAGGTTACGCTTGAAAACTCTTTTTTTTGTTTTGTTTTTTTTACTTTTTGACTAATTGTTATTTGCAACGAGAAAGTTACTTTTGCCTTACAGATTATTGCGCAGTCATAAAATCTGATGGAAAGAGTTGCACCATGTGGGGTTGGGCTGATGTTAACACATGCATAAAACAGCCCAGAATCTAGCCTATCCCAAGAAAAAGAATGGCTCAAAATAATACAATGGAGAACAAAACAACCGACATTTGATCCCATTTCGAAGGAGTCTGGCTTGGCTTAACCCTATTTAAGCCCATTTTTGGGGTGTTGACATACCCATTCCACATCATTATCTGCGTGGTGTGGGGGTAATGTGAACTGCGTGGCAAAGTTATAAAATGATGTCCACTTCAACATCTTTAACCAAAAGTTTTTGGAATTAATTAGGCTTTGTATCCTTACACTTTACATAAAATTTTACTTCAAAACATTCAAGTTTATATGTAGCGATTAGACCTATATGCTTTTAATTTGTTACAATGTTAACCTATATTGAACTTTCATTTGAAAAATAAAAAAAAAATTGTCATGTAACAAACATATGGTATTTTGCAAGGGGTAAAGATGTAGAACTTATCTATTTTTTACTCTCGAAGATTCATGTGTATTGCACATGATTCAAATTAGGACTTTTATATGAAGCACTATTTATATTATATATATCACAAAATTAATTATATTCAAAAGTTGGAGTGATTTTAGAAAGATTTATGGCAGATTATTTGAGAATGAGTTAGAGTTTACATCTTAGCCCATTGATTTTGGCCTTGTACTTGTCACATGTGATTTTTTTTTATAAAAGGTTAACATTGTAACAAATTAAAAGAGTACAGGCTTAATTATTACATATAAAATTAAAGATTTTGAAGTGAAATTTGATATAAAGTATTGGGGTATAAAGTGTATTTAATCCAAATTCTTGAGACATTAGTTAGGTGTTCTATATTTCAGCATCTCCGCTATAAATAGAAAGCTCTTAGCCAAACAACAAGTCTCAACCAAAGACGCTAAGTAAAAGAGGCGCATAAGAGCCAACAAATAGATTGAAGGTGTAGGCAAGAGAAAATATGTATTTTGGTGCAAAGTGTTTGTAGAGGGGACAATAAAAGATCATGTAAAACTCCAATCCATCCCATCTCAAGGTTGTTCAAGAAAAAAGGTGGTGATGCAGGCAAAGATCTATAAGGTAACATATAAGTTATTTTGGGTTGTGTTATTTAACTTTAGATTGAGTCATGTTAATCTCGTTGCAACCCGCTACATAGGTCGCAATGTAGTAATCTTACTTTGTTAAGCTTGACGCCGGCTGTGAATAGGGAACACAAGAGGAATCTGATAAACAAAAAAAGAAAAAAAAGATGGCTGTGTAAAGTTCATATGCATAGATATAAATATGATGTCAATCTCTTTTTTTGGCTTGAACGCCTTCGTTTCCAATTTCAGGAATAATAACATTAAGAGCAAATGAGACCCAAAAACAAAAAAAAAAAAAAAAGAAGAGAGAGAGCAAATAGAGGAAAAAAGAAATGAGTAAATAAAAATAAAATATAATCTTCCCACAGCAGCACTAGTTAAATATTTACTTTTGACAATTTCCTTTCTTAGTGAGTCTCTCAAGATACTTATGACCAACAAAGCTCAATCTTCCAAGAAAGAAAACTGTGAATATAAGGCCAATATGTTCCTCATATTTTATCCTTCAACGAATTAAATTTCACTTGCATTTTGGAAGCTCAAACCTTTTACCGTAGAGCTTTACTTCCTTTTCTTTTTTCCCTTTGTTTGGTACTCTCTCTCTCTCTCTCTCTCTGTGCCATCTGAATCCAATAACAGGCATGCCCATAAATCTTCTCCTCTTACAAAATGGAATTTTTGTTTCAGTGTTGTGGGCAATTTGAATGGCAAAGCCAAAGGCCGAGCACTCATCATTTTTCATAGGGGGGAAGGCCCAGCACAATCATAGAGGCCCAGACACATAGACAACTTAGTCAGGTGTCTTACTAAGAACTATATACATCATTGATTTTATGTGGGAAAAAGCTTCTTTTTCACACTCAAAAGCAGAGAAACTGATACACACAGAGGTTCTATATGTAATTCGTGTTTTGGTCCAAGTCCAAACAGTTTCTGTTGTTCAAACCAATCATGCTTTGACCATGAGGTCATGAACCTGTAAAAGATTCCAAAAGACCTCCTTGAATTTCTACCGTGATGATTTTCAATCATGTGATGAAGTTAAATTATTATTATTATTATTATTTTTTTCTTGCCTATGCCAGAAAATTATTAGAAAGAACGATCACATGAATCACACCTATATGACTTCCATTGTGATTTGAATATTGCACACTCATGTGAGATCTATCATAAATGTTGAAATTTAAGTGGAAGTTACACTACTTATGTGATAGGCATCTTGAGTAATTTATTCTCTATGTCATAAATTAGCATTTTTTTTTGGCCCAAATGTTGGAGGCAACCATTATTAATTTTTATGTGGTCTGATTTGTCCGAACTTTACAAATTTCATAAGCTTTATTTCTAATTCTATTTTTTTAAGAAAGGGATAATTATTGTGATAACTTATTTTTCTGGTTTTAAATACTTTTTGAAAGAGTTGATTAACCTTATGAAGAAATAGGGCATTTATGTTACCCATAGTTATTCCATTTGATTTGATTGAGCAATTAAACAGAGTGGGAATTCATATGTGAAAATAAAAAAGGATACATTGGTAAATTTAAAAAAAAAAAGAAGAGGAAAAATGAAAAAAGAATGTAAAACTTGGTGCTTAGTATTATTTATTTATTATTTTTGGTGGGTGGGGGGTAGGGGGGCAAATTTCATAATTGAAAATTATTCTGCTTGCATGTCATTCAAAATCCTAATTCTATTATGCTATGTTTAGAACCCAAATTTATCAAGAAAAAATTAAAGGAAAAAGAAAAGGTAAGAAAAAAAATAACAAAATGAAAAAATAGTTTTATTCTATTTTTTCTCACATTTTCCTGTTTCTTTTCGCTTTTATCACCAAATCTTTAATCTAAACACAACACTAGTCATTTTCAAATGCTATGCAACTACTTTTATCACTATGCTACAATTTCTTCCATTTATCAAGAGTTCTAAACACAACACTAGTCATTTTCAAATGCTATGCAACTACTTTTATCACTATGCTACAATTTCTTCCATTTATCAAGAGTTCTTTTCATAAATGAGCTTCAATTAATTCATAATCTAATCTACTGATATTATGTATAATTCAATTTCTCATCCATTTTTTCATTCAAGATAACGGGTCCACATTAATAAATACATACATATAAATATATATATATATATATATATATATACTATTATAAAAAAGCGAACACCTTCAGGTTGGTGATGATCGGTAATGCTATTTAATCTTCCTAAACGGTCCTAAATAGTTAAAAAAAACTAAGTAGAAAAATCATAATTATCACTTAAAGGACAATATAGTAAATTATGGAATAAGTTTGTGAAAAGCCCACAAATCTCTATTTTTTCTCCAAACTTATACAAATTGATTTCATCCATGTAGTGATCCCTATTTGTTTGTCACACTTACCTAAATTGATCTCACCTACGTAGTGGGGGCACCATTCTAGTATATATATATAAGCAGTGAATTCGTGCTATGCACGGAGTGAAAATAATATATATTAAATACAAAAATTTTATGAAAATAAATTATCAATTTATACATTAATATTACGATTAAACTAAATTACAATATTTAATATAGTATTAAAATAAAAAATTAAAAGTTGATTGTAATAAAAACCCTTAACTTGCAACAAGTTTTATTGTGAACGCTTTAAAGATTTTGTTTTCAATCTTATAATCTTGCTAAGAGACAGTGATCAAGTGTATACGTTACACATGTTAGAAGATTTTATTTAATTAATACATTTAATAATACACAAATAACTACTTAAAATAGATACTTACCTAAAAAAAGAATTTAAAATTTTAAGTAGGGAGATTTGATTAGTTAGATTAGTTCAATTTCATTAAATATTTATGAATTCTAAATAGAAATTAAAATTTTTATATTTTATGGTTAGATTAATACTATTATGAGATATATAATTGTTGGCCCAAGAAGGCAACCCAAGAGGGGGGTGAATTGGATTTTTCAGAATTTATATCAAATAATGCAACTGAAAACAGTTTATATATTTCAACAATAATTAATCAAAGTATTGTAAGCACCCCATTTTTGCCCCCTCGGCAGTCTCCGACCCGACTGGATGTAGTCTTCAAATACCACACCACGTGCAAGCTCAAGATTAGCCTTTCAATCTCCAATCCAACCTACTGGTCACTTCTCGGGCCCACAAGGACTCGCTGGAGCCATAAGCACCATTATTCTATGCAGCTTTTCGGATCGGGCAATCCCAGAAACCAACGCCATCTAGGTAGCTTCTCGGGATAGGGCGATCTCAGGGACCAACACCTCATCAAAATTTCAAACGGTTCACTTCTGGCGCTTGCTAGCCCGCCAACGTAGAATATCCGTCATTTGGTAACTCTCTGAGACCGGGCGTTCTCAGAGACCAACACCACCCTTCCAAGTAGCTTTCTAGGACCAAGCGTTCTCAAGAACCAACACCACCCTTACAGGTAGTTCTCTAAGACCGGGTGTTCTTAGAGACCAACACCGCATAGGTAGTTTTCCGAGACCAGGCGGTCTCGAAAATCAACACCTAGGTCAACACCGGCGCCTGCTAGCCCAACTCGGTGAAAAATGATCAAACCTGCCCCTTGGGCTTCCAAACACGTTTTGGGAAAGTTTAAAATCTCTCAAAACGATAAGTCCATCCTACCAAAATGTTGTTAAACCATTAGGTGTCCCCCGCATGCCATTTGGTCCGAATCAGATCCTATTCTGGCCCATTCCAGTCAAAATGACCATTTTGTCCCTGAACACCTCAACACTGCGCAAACCCTGCCGAACGGTAAAAGACTCTCCCAAAACCATCCCTACACAACCCTACATGCTTAACACAACACACCAAACCATTCCTGACCATTTCCAGCCAATCTTGGTCAAAATGACCGTTTTACCCCTGGAAGCCCAAATATGCCTCGAAACAGCACCGGCCTTGGGATTTCGAGCAGAGGGTTTCACCACACGCTCTTGTTTAACCTGAGGAGGACCCTATGACACTAAACTCACATGACTCAATAAAAGTTCCCTGTAGCGTCTCGCAAACGCTTCGCCTAAATTGTTTTTTCCCCCAATTCCCTAGTTATAACGCACCGTCAACTGACTTGAGAAATGCGTAAATAAGGGAATTCTCGAAAGCTCATCCATAGATCTTTCCATTGATACGGATCGATTGAATAGATTGCTTCCTGAACCCCTCCATTGTATGGTGCAAAAACTATAACTTTCAGCAACCCTCGTAGCGTCTCGCAGACGCTCTACCAAGGTTGACTTTTTCTCCGATGCCCTAATCAAAACGCATCGTCAAATGACTTGAGAAACGCGTAAATATGAGAATTCCTGAAAGTATTTCCAGAGTACTTTCCATCGATACGGTCCGATCGAATGGATCACTTCCCGAAGGCCTCGATCACACGAAACGAAAATAGCTATTTTCAAACACCCCTGGAGCGTATCACAGACGCTCTGCAGAAGTGACCTTTTTGGCACACTTCCCAAGACGATATCCCACGCTTCCAAACATAATTCAAACTTTCTGAAAACATGAAAGTTCATCGAAGGCCCTGGAAGAACATCTCGAGTGCGACCGATTCCCCCGAAACCTTCCCGATTGACTCAATTATCGAGGCAAAGTTTGGACAAACCTTCCCGATGATGGAGCGTATGCTACATGCGCTCAAATTTTGATCAGATCGGCCAAATTTCGATTAACAGTAGAGATTTATCCAGCACATGGGGTGCCACATGTCATTCTAGCAATGGAACAGTACTTGCGCATGTCCTACATGCGCACGGCCAAATTTTGGCCAGGCGCATGTAGTACATGCGACAGGCCTATTCCAGAATCTCTATAAATACCAGACCACCCTTTGCATATTCCAACTCCAATTTCTGATGCAAAGCCCTGCTGAAGTCACTCTAGAACTGTGAATCTCTATACACACTTCATCCCTCCAACACTTAGCTTAAGTCCCATCATCCCTAAGCCTATATGCTTCACATATAAAGCCTTATACACCATCAAACACTCCCTACCAGTCCTCTAAGCCTTCTTGAAGTTATTCAAGCTCCAATTAAAGCATCCCTTGAAGACTACAAGTGTTTTGAAGACAAAAGGTGGTATCCCTTTTACATTTGTGTCTTCCCGCCACTCTTCTCTTCTCTCCTAGCCTACTTAGGCTATTCTCTAATTTAACCCCCATCTTCAACCCCACTTTCTTGCATGCTTAAGCCAAGAGAGCTCTTATCATGCTTAGAGGAAAGCAAGTGAGAGCCACCATGTAGGGGGACCTCTCACTAGTCTACTTTAAGATGTTATGGCCTACGAGCTCCTTGTTTATGTGGTGTAGCCTAAAAGCCTTGTATGTGATCATAACCCCTTGCATATTACTATTTTGATCATGTTTTGCATGCTTGGCTTCATTTTATGCTTATTGTCATGCTCAACAATGCCTACATTGCTCTTATTTTCATGCCATCTCCAAGCTCTATATTTTTTTTAAAAATTGTTTCGAGAGTTGGCCCCTTAAAGTGTAGGATGAGATTTTAAAAATTATGCCTTAGAAGACCTCCTACTAACCCTCTAACTCTCATTTTGGTGTCATGACATTTTAATTTGCACAAGGGTTGCTTTCTAATTCTCTAATTTTCAAGATTTCCATTCTTTTAAGTGTAGTGGTTGGAATGGCCCCATGGAACCCTCTCTTGAATGGTCTCCCTTTTGTTGACCATATGAATCCTCTCTTGATGGAATGGTTCCCTTGGAAAATGGTTTTCAAAATATTCCTCTAAAGATAATTTTCAAAAATGCTTTCTCTCTATCTTTGCATTAAAAATGGTGCTTCAAAAAGTTGTCATCATGTTGATTTTTAGACCCTTTATACTCTTGGAAAAATTATAGTTATAATGGCCATAAAGGAACCTTTCTTGGAATGGTTTCCAAACACCAACCATATAAACCATACTCTTGACTAGAGTCAAAATTTTCATGGAAATGATCTTTAAAAAGATTGCCAACTAAAGTCCATTGCATAACATGTTTCGTTTTTCAAAACTCTTTCCAAGAATGCATCAAAACAATTTTCAAAACCATTCTCCAATCTAACCTTAGGTTAACTTGACCCTAGTTGACTAACCCTAGGTTAACTTGACCCTAGTTGACCAACTCTAGGTTAACATGACCCTAATTCACCCACCTTAGGTTAGCCTAACCCTAAGTCATCCTAACCCTAGGTTGACCCTACCCTAGTTACTTAACCCTAGGTTACCTTAACCCTAGGTTAACCTAACCTTAATTAGTTAACCATAGGTCATCTTAACCCTAGGTTAATCTAACTCAAGTTAGTCAACCATAGGTCATCTTAACCTTAAGTTAACCTAACCCAAGTTAGTTAACCTTAGGTTACCCCTAACCTTAGGCCAACCCTATTTAGGTTAATACACTTCAAGGTTCCAATTCTTGAACCCTCTTTTAAATGGTCATTCAATTTTCAAACTATTCCCATAACCTATTTTTTCAAAACCCCCTACTCTCATGATTTCAAAAAAAAAAATCAACTCCATAAACTCTTCAAATGTTCTTACACTTCATCTTTAAGGCACTTCCAAAAATGTTTTCAAATGGTCACAAACCTAGGGTGTCCCTAGCCCCCTCATGGTTAGAGATTCCAAGGAAAAGTGATAAATCAAAAACAACCCCTAAGGTTGTCCATATTACGATTTCAAACCCTTAGCCATTTTCAAAAACCACTTTCCAAAACTAATTCATCAAAACAATCTCCCAAGGTCTTTAAAACAAGACTTCAAAAACACTTTCAAGTTCTCTTGAAATCATGACAAAGCCTTTTACCAAAAATCTCTTGATTTGATCCAAAAATATCTTCAAAACACTCCACCATCCAACTTCAAGTCAAAACTTCCAAGACCACAAAGAGTCTTCAACTTCCAAATATCTCAAAGTGTCTTAAACTTTTCAAAGACCTCAAACTGTCTTAAACTTTTTCAAAGACCCCAAAGTGTCTTCAAACCTTCCAAAGGCCCTAATGCGCCTATTTTCCATCGGACTCTTACCCGAACTACGAATGACTTGATTCTCGTCAAATGAGATACGTAGGCAACCTAAAATAGTGCGGTCATAACTTTTATTCCAACTCCAATCCCTTTTTCAAAAATTCTAATCAATTCAAAGTTCCTATTCCAAACTCTTTCAAAACCCTTATTATTTTTAAACTTCTTCCAAAAACTTGCATCGTGCATCATGCATCCGAAAAGTGATGACTAAACCTTGTTTTCAAAATTCTAAAGTGGATATTAAATGGACAATGGTAACCGGTTATTCTAGTGAGTGAGCAAAGGGTGATTAGACATGTAGGTACCGAAAGGGCGGGGTAGGGTGATGATCTTATGATATCTTCTCTACATATAACCAACCCCCGAACCATAGATTTCTATTTTCTAATGACCAAAATGGAGTTATTTTCCAAAAGAGCTTAAATCTTTCCAAAGGTTGTCAAACAACTTATTTCCTTAAAAACCCTCTCTTAAGGGAGTTTTCAAAACCTTTTCCAAAAAACTCTAAGTTTAATCTTTGGATTAACACTTAGTTTTAGGTGCCCTAACTCACATTAATCAAGTTAGGTGGCGACTCCTATTTTTCTGAAAAGTCCTTAGTCAAACCAATATTCCAACCTAGTCGCACTTGTCCTTCTAGGAGGATGGTTCTAGTGACAGAGTTTCGTGCTTTAGGGTCTCTGAGCCGAAAGGACCTTAGACACCCCAAAACCAAGGCGCGATAAGTATATATCAAGCAAGTGAAGTATATATCTAAGTATATATTTATGCAAGCATGTATAGTGAGCAAATAAGCAAAACAGAGTAAGGAAAGAGGAGCACCAGATTTATAGAGGTTCAGCCAACCTTACCTACGTCCTCTCTTCTTCGATTCTTTCGAAGGTATTCCACTATATAACATTCCTTACAAAACTACTGGTTTTGCCACAAGTGCCCAGCTCACTCTTACAAAAATTTCTTCCCAAGCTTTCAAAGCCTAAGAGATTTTGTCTAAGCTTATCTCAAACTTACAAGCGATTTTGTCCAAATTTCACTCAAACTTACAAGTGTTTTTACCCAAGAACACTCAAACTTACAAGTTTACAAACCCACCCAAGTGAAATGAATAAAGGTTATACAATGGGTAACTCTCCTAATGAGTATATGAACAAGTACAACTTAATGAATAACCTTAAACACTCAGCAAAAATAAGTGACAGTTAAGGTACAGGAGATTTTAAGCTTTAAACTCTTGATACCAATGATATAATCACTCTAATCATCATTATAGAAGCTGTAAGTATCTTGTATTTAAAGCTATGGATCGATTCTAACCGCTGGAGAAGTATGAGAGAAGTTTTGGTTGCAGATTGCACCATACCATTTATCAGAAATATAGCTGTTACTGTCAGGGGTTGACTCTTTTTATAATGAGTTGACTCTTTTTGTAGTCTGCTTCAGAATTTTGCCTTCAAGAGTCGACTCATGACTTAAAAGAGTTGACTCTTTTAAGCAGTCTTCAAAATTTTCAGGCTCTGTTGAAATGAGTCGACTCCTAAGTATGAGGGGTCGACTATTTTAAGTCTCCAACAGTTTTTCAAGACTCTATTTAAAAGAGTTGACTCATGAAACTTGAGGAGTCGAATCTTTTTACCAAAAAGGTTATTTTTGCAGCATTTATTCAATCTTCTCCAAAGTTTCCAATCTTTTCAAGGATCATTCAAATAAGCTTTTTAAAGCTTGCAAATACTTCTTCAAGGCTTGATGACTCCAAAAACATCTTTAATCCATTTTGATTACTTGTAGAGCTCTTCAATCATTATTACTTAATCTATTGATCCAAGTTTTCTTTAATATTTTCAAGAGAGCTTCCAAGACTTAAATCTTCATTTCTTCAACTGATTTTCTATCCTTCTTTGAACATCTTCATTCCTAGATTTCTTATAGGATTCTTCAATCAATATAACTTCTTCATAGACTATAACAAATCTTCCAAGAAAGCTTTTCAAGTCTTGTGATTTCTTCCATGCTTTCAATACATTCTCAAATTTTTCAAGAAAGTTTCCATGTCTTTGAGTTGGTCTCTTCTTCTTTGAAATCCATCATTTTTTAAATTTCTTCATTTGCTATAAGATCACCATTGTTGGATATGTCATTCTTTCATGATTACATCATCTCATCATACTTTTCATTCTTCATTCTTATCTTTGCATCACACATCCTCCATTATGATAAACTTCAAGTCAAGATCTAATTAATAATTAATCTGCACACTAAGTAGAATTATTAAATCATTAAACCATGTTTTATTATCATTAAAATCAAGACATTGACTCAACAATCTTTTCCTTTTTGATAATGATAAAACATTAAAAATATATGCAATTAAGCTCAATATAAAGTATAAGGATTAATATGTATGAGAAGCATAGGGATTCAAGTTCCTACTTTTCTTCCCTTTTTTCATATATTTTTCATAAAGTATTTCTCCCCCTCTTTGTTAATCATTCAAAAAAGAATGCAAAGTTAGAATGGAGAAGGTTGATTTATAGTCCAGATTTAAAAAAAAATTTCTCCCCCTTAATAAAGGAGTTCTCTTTGATATGGCATACAAAGAAACTTTTATGAGTATAGACAAAATGCTCAAAATTTTAAGGAGATTAATGATGTGCAATATAAGAAATATAGAGAAAGTGAGATTTTCATACCAAATATTTGCTCCCCCTTACTTTTGTACTTGGTGCTTTAGAGTCGTGTTTAGATTTAATCAAAGCAATCAACAAACATATCAAGGTATGTATGTACTTGAAAGTTTAGAATATGTATGCTTCATTCATGTCTTTGGATGCTTCATTGCTTATGCTCCACTGCATCAAGTTCATGCTCCCCTTTCACATCAAACAAAAGCTCCTCCTTTCTTTTGCAGTTGATGATCCATTGCATTATAACTCCTTTGCACTCATTTAATACTAGATAATGAAAACTAACATAATAACATGTATGGTATGTCAATGATGCTTAATAAGTCATTGAGGAGTAAGTGTTGAGAAGTGTTCTTTCCTCCTTTTGGATCTTTTTGAGAAAAATTTCTCCCTCTTTTTATTGTCTAACCATAAAAAGGAATAATAGTTGGAGAAAATGGACAGGTACAATAGTAACAAAAAAAAATAAAATAAAATGATGTTTATGAGAAGAACATTGATTAAGGCAGTTAAAGCAATCACTCATTTAACATTCACAAATATAATAACAATGTTAAGACAATGAAATCCAAAACACGTCATTCATGCATGAAGAAATATTTAAGAGAGTTTAACAAAAAGAACCATCCACAAAATATTACATATTGCTTAGAGAATGACTTGTTCAAAAATAGAAAATAGAAAGTTCAGAGAAAGCAGAGGCAGAGGTCTTCATTTTCTTTGGAAGAAGGGGTTTGAGAAAGATCAACTGGATCATCAGCAATGTTTGAAAATTTATTGCTTGAAGGTCTTTGTCTTAGGTCATATTTGTGAGATACAACAAAAGGCTTTGAAATGATTCGAATAAAACAGGGGTTTTACAGTTTTAAAGCAATTTTGGCTTAAATGAGTCGACTCATGGCTTAAAAAGGGTCGACTCTTTTAAGCAAAGAAAGCTTTCTGAGCTCTCTGTTCAAATGAGTTGACTCTTTTGGCAAGAGGAGTCGACTCTTTTCAACAGAAGACATCTGGAGCTAATTCCAGAGTCCAGGAGTAGACTCTTTTAAGGTATGAGTCAACTTTTTTCCTCCAGAAATGCAAAGATATGTTTTTAAAAGCTATGAAATGCATCAAACAAGTTTATAATCAATTTCAAATGTGCATGTGCATTCATCAAACATATATAGACATCTAAGCATTCAAGATAAAGGATTACTCATCCATAGTTCTCTCCTAATCATACAAAATCTATCTTCATTTAAAGGTTTTGTGAATATATCAACAAGTTGATGTTCAGTACTCACAAAATCAAGCAAGATATCACTTTTTTGCATATAATCACGTATAAAATGATGTCTAATCTCTATATGCTTTGTACGAGAGTGTTGGATAGGATTTTTGGTTAGATTGATGGCACTTGTGTTATCACATCTAATCCGAATATGTTCAAATGTTAAACCAAAATCCTCCAATTGATGTTTTATCCAAAGAATTTGTGCACAAAAACTTCCGGTTACAATATACTCAGCCTCAGCTGTGGAAAGGGCAACTGAGCTTTGTTTCTTGCTAAACCACGTAACAAGCATATTTCCAAGAAATTGACAAGAGCCACTAGTGTTCTTTCTATCAATCTTACTACCAACATAGTCAACATCTGAATAGCCAATTAAGTTTAGAGAAGTGCCTCTAGGATACCACAATCTAAGATTAAGTGTGTGTTTAAGGTATCTAAATATTCTCTTAACAGCAACAACATGTGATTCCTTAGGATTAGTTTGAAAACGAGCACACAAGCATACATTAAACATAATATCAGGCCTACTAGCAGTTAAGTAAAGCAATGAGCCTATCATACTTCTATATAGCTTAGTATCTACCGAAATACCTTTCTCATCACTATCAAGCTTTGTTGAAGTATTCATAGGGGTGTTCAATGGTTTTGCATCTTTCAGTCCAAACTTATTGAGTAGATCTTTGATGTATTTAACTTGGTTAATGAAAATTCATTCCCTTGATTGTTTTGATTTGAAGTCCAAGGATGTAATTACGCTCACCCATTATGCTCATCTCAAACTCACCCTGCATACACTTAGCAAATTTCTTGCAAAGCTTTTCATTAGAAGAGCCAAATATAATGTCATCAACATAAATTTGCACAAGTAACATGTCTGTCGCGCCTCGATTTTGGGTGTCCAAGGTCCTTTCGACTCGGAGACCCTAAAGTACGAAACTCTGTCACTAGAACTCGTCCCCCTAGAAGGACAAGTGTGACTAGGTTTGAAAATTGATTTGATTAAGGGCTTTTTAAAAAAATAGTAGTCGCCACCTAACTTGATAAATGTGAGTTAGGGCACCTAAAACTAAGCGTTAATCCGAAGATTAAACTTAGAGTTTTTGAAAAAGGTTTTTGAAAACTCTCTCAAAAGAGGGTTTTTAGGAAAATAGGTTATTTGGTAACCTTTTGAAATGTTTAAGCCCTTTTTCAAAATAACTCCATTTTGGTCTTTCGAAAACAGAAATCTAAATTTCAGGGGTTGGTTACGTGTAGGGAAGATATTCTAAGATCATCACCCTACCCCGCCCTTTCGGTACCTACATGCCTAATCACCCTTTGTTCACTCATTAACCGGTTACCATTGTCCACTTAATATCCACTTTAGAAAAACGGGGTTTAGTCATCACTTTTTGGATGAATGATGCAAGTTTTTGAAAAAAGTTTGAAAATAATGGAGGTTTTGAAAGAGTTTGGAATAGAAACTTTGAATTGATTGAAATTTTTAAAAAAGGAATTGGGGTTGAAATAAAAGTTATGACCACACCATTTTAGGTTGCCTAAGTATCTCATTTGGCGAGAATCAGGTCATTCGTAGTTCCGGCAAGAGCCCGATGGAAAATAGGCGCATTAGGGCCTTTGGAAGGTTTGAAGACACTTTGGGGTCTTTGGAAAAGCTTAAGACGCTTTGAGGTCTTTGGAAGTTGAAGACTCTTTGTGATCTTAGAAAAGTTTAAGACACTTTGAGATCTTTCAAAGTTGAAGACTCTTTATGGTCTTGGAAGTTAAAGACTCCTTGTGGTCTTGGAAGTTTTTGACTTGAAATTGGAAGTGAAGTGTTTTGAAAATGCTTTTGGATTAACTTTAAGGGAGTTTTGAAAAATGCTTTGGCATGACTCAAGAGAACTTGAAAGTATTTTTGAAGTCTTGTTTTGAAAACCTATGAGGCATGACTTTAGAATGTTTTGATGAATTAGTTTTTAAAAGTGGTTTTTGAAAATGGCTAAGAGTTTGGAATCCTAATATGGACAACCTTAGAAGTTGTTCTTGATTTATCACTTGTCCTCAGAATCCCTAACCATGAGAGGGCTAAGAACACCTTAGGTTTGTGACCTTTTGAAAATATTTTTTGGAAATGCCTTAAAGATGGAGTGTAGGAACATTAGAAGAGTGTATGGAGTTGGGTTTCTGAAGTCATGGGGGTAGGAGGTTTTGGAGGAATAGGTTATGAGGATAATTTGAAAGTTTGAATGATCATTTAAAAAAAAGGGTTCAAGAGTTAGAACCTTGAAGTGTATTAATCTTGGTTGGGTTAGCCTAGGGTTATAGGGAACCTAAGGTTAACTAACTTGGGTTAGGTTGACCTAAGGTTAAGAAGACTTAGGGTTAACTAACCAGGGTTAAGTTAACCTAAGGTGAGTGAACTTGGGTTAAGTTAACCTAGGGTTGGACAACTAAGGTCAAGTTAACCTAGGGCTGGTCAACTAGGGTCAAGTCAACCTAGGGTTTGGTAACTAAAGTCAAGTTAACCTAGGGTGTGGTAACTAGGGTCAAGTTAACCTAGGGTTGGATTGAAAGATGATTTTGAAATACAAGGGGTCAAAATTCAACATAACGATGACAATTTTTTGAGAAATCATTTTTGATGCAAAGATGGAGAGAATGCATTTTTTAAATCATCTTTGGAGAAGGATTTTGAAAACCATTTTTCAAGGGAACCATTCCATTAAGAGAGGGTTCTTATGGCCAACAAAAGGGAGACCACTCAAGAGAGGGTTTCATTGTGGCATTCTAACCACCAAACTTGAGAGAATGGGAACCATAGAAATCAAAGAGTTTGAACATCGTTCTTAGGCGATCATAAAGAGAAAAAGGGAACCATTCTAACAATTTAGGGCTCCTATGGCCAATATAAAGGAAGACCACTCAAGAGAGGGTTCCATGGGGCCATTTTAACCACTAAATTTGAGAAAATAGAAACCTTGAAAATTAGAGAGTTTGAATGCAACTTTTATGCAAGTTGTAATGCAATGATACAAAAATGTGAATTAGGGGGCTAGTAGAGGGCTCTTCTCAGGCATAATTCTAAGATCCCATCCTAAACTTCAAGGGGCCAACTCTCGGAACAATTTTTGAAGGACATGTAGAACTTGAAAATGTCATAAAATTAAGAGCAATGCAAGCATTGTGGAATATGACAATAAACATAAAATGAAGCCAAGCATACAAGACATGATCAAAATAGTAATATGCAAGGGGTCATGATTCATATACACGGCTTTTAGGCTTCACTACATAAACAAGGGATTCTTAGGCCATACCATCTTCAAGTAGGCTAGTGAGAGGTCCCCCTATACAGTGTCTCTCACTTGCTTTCCTCTAGGCATGATATAAGAGCCCTCTTGGCACAAGCATGCAAGAAAGGGGGGTTGAAGATGGGGATTAAAATAGAGAATAGCCTAAGTAGGCTAGGAGGGAGAAGAGAAGAGTAGGGGAGAGCACAAATGTAAAAGAGATACCACATTTTACCTTCACTACACTTGTAGTCTTCAATGGATGTCTTGATTGGAGCTTGAGTGACTTCAAGAAGGCTTAAGAGGCTAGAGTAGAGTGTATAAGTGTGTATGAGGCCTTGTATGTGGAGTGTATAGGCTTAGGAGGGGTAGAATCTAGCCTAAGTATTGGAGGGGAGGGATATATGTAGAGATTCGAGTTTCTGGAGTGATTTCGGCAGAACTTCGTATTAATTTTGGACTTGGAATATGCAAAGGGGGAGGCCTCTATTTATAGGCAATCTAGAGCAAGCCTTGCACATGTGCTACATGCGCATGGCTAAAATTTGGCCTTGCGCATGTAGGACATGCGCAAGTACTGTTCCATTGCCAGCATAACATGTGGCACCTTGTATACTGGTTAAATTTCGACCGTTGATTGAAAGTCGGTCGATCTGATCAAAATTTGAGCGCATGTAGCATACGCTCGATCACTGGGAAAGTTTGTCCAAACTTTGCCTTGATAATTAAGTCAATCGGGAAGGTTCCGGGGGAATCGGTCGCACTCGGGATATTCTCTAAGTGCCTCAGATGAACTTTCATGTTTTCGAAAAGTTTGAATTATGTTTAGAGATGAGTGATATTGTCTTGGGAAGTGTGCCAAAAAGGTCACTTTTGTAGAGCGTTTGTGATACACTCCCTAGATGTTTGAAAGTGGCTATTTTCGTTTTGCGTGATCGAGGTCTTCAAGAAGCGATCTATTCGATCGGACCGTACCGATGGAAAGTACTCTGAAAATACTTTTTGAAATTTCCGAATTTACACATTTTTCAAGTCGTTTGACGGTGCGTTTTGATTAGGGAATCGGAAAAAAGTCAACCTTGGCGGAGCGTCTGCGAGACGCTCCAAGGGTTGCTGAAAGTTATAGTTTGCACACCGTACAATGGAGGGCTTCGAGAAGCGATCTATTCGATCGAACCGTATTGATGGAAAGATCTATGGATGAGCTTTCGAGAATTCCCTGATTTATGCATTTCTTAAGTCAGTTGACGGTGCGTTATAACCAGGGAATCGGGGGAAAAGACAATTTAGGCGGAGCGTCTGCGAGACGCTCAGGGGAACTTTTATCGTGTCGTGTGAGCTTAGTGTCGTAGGGTGTTCCTTGGGTTAAAAAAGGGCATGTGGTGGAACCCTCTGCTCGAGACCCCAAGGTCGGTGCTGTTTCGGGGCACTTTTGGGCTTCTAGAGGCAAAACGATCATTTTGACTGAAGTTGGCTGGAAATGGTCAGGAATGGTCTGGTATATTATGTTAAGTTTGTAGGGCTGTTTAGGGATGGTTTTGAGAGAGTCTTTTGCCGTTCAGCGGGGTTTGTGCCGTGCTGAGGCGTTTAGGGGCAAAATGGTTATTTTAACCAGAGTGAGTCGAAATAGGATTGGATTCGGACCGAATGGCGTGCGGGGGATGGCTAATGGTTTGAAAACATTTTGGAAGGATGGACTTATCGTTTTAAGGGATTTTAAACTTTTCCAAAACGTGCTTGGAGGCCCAAGGGGTAGGTTTGGTCATTTTTCATCGAGTCAGGCTAGCAGGTGCCGGTGTTGACCTAGGTGTTGGTTTTTGAGACCGCCCGATCTCGAAAAACTACCTGTGCAGTGTTGGTCTCCAAGAACGCCCGTTCTTAGAGAGCTACCTGTAGGGGTGGTATTGGTTCCTGAGAACACCTGGTTCCAGAAAGCTACCTGGAAGGGTGATGTTGGTCTTAGAAAGCTACCAAATGACAGACATTCAACATTGGCGGGCTAGCAAGCACCAGAAGTGAACCGTCTGGAATTTTTGATGAGGTGTTGGTCCCCGAGATCGCCCGATCCAGGTAAGCTACCTGGATGGCGTTGGTTTTCGGGACTACCTGGCCCGGAAAACTGCTTGGAATAATGGTGCTTAAGGCTCCAGCAGATCCTTGTGGACTCGAGAAGCGACCAGTTGGCTGGACTGGAGATTGAAAGGCTCATCTTGAGCTCTACGTGGTGTGGTGTTTGAAGACTACATTCGGTCGGGTCAGAGATTGCCGAGCGGGCAAAAATGGGGTGCTTACAATGTCATGATCTTTAACCTTTATAAAGAGAGTTGTATCAACCTTTCCCTTTGTAAAACCATTGTCTGTCAAAAATTTGCTTAGCCTTTTATACCAAGCCCTTGGGGCTTGCTTTAAACCATATAAGGCTTTAGTAAGTTTGAAAACATGATTTGGAAATAAAGGGTTTTCAAAACCAGGTGGTTGTTTAACATACACCTCTTCAGATATTAAACCACTCAAAAATGCACTTTTCACATCCATTTGATAAAGTTTGAAATTTTTGAAACATAAAAATGCAAGCAATATTCTAATAGCTTCTAATCTAGCTACAGGTGCATAGGTTTCATCAAAATCAATTTCTTCTTCTTGACTATAGCCTTGAGCTACAAGTCTGGCCTTGTTTTTAAAAACAGTTCCAGATTCATCCATCTTATTTCTAAACACCCATTTGGTTCCAATTACAGGATGATCTTTAAGTCTAGGAACAAGATTTCAAACCTCATTCCTTTCAAATTAGTTTAACTCTTCTTGCATAGCCATAATCCATGATTCATCATTTTCAGCATCTAGAAAACATTTTGGTTGTACTTGTGAAAGAAAAACAAGATGATTGCATACATTTCTAAGAGATGATCTTGTTCTTACCCCTTGTGATGGATCACCTAGTATTTGCTCTGTTGGATGATTATGGATAAACTTTCATTCCTTTGGCAGTCCATCATTCTCATCTTGTTGGCTTAAAGGAATGTCTTAGTTTCATTTCTCTTGTAGTGGAGCTTTACTTTAAGTTGGATTGATATTCAGCTTGTCCATGCTTTCCTCTACATCATCTGCATCATCACTCATAATCTTTCTAGACAAAGAGTTTAGTTCATCAAAGGTAACAAGAATTGATTCTTCAACAACTAAGGTTTTCTTATTGTAAATTCTATAGGCCTTGCTATGTGAGGATTATCCAAGAAAGACAGTTTCATCAGATTTTGCATCAAATTTACCAAGATTGTCTTTATTGTTATTCAACACAAAACATTTACATCTAAAAGCTCTAAAATATGAAACATTTAGTTTCTTGTTTTTCCAAAGCTCATATGGGGTTTTATTTAAAAAATTTCTCACCAAAACTCTGTTTAACACATAGCAAGCTGTGTTAACAGCTTCAGCTCAAAAATATTTTGGCAAATTGTTTTCACAAAGCATTGTTCTCTCCATTTCTTCTAAAGTTATGTTCTTCTTCTCAACAACTCCATTTTGTTGAGAAGTTCTAGTACTAAAAAATTATGTTCAAAACCATTTTCATCACAATATGTTTCAAAAGGTTTGCAATCAAACGCACCACCGTGGTCAGTTCTAATTACTGTGATTGTAAATCCTTTTTCGTTTTGAACCTTTTTGCAAAACTTGATGAAGAAAGTAATTGTTTCATCTTTATGGGCTAGAAAGAATGTCCACGTAAATCTTGAGTAATCATCAACAATGACAAGGGCATATTGTTTACCAGTTAAACTTAAAGTTCTAGTTAGTCCAAACAAATCTATATGCAATAGTTGAAGTGATCTAGAAGTAGAGAGCATGTTTGTGGATTTAAAAGAAATTCTGGTTTGCTTTCCCATTTGACATGCATCACAAGCTTTGTCTTTTTCAAATTTGAGTTTGGGAAGACCATTTACTAACTCATTTTTTAAAATTTTTAAAAGAATGCTCATACTAATATGACCAAGTCTTCTATGCCAAAACTAACTATCCTCATTGTTCATAGCTGCAAGGCATTTGATTTTATAAGAAGATAATTAATTTAAATTGAAAGTGTAAATATTGCCTTGTCTATGACCAGTCAATATGACCTTGTTATTATTCATGTTTACTATATTGCATTTTGAAGATTCAAACACTACTTTGCAACCTTTGTCACACAATTGACTGATACTCAGCAGGTTATACTTAAGACCTTTAACAAGTAAAACATTCTCAATAGAGGTTGAAGAATTTTTACCAATACTACCTATACCGATGATTTTGCCTTTGCTATTATCTCCAAAAGTAACCAATCCTCAATCTTTTGGTGTGAGAGAAGTGAATTGAGTTTCATCTTCAGTCATATGTCTTGAACAGCCACTGTCCAAGTACCATTGATCATTTTTGGAGTTAGCTTGAAGACATACCTACAAAGCAAACAATTCAACCTTTGACCTTTGGTACCCAAATCATCTTGGGTCCAGTGGGGTTAGTCTTCAATGTTCCTTTTGGAACCCAAACTTTCTTGACAGCATGAGATTTTTGTATAAGGAAACATTGGTTTGCAAAAGTGACCTCTCTTATGACAATAAAAGCATGTGATTGTAGCTTTTGAAAAAATTTTATGTTTAAAAACATTGTAACTTATTCTAGCCTTGTCAAGAGAGCAATTTCGTTTACTAAGCATAACATCAAGTTTATCTCTTCCATTGACACATTTAGAGAGAGATTTTTCTAAATCAGTGACCTTTTCTTTCAAAACAGAGTTTTTCTTTTTCAAAATCTCATTTTCATTTTGTAACTCTTCACTTTCTTCTGTGAGAGTGGATACCATATTCTTGAGAAGATTGTTTTTGATGCCTAGCTTTTTAAATTCAACAATCAAATCATCGAAAGCATCTTTCAATTCATTAAAAGAAAAATCAAAATTAATTACCTCTGTTTCTTCTTCATGTGCCATAAGACACAAGTTGGCTACTTCATGAGTTTCAGATTCATCTGAGACTGAATCTTCACTATCACTTCATGTTGCAGCTAAAGCCCTCTTCCCTTTTTCTTTCTTTCCTTTCTTTTTCAGCTAAGGATATTCATTTCTCATGTGTCCTGGATTTTTGCATTTGTAGCATATAATGGTTGAATCCTTGTTGATGGATTCACCCTTTACTTCAATCTTCTTTCCTCCCTTCCACCTTCTTTTCATGAATCTCTTGAACTTTCTGTTGAGTCAATGCCTTGATTTTGATGATAACAAAACATGGTTAAATGATCTAATAATTCTACTTAGTGTGCAGATGAATTATTAATTAGATCTTGACTTGAAGCTTATCATAATAGAGGACTTATGATGAAAAGCATGATGAAGTGATGTATTCTACAAAGGTGATATTATAAGAAGAAAAAGGATTCTCAAGTTGATGAAAATCCTAGATTGAAGATTGATAAGCATGAAAGAATAGCATATTCTACAATGGTGATTTTATAAGGGAATGAAGATGATGGATATCAAAGAAGAAGAATGAAAATGATCAAAGTCTTGATTTAGAAGATTGAAGACTTTGAGTACTTGAAGATATCTTGCAAGAATGGAAGAAAAAGATACCAACTCAAAATATGAAAGTTTTCTTAGAAGATTTGAAGATGTCTTAAAGACATGGAAGGAATCACAAGATATGGAAAGCTTTCTTGAGTTGTTGAAGTCCATGGAGAAGCCATATTGATTGAAGAAATGAAGATTCTAAGTCATGGAAGCTCTCTTGAAGATCTTGAAGAAGACTTGAATCAATGGATGAAGCTATGATAATGGAAGAGCTCTACAAGTGATGAAAATGAAGAAAACTCACATTGAATGGATTGAAGATGTTCTTGGAGTCATCTAATCTTGAAGAAGTGTTTGCAAGCTTTAAAAAGCCTATTTAGATGATCCTTGAAGAGATTGGAAGCTTTGAAAAAGAATGAAGAAAAGTTGCAAAAATATGGGTTTTTGGAAAAAGGGTCGACTCCTCAAGTTAAAAGAGCTGACTCATTCGAACAGAGCCTTGGAATTCTGCTGGAAGCTTAAAAGAGTCGACTCCTGGCCAAAAAGAGTCGACTCATTGCAACAGAGAACAAACAATTCTGCAGACTGCTGAAAAGAGTCGACTTCTGGGACAAAAGAGTCGACTCATTTGGACAGAAACTTGAAAAATCTGCTGAAATGCAAAAAGAGTCGACTCATTGAGAAAAGAGTCGACTCCTAGACTCTAACGGCTAGTTTTTCTGACAGACGGTATGGGCACTCTTCTCCCATACTTCTCCAACGGCTAGAATCGATCCATACCTATATATATGAGATATATACAGCTTCAAAGAACAAGGAAGAGTAATCATACCATTCATATCAAGTGCTTCAAAGATGAAAATCACCTGCACCTAACTGTTACATATTCTTGCTGAGTGTTTAAAGTTATCCATTGAGTTGTATTCATTTGTATACTCATTAGAAGAGTCACTCTCTGTATAATCTTCATTCATTCTTGTTTGGGAGGGTTTGTAACCTTGTAAGTTTAAGTGTTCTTGGGAAAAACACTTGTAAGTTTAAGAGAAGCTTGGACAAAATCTCTTGGGTTTTGAAAGCTTGGGAAGAAGCTTTTGTAAAGAGTGAGCTGGGCACTCGTGGCACAACCAGCGACTGTGTAAGGAGTATTGCATAGTGGAATTCCTTCGAAAGGATCGAAGAAGAGAGGACGTAGGCAAGGTTGGTCGAACCTCTATAAATCTGGTGCATATTTTTTTCTTCTGGCCTCTGTTTTGCTTACTCTCATTATACATGCTTCAAATACTTGTTTTAATGTACAATTCATTTGCTTGATACATATACTTTGATTATTTGTTACTAAAATCCATAAACGATTTTTTTTAGTTGAAACTCTTGTTAAAAATTCTATAAAACCCAATTCACCCCCCCTCTTGGGTTGCCTACTTGGGCCAACACTTTCTTGTGATGAGAGCAAGATCTGCCTCATCTTCTTCTTCACTTCCAGATTCACTTTCTGATGTGGTGGACTTGAATGCAACAGACTTCTTTCTCTTGCCTTCTTCTTCCTAAACATTCTATTTTCGGGTCAACTCATAGGTCATGAGAGATCTAAAAAGTTCTTCAAGAGGTAGAGTGTTGACGTCTTTAGCTTCTTGTATGGCTATCACCTTTGCTTCCCATGTCTTTGGCAATGCTCTTAAAATTTTTCTCACCTGTTCACTGTTAGGATATACTTTTCCAAGAGACTTTAAACCATTAACAATGTCAGTGAATCTAGTAAACATTTCAGTTATAGACTCATCAGATTTCATTCTAAATAATTCGTAATTATGCACAAGAATGTTAATTTTTGACTCCTTGACCTGATTGGTCCCTTCATGAGTCACTTAAAGTCTGTCCCAAATTTCTTTTCCAGATTCATAGGTAGAAATTCTATTGAACTTATTTGGGTCTAATGCACAATATAAAATGTCCATAACTTTAGCATTAGATTGCATAAGCTTCATGTCATTCTCATCCCATTCATTTTCGAGTTTAGGGATAACTTCTCTCTCAATAAATTTGTTGGGAGTTTTTAAGACCATTAACAATAATAATCCATAACTCATAGTCAATAGATTGAATATAAATTCTCATTCTATTCTTCTAATAGTTGTAGTTTGTACAATTAAACATAGGAGGTTTGTTGGTGAATTGACCATCACCTAGAGAGCTTCCAAACATGGTTGTCATGGATCAACTCTAAGGATGTTAAGCCTTTAAGCTAGAGTACTAGCTCTGATACTAATTGTTGGTCCAAGAAGACAACCCAAGAGGGGGGTGAATTGCTCAGAATTTGTATCAAATAATGCAACTGAAAATAGTATATGTATTTCAACAATAATTAATCAAAGTATATATCAAGCAAGTGAAGTATATATCTAAATATATATTTATGCAAGCATGCATAGTGAGCAAATAAGCAAAACAGAGCAAGAAAAGAGGAGTACCAGATTTATAGAGGTTCGGCCAACCTTACCTACGCCCTCTCTTCTTCGATCATTTCAAAGGTATTCCACTATGTAACACTCCTTACACAGCTACTGGTTTTGCCACAAATGTCCAGCTCACTCTTACAAAAACTTCTTTCCAAGCTTTCAAAACCCAAGAGATTTTGTCCAAGCTTCTCTCAAACTTACAAGTAATTTTGTCCAAGTTTCACTCAAACTTACAAGTGTTTTTACCTAAGAACACTCAAACTTACAATTTTACAAAACTACCCAAGTGAAATGAATAAAGGTTATACAATGGGTAACTCTCCTAATAAGTATATGAACAAGTACAACTCAATGAATAATCTTAAACACTCAGCAAAAATATGTGGCAATTAAGGCGCAGGAGATTTTTAGCTTCAAGCTCTTGATACCAATAATATAATCACTCTAATCATCATTATAAAGCTGTAAGTATCTTGTATTTAAAGCTATGGATCGATTCTAGCCGTTGGAGAAGTATGAGAGAAGATTTGGTTGCAGATTGCACCATACCGTTTGTCAGAAATATAGCCGTTACTGTCGGGGGTTGACTCATTGTAAAAAGAGTCGATTCTTTTTGCAGTTTGCTTTAGGATTTTGCCTTCAAGAGTTGACTCATGACTTAAAGGAGTCGACTCTTTTGGTTAGAATCTACAGACTCAACTCTCTGTCCCAATGAGTCGACTCTTTTGCGGTGAGGAGTTGACTCTTTTAAGCAGTCTTCAAAATTTTCAGGCTCTATTGAAATGAGTCGACTCCTAAATGATGAGGGGTCGACTCTTTTGAGTCTCCAGCAGTTTTTTAAGGCTCTGTTTGAAAGAGTTGACTCATGAAACTTGAGGAGTCGACTCTTTTTACCAAAAAAGTTATTTTTGCACCATTTATTTAATCTTCTCCAAAGTCTCCAATCTTTTTAAGGATCATCCAAATAAGTTTTTTAAAGCTTGCAAATACTTCTTCAAGGCTTGATGACTCCAAGAACATCTTTAATCCATTTTGATTACTTGTAGAGCTCTTCAATCATCATTACTTCATCCATTGATACAAATCTTCTTTAATATTTTTAAGAGAGCTTCCAAGACTTAAAATCCTTATTTCTTCAACTGATTTTCTATTTTTCTTTGAACATCTTCATTTCTAGATTTCTTCTAGGATTATTCAATCAATATAACTTCTTCATAGACTATAACAAATTCTAAGAAAGCTTTTCAAGTCTTGTGATTTCTTCCATGCTTTCAATACATTCTCAAATTTTCCAAGAAAGCTTCCATGTCTTTGAGTTGGTCTCTTCTTCTTTGAAATCCATCATTTTTTAAATTTCTTCATTTGCTATAAGATCGCCATTGTTGGATATGTCATTCTTTCATGATTACATCATCTCATCATGCTTTTCATTCTTCATTCTTATCTTTGGATCACACATCCTCCATTATGATAAACTTCAAGTCAAGAACTAATTAATAATTAATATGCATACTAAGTAGAATTATTAGATCATTAAACTATGTTTTGTTATTATCAAAATCAAGGCATTGACTCAACAATAATATTATTATTTAAAATTTTAAAAAGTTCACCGACAACCAATTGCTATAATATATATTATTGATAGATTTGTCATTTTTAAAGAAATTAAAGGGATTTAAATAAAAAATTTCTCAATTTTGAATTAAATGAAGGACTTTCGAAAATTTTAATGGAAGAACCTATGAAAATTTAAAAATAAGTGTTTTGAATTTTATGTAAAATTTTTCAAAATAAGATAGATTTAGTAAAGTTTTAGCAATCATGAAAAAAGTAAAATTTTCTATATTTTATGGCTAAGCCTATATTATTATAACATATTTAATATTAGTAATTTCAAAATTTAAAAAGTTAAGAAAATTATGAGTATTTACAAACAAATGAAAATTTTATTAATAATAAGAGATTTCTATAAATAACAAAAGAATAAATGAAACATGATTAATAATTTTGTGACATGGGTACTTCCTATGATAGAAATTTAATATTATTGTTTTTAATTTCATTAAAATTTTTGTTAATAAGCATATTTGAAAGAATTTTGATAAACTTGTCATATTGATTAAGAGTAAAAAAAGATATAAAGTAAGATCAATAAGTTGAAAAGGTGGATTAAGATTTTTAGCTTTAAAAACATCATAACCAATTGTTATAATATAATATAGTTTTTTTGGTTACAAGATTTCTAATAAATTGAGATAAAAGAATGAAAATTTAGAGATTATTTATTTCATTTATAAATTATTTTTCTAACTAATCATTGAAGCCACAAGATTGGACATTCTAGAATGGGGACATAAAATTAAACAATTAAAAGATAGAGTTAAATATTTCAACTTCAATGGTCTCGTAGCCAATTGTAATAATATACACTATAGATTTATTTTTAATTTGTTTTCTAAAAATAAAAATTAGAAGGATTTGAATAGAAAATTCTAAAGTTTTGAATCTAAGCAAGAACTTTCCAAAATTATAATAAAAAAATATAAGGAAATTAAAAATAATAATCATAATGTTATTTTTAAATTTAAGTGGGAGCTTTCGAAATTAAAAAAAGGGATTTAAGGATATTTAAAATAGCAATTCTAAGTTTTTAAAAAATTAAGGAAAAACTTTCCAAAATTATAAAAGATATATAAAATTTTTCAAAATAACAAAACATTATCTAAGTTTAAGCAAAGATTTACTAATCATTAGTAGAAAGTAATCATTTCTATAATTTATAATTAGACCAATGCTATTATGGCACATGAAAAATTGGTTATTTAAAAATTTAAAAAACTAGGAAAATTAGATTGATTCTTTCAACCTTAAAGACCCCATATCATTCTGTTAAAATATATAGTAAAGATTAGTAATTTCAAATTTTAAAAAGTTAAGAAAATTATGAGTATTTACAAAAAAAAAATGACAAATTTATTAATAATAAGAGATTTCAACAAATTACAAAAGAAAAAATGATACATAATTAATAATTTTTGTGACATGTGTACTTCATATGATAGAAATTTAAAATTATTGTTTATTTTCATTAAAATTTTAGTAAAGGAGCACATTTGAAAGAATTCTCATAGTCAATTGCAATAACATATACTATAGATTTACTTGTATTTTTCTTTCTAAAAATAAAAATTAGAATGATTTGAATAGAAAATTCTAAAGTTTTGAATCTAAGTTTTTAAAAACATCATAACCAATTGTTATAACATAATATTGTTTGATGGTTATAAGATTTCTAAAAAATTGAGATGAAAGAAAGAAAATTAAGAGATTATTTATTTAATTTATAAATTATTTTTCTAATTAATCATTGAAGCACCAAGATTGACATTCTAGAATGGGGACATAAAATTAAACAATTAAAAGTCAGAGTTAAATATTTCAACTTCAATGGTCTCATAGCCAATTGTACAATATATACTATAGATTTATTTGTATTTTTTTTCTAAAAATAAAAATTAGAAGGATTTGAATAGAAAATTCTAAAGTTTTGAATCTAAGCAAGAACTTTCAAAAATTAAAATAAAAAATATAAGGAAATTCAACATAATAAACATAATGTTATTTTTAAATTTAAGGAGGAGCTCTCTAAAATTAAAAAAGAGGCATTTGAGGAAATTTAAAATAACAATTCTAAGTTTCTAAAAAATTAAGGAAAAACTATCCAAAATTATAAAAGATAGATAAAATTTTCAAAATAACATAAGATTATCTAAGTTTAAAAAAAGATTTACTAATTATTAGTAGAAAAAAAAAAAATTTTCTATAATTTATAATTAGACTAATGCTATTATGGCACTTGTAAAATTAGTTATTTAAAAATTTTAAAAAAAAAAAAAAATTTGATTGAGTCTTTCAACCTTAAAGATCTCCTATCAATCAACTATAATATATAGTATAGACTAGTAATTTGAAATTTTAAAAAGGTAAGAAAATTATTAGTATTAACAAACAAAAGACAAATTTATTAACAATAAGAGATTTCTATAAATAGCCGAAGAATAAATGATACATGATTAATAATTTTGTGACATGTGTACTTCTTATAATATAAATTTAAAATTTTTGTTTATTTTCATTAAAATTTTAGTGAAGGAGCATATTTGCAAGAATTTTGATAAACTTGTCATATTGATTAAGAGTCAAAACAAAAAGAAAATATAAAATAAGATCAATAAGTTAAAAAGTTATATTAAGATTTTTAGTTTTAAAAACATCATAACCGATTGTTACAATATAATATAATTTGATGGTTATAAGATTTCTAAGAAATTGAGATTAAAGAATGAAAATTTAGAGATTATTTATTTTATTTATAAATTATTTTTCTAACTAATCACTGAATTCACAAGATTGGACATTCTGGAATAGGGATATAAAATTAAACGATTAAAAGACAGAGTTAAATATTTCAAATTCAATGGTCTGAAAGTCAATTGCAATAATATATACTATAGATTTATTTGTATTTTTCTTTCTAAACATGAAAATTAGAAGTATTTGAATATAAAATTCTAAAGTTTTGAAACTAAGCAAGAACTTTTCAAAATTATAATAGAAAAATATAAGGAAATTCAAAATAATAATCATAATGTTATTTTTAAACTTAAGGTGGAGCTTTCTAAAACTAAAAAAGAGGGATTTAAAAAAAAAATTTAAAATAAAAATTCTAATTTTTTTAAAAAATTAAGTAAAAAATTTCTAAAATTATAAAAGATTCGTAATTTTTTTCAAAATATCATAAGATTATCTAATTTTAAGCAAAGACTTAATGATAATTAGTCGAATGTAGAAGTTTCACTAATTTATAATTAGACCAATGCTATTACGGCATATGTAAAATTAGTTATTTAAAATTTTAAAAACTAAGAAAATTGGATTGAGTCTATCAACCATAAAAATCTCCTATCATTCTGCTATAATATATAGTATAGATTAGTAATTTCAAATTTTAAAAAGCAAAGAAAATTATGAGTATTTACAAACAAATGACAAATTGATTAATAATAAAATATTTCTATAAATAAAAAAAGAATAAAAAATACATAATTAATAATTTTGTGACATGTGTATTTCTTATGATAGAAATTTAAAATTATTGTTTATTTTCATTAAAATTTTTGTGAAGTAGCATATTTGGAAGACTTTTGATAAACTTGTCATATTGATTAAGAGTCAAAACAAAAAAAAAAAATGTAAAATAAGAGCAATAAATTGAAAAGTTGGATTAAGAATTTTAAATTTGAAAACATCATAACTGATTGTTATAATATAATATAGTTTGATGGTTATAAGATTTCTAAGAAATGAAATTAAAGAATTTAGAGATTAAAGAATGAAAATTTAGAGATTATTTATTTCCTTTATAAATTTTTTTTCAAACTAATCATTGAAGCCACAAGATTGGACATTCTAGAATAGGGACATAAAATTAAACAATTAAAAGACAGAGTTAAAAATTTCTACTTCAATGGTCTCGTAGCCAATTGCAATAATATATACTATAGATTGATTTGTATTTTTCTTTCTAAAAATAAAAATTAGAAGGATTTGAATAGAAAATTCTAAAATTTTTAATCTAAGCAAGAAGTTTCCAAAATTATAAAAGAAAAATATAAGGACATTCAAAATAATAATCAAAATGTTGTTTGGAAACTTAAGGAGGAGCTTTCTCAAACTAAAAAAGAGGGATTTAAGGAAATTTAAAAAAACAATTCTAAGTTTTTAAAAAATTAAGGAAAAACTTTCTAAAATTATAAAAAATAGGTAAAATTTTTCAAAATAACATAAGATTATCTAAGTTTAAGCAAAGACTTACTAATCATTAGTAGAAAGTAAAAATTTCTATAATTTAAAATTAGACCAATGCTATTATGACACATATAAAATTAGTTATTCAAAAATTTAAAAAAACTAAGAAAATTGGATTGAGTCTTTTAACCTTAAAGACCTCCTATCCTCTTGCTATAATATATAGTATAGATTAGTAATTTCAAATTTTAAAAAGTTAAGAAAATTATGAGTAATTAGAAACAAATGACAAATTTATTAATAATAAGAGATTTATATAAATAACAAAAAAATAAATGATATATGATTAATAATTTTGTGACATATGTACTTCTTATGATAGAAAAAAAAAATTATTGTTTATTTTCGTTAAAAGTATTATGAAGGAGCATATTTGAAAGAATTTTGATAAACTTGTCATATTGATTAAGAGTCAAAGCAAAAAAAAAATATAAAATAAGATCAATAAGTTGAAAAGTTGGATTAAAATTTTTATCTTTAAAAAAAAAATCATAACCGATTGTTATAATATAATATAGTTTGATGGTTATAAGATTTCTAAGAAATTAAGATTAAAGTATGTAAAATTAGGGATTATTTATTTTATTTATAAATAGTTTTTCTAACTAATCATTGAAGCCACAAGATTGAATATTCTAAATAGGGACATAAAATTAAACAATTAAAAGATAGAGTTAAATATTTCAACTCTAATGATCTCATAGTCAATTGCAATAATATATACTAAAGATTTATTTGTATTTTTCTTTCTAAAAATAAAAATTAGAAGGATTTGAATAGAAAATTCTAAAGTTTTGAATCTAAGCAAGAACTTTCAAAAATTATAATAGAAAAATAGAAGGAAATTCAAAATGATAATCATAATGTTATTTTAATCTTAAGGAGGAGTTTTCTAAAATTAAAAAAGAGGGATTTAAGGAAATTTAAAATAACAATTCTAAGTTTTTAAAAAAGAGAGATTTAAGGAAATTTAAATAACAATTCTAAGTTTTTAAAAAATTAAGGGAAAACTTTCTAAAATTACAAATGATAGCTATAATTTTTCAAAATAACATAACATTATCTAAGTTTACGCAAAGATTTATTAATCATTAGTAGAAAGTAAAAGTTTCAATAATTTATAATTAGACCAATGCTATTGTGGCACATGTAAAATTAGTTATTTAGAAATTTTAAAAACTAAGAAAATTGTATTGAGTCTTTCAACCTTAAAGACCTCTTATCATTATGCCATAATATATAATATAGATTAGTAATTTCAAATTTTAAAAAAGTTAAAAAAAATTATGAGTATTTAAAAACAAATGACAAATTTACTAACAATAAGAGATTTCTACAAATAACAAAAGAATAAATGATATATGATTAATAGTTTTGTGACATGCGTACTCCTTATGAAAGAAATTTAATATTATTGTTTATTTTCATTAAAATTTTTGTGAAGGAGCATATTTGAAAGATTTCTGATAAACTTGTCATATTGATTAAGAGTCATAAAATAAGATCAATAAGTTGAAAAGTTGGATTAAGATTTTTGGCATTAAAAACATCATAACCGAATGTTATAATATAATATAGTTTGATAGTTATAAGATTTCTCAGAAAATGAGATTGAAGAATGAAATTTTAGAAATTATTTATTTCATTTATAAATTGTTTTTCTAACTAATCATTGAAGCCGTAGGATTAGACATTCTGAAATAGGGACATAAAATTAAATAATTAAAAGACAGAGTTAAATATTTCAACTTATATGGTCTCATAGTCAATAGCAATAATATATACTATAGCTTTATTTTTATTTTTCTTTCTAAAAATACAAATAAGAAGGATTTGAATAGAAAATTCTAAAATTTTGAATCTAAGTTTTAAAAACATCATAACCGATTGTTACAATATAATATTGTGTGATGTTTATAAGATTTTTAAGAAACTGAGATTAAAGAATGAAAATTTAGATATAATTTATTTAATTTATAAATTATTTTTTTAACTAATCATTGAAGCCACAAGAGTGGATATTCTGGAATAGGGATGTAAAATTAAACAACTAAAAGACAGAGTTAAATATTTCAATTTCAATAGTCTCATAGCCAATTGTAATAATATATACTATAGATTTATTTATATTTATTTTCTAAACATAAAAATTAGAAGGATTTGAATAGAAAATTCTAAAGTTTTGAATCTAAGCATGAACTTTCAAAAATTGTAATAAAAATAAGGAAATTCAAAATAATAATCATAATGTTATTTTAAAACTTAAGGAGGAGCTTTCTAAAATTAAAAAAGGAGGGATTTAAGAAAATATAAAATAACAATTCTAAGTTTTTAAAAAAAAAAAATTAAGGAAAAACTTTCTAAAAAAATAAAAAAAAAATAAGTAAAATTTTTCAAAATAACATAAGATTATTTAAGTTTAAGCAAATATTTACTAATCATTAGTCGAAAGTAAAAGTGTCGATAATTTATAATTAGACCAATGCTATTATGGCACATGTAAAATTAGTTATACTATAATTAGACCAATTGTTATAATATAACATAGTTTTTCATTTATAAATTATTTTTCTAACTAATAATGGAAGGCACAAGATTGGACACTCTGGAATAGGGACATAAAATTAAACATTTAAAAGACAGAGTTAAATATTTCAACTTCAATAGTCTCATAGTCAATTGCAATAATATATACTATAGATTTATTTGTATTTTTCTTTCTAAAAATAAAAATTAGAAGGATTTGAATAGAAAATTCTAAAGTTTTGAATCTAAACAAGAAATTTCCAAAATTATAATTGAAAAATAAAAGGAAATTCAAAATAATAATCATAATGTTATTTTTAAACTTAACGAGGAACTTTCTAAAATTAAAAAAGAGGGACTTAAGGAAATTTAAAATTAAAATTCTAAGTTTTTAAAAAAAAAAGGAAAAACTTTCTATAATTATAAAAGATAGGTAAAATTTTCTAAAATAGCAAAAGATTATCTAAGTTTAAGCAAAGATTTACTAATCATTAGTAGAAAGTAAAAGTTTCTATAATTTATAATTAGACCAATGCTATTATGGCACATGTAAAATTAGTTATACTAAAATTTAAAAAACTAAGAAAATTGGATTGAATCTTTCAACCTTAAAGACCTCCTATCATTCTAGTATAATATATAGTATAAATTAGTAATTTCAAATTTTAAAAAAGTTAAGAAAATTATGAGTATTCACAAACAAGTGACATATTTATTAACAATAAGAGATTTCTAAAAATAACAAAAGAATAAATGACACATGATTAATAATTTTGTAACATGTGTACTTCTTATGATAGAAATTTAAAATTATTATTTATTTTCATTAAAAAATTTTTGAAAGAGCATGTTTGAAAGGATTTTAAAAAACTTGTCGTATTGATTAAGAGTAAAAAAAAAAATATGATCAATAAGTGGAAAAGTTGGATTAAGATTTTTTGCTTTAAAAACATCATAACCGATTGTTATAACATAATATAGTTTGATGCTTATAAGATTTCTAAAAAATTGAGATTAAAGAATGAACATTTAGAGATTATTTATTTCATTTATAAATTTATTGAACATTCTAGAATAGGGACATAAAATTAAACAATTAAAAGACAAAGTTAAATATTTCAACTTCAATGGTCTCAAAGTCAATTGCAATAATATATACTATAGATTTATTTTTTTTTTATCCTAAATATAAAAATTAGAAAGATTTGAATAGAAAATTCTAAAGTTTTGAATCTAAGCAAGAACTTTCCAAAATTATAACAGAAAAATATAAGGAAATTAAAAATAATAATCATAAGGTTATTTTTAAACTTAGGGAGGAGCTTTCTTAAATTAAAAAAAGTGGGATTTAAGGAAATTTAAAATAACAATTTCAAGTTTTTAAAAAATTAAGTAAAAAATTTTTAAAATTATAAAAGTTAGGTAAAATTTTTCAAAATATCATAAAATTATCTAAGTTTAAGCAAAGATTTACTAATCATAGTAGAAAAAGTAAAAAATTTTATAATTTATAATTAGACCAATGCTATTATGGCACATGTAAAATTAGTTATTTAAAAATTTAAAAAACTAAGAAAATTGGATTGAGTCTTTTAACCTTAAAGACCACCTATTATTCTACTATAGTATATAGTATAGATTAGTAATTTCAAATTTTAAAAACTTAAGAAAATTATGAGTAATTAGAAACAAATGACAAATTTATTAATAATAAGAGATTTTTATAAATAACAAAAGAATAAATGATACATGATTAATAATTTTGCGGCATGTGTACTTTTTCTGATAGAAATTTAAAATTATTGTTTATTTTCATTAAAATTTTTGTGAAGGAGCATATTTGAAAGACTTTTGATAAACTTGTCATATTGTTCAAGAGTCAAAGCAAAAAAAAAAAATTAGAACAATAAGTTCAAAAGTGGGATTAAGATTTTTAGTTTTAAAAACATCATAACTGATTGTTATAATATAATATAGTTCGATCGTTACAAGATTTTTAAGAAATTGGGATTAAAGAATGAAAATTTAGAGATTATTTATTTCATTTATAAATTATTTTTTCTAACTAATCATTGAAGCCACAAGTTTGCACATTCTAGAATAAGGACATAAAATTAAACAATTAAAAGACAGAATTAAATATTTCTACTTCAACGGTCTCATAGTCAATTGCAATAATATACATTATAGATTTATTTGTATTTTTTTTCTAAAATTTAAAATTAGAATGATTTGAATAGAAAATTCTAAAGTTCTGAATCTAAGCAAGAACTTTCCAATATTATAATAAAAAAATATAAGTAAATTCAAAATAATAATCGTAATGTTATTTTAAAACTTCAGGAGGAGCTTTCTACAATTAACAAAGAGGGATTTGAGGAAATTTAAAATAACAATTCTATGTTTTTAAAAAATAAAGGAAAAACTTTCTAAAATTATAAAAGATAGGTAAAACTTTTCAAAATAACATAAGATTATCTAAGTTTAAGCAAAAACTTACTAATCATTAGTAGAAAGTAAAAGTTTCTATAATTTATAATAAGGCCAATGCTATTATGGCACATATAAAATTAGTTATTTAAAAATTTAAAAAACTAAGAAAATTGGATTGAGTCTTTCAACCTTAAAGACCACTTATCATTCTGCTATAATATATAGTATAGATTAGTAATTTTAAAATTTTAAAAAGTTAAGAAAATTATGAGTATTTATAAACAAATGTCAAATTTATTAACAATAAGAGATTTCTATAAATAACAAAAGAATAAATGATACATTATTAATAATTTTGTGACATATATATACTTCTTATGATAGAAATTTAAAATTATTGTTTACTTTCCTTAAAAATTTTATGAAGGATCATATTTGGAAGAATTTTGATAAACTTGTCATATAGATTAAGAGTACAAAGAAACATATAAAATAAGGTAAAAAAATTTGAAAAGTTGGATTAAGATTTTTATCTTTAAAAACATCATAACCGATTGTTATAATATTATATAGTTTGTTGGTTATAAGATTTCTAAGAAATTGAGATTAAAGAATGAAAATTTAGGGATTATTTATTTCATTTATAAATAGTTTTTCTAACTAATTATTGAAGCCACAAGATTGGATATTCTGGAATAGGGACCTAAAATTAAACAATTAAAAGATAGAGTTAAATATTTCAACTTTAATGGTCTCATAGTCAATTGCAATAATATATACTATAGATTTATTTGTATTTTTCTTTCTAAAAATAAAAATTAGACGGATTTGAGTAGAAAATTCTAAAGTTTTGAATCTAAGTAAGAACTTTAAAACATTATTATGGAAAAATATAAGGAAATTTAAAATAATGATCATAATGTTATATTTAAACTTAAGGAGGAGCTTTCTAAAATTAAAAAAGAGGGAATTAAGGAAATTTGAAATAACAATTCTAAGTTTTTAAAAAATTAAGGAAAAACTTTCTTAAATTACAAAAGATAGGTAAACTTTTTCAAAATAACATAAGATTATCTAAGTTTAAGCAAAAAATTTATAATCATTAGTAGAAAGTAAAAGTTTCTATTATTTATAATTAGACCACTGCTATTATGCCACATGCAAAATTATTTATTTAAAAATTTAGTAAACTAAGAAAATTGGATTGAGTCTTTCAACCTTAAAGACCTCCTATCTTTTTACTATAATATATAGTACAGATTAGTAATTTCAAATTTTAAAAAAGTTAAGAAAATTATTAGTATTTACAAACAAATAGCAAATTTATTAATAATAAGAGATTTCTATAAATAACAAAAGAATAAATGATACATGATTAATAATTTTGTGACATGTGTACTTCTTATGATAGAAATTTAAATATATTGTTTATTTTCATTAAAATTTTGGTAAAGGAGTATATTTGAAAGACTTTTGATAAACTTGCCATATTTATTAAGAGTCAAAAAAAAAAAAAAAAAATAAGAACAATAAGTTGAAAAGTTGGATTAAGATTTTTAGTTTTAAAAACATCATAACCAATTTTATAATATAATCTAGTTTGATGCTTATAAGATTTCTAAGAAATTGAGATTAAAGAATGAAAATTTAGAGATTATTTATTTTATTTATAAATTGTTTTTCTAACTAATCATTTAAGACACAAGATTGGACATTCTGGAATAGGGACATAAAATTAAATAATTAAAAGACAGAGTTAAATATTTCAACTTCAATGGTCTCATGGTCAAATTTAATAACATATACTATAGATTTATTTGTATTTTTCTTTCTAAAAATAAAAATTAGAAGGATTTGAATAGAAAATTCTAAAGTTTTGAATCTAAGCAAGAACTTTCCCAAATTATAATAAAAAAAATAAGAAAATTAAAAATAATAATCATAATGTTATTTTTAAATTTAAGGAGGAGCTTTCTAAATTTAAAAAAGTGGGATTTAAGGAAATTTAAAGTAACCCTTGTAAGTTTTTAAAAAATTAAGGAAAAACTTTCTAAAATTATAAAAAATAAAAATAAAATTTTTCAAAATAACATAGGATTATCTAAGTTTAAGCAAATATTTGCTAATCATTAGTCGAAAATAAAAGTTTTTATAATTTATAATTAGACCAATGCTATTATGGCAGATGTAAAATTAGTTATTCAAAAATTGAAAAAACTAAGAAAATTGGATTGAGTCTTTCAACCTTAAAGACCTTCTATTATTCTGCTATAATATATAGTATAGATTAATAATTTCAAATTTTATAAAGTTAAGAAAATTATGAGTAATTAGAAACAAATGACAAATTTATTAATAATAAGAGATTTATATAAATAACAAAAGAATAAATGATACAAGATTAATAATTTTGTGACATATGTACTTCTTATGATAGAAATTTAAAATTGTTGTTGATTTTCATTAAAAGTTTTGTGAAGCAGCATATTTGAAAGAATTTTGATAAACTTGTCATATTGATTAAGAGTAAAAAAAAAAATATATATATATATATATATATAAAATAAGATCAATAAGTTGAGAAGTTGGATTAAGATTTTTATCTTTAAAAACATCATAACCGATTGTTATAATACAATATAGTTTGATGGTTATAAGATTTCTAAGAAATTAAGATTAAAGAATGTAAATTTAGGGATTATTTATTTCATTTATAAATTGTTTTTCTAACTAATCATTGAAGCCATAAGATTGAATATTCTGGAATAGGGACATAAAATTAAACTGTTGAAAGATAGAGTTAAATATTTCAACTTTAATGGTCTCATAATCAATTGCAATAATATATACTATAGATTTATTTGTATTTTTCTTTCTAAAAATAAAAATTAGAAGGATTTGAATAGAAAATTCGAAAGCGTTGAATCTAAACAAGAACTTTCAAAAACTATAATAGAAAAATATACGGAAATTATTAATAATAATCATAATGTTATTTTTAAACTTAAGGTGGAGTTTTGGGATTTATGGATATTTAAAATAACAATTCTATGTTTTTAAAAAAGGAAGGAAAAAAATTTCTAAAATTATAAAAGATAGGTAAATTTTTTGAAAATAACGTATGATTAACTAAGTTTAAGTAAAGATTTACTAATTATTAGTGAAAAGTAAAAGTTTTTATAATTTATAATTAGACCAATGCTATTATGGCATACGTAAAATTAGTTATTCATAAATTTAAAAAAAAAAAAAAAAATAAGATTGAGTCTTTCAACCTTAAAGATCTCATATCATTCTACTATAATATATAGTATAGATTAGTAATTTCAAAACTTAAAAAGTTAAGAAAATTATGAGTATTTATAAACAAATGACAAATTTATTAATAATAAAAGATTTCTATAAATAACAAAAGAATAAATGATATGTGATTAATAATTTTGTGACATGTGTCCTTCTTATGATAGAAATTTAAAATTATTGTTTATTTTCATTAAAATTTTAGTGAAAGAGCATATTTGAAAGAATTTTTATAAACTTCTCATATTGATTAAAAGTCAAAAAAAAAAAAAAAGATCAATAAGTTGAAAAGTTGGATGAAGATTTTTTGCTTTAAAAACATCATAACCGATTGTTATAATATAATATAGTTTGATGCTTATAAGATGTCTAAGAAATTGAGATTAAAGAATGAACATTTAGAGATTATTTATTTTATTTTTAAATTTTTTTTCTAACTAATCATTGAAGCCACAAGATTGGACATTCTAGAATAGGCCCATAAAATTAAACAATTAAAAGGCAGAGTTAAATATTTCAACTTCAATAGTCTCAAAGTCAATTACAATAATACATACTATAGATTTATTTGTATTTTTCTTTCTAAATATAAAATTTTGAAGAATTTGAATAGAAAATTCTAAAGTTTTGAGTCTAAGCAAGAACTTTCCAAAATTATAATTGAAAAATATACAGAAATTAAAAATAATAATCATAATGTTATTTTGAAACTTAGGAAGGAGCTTTCTAAAATTAAAAAAGTGGGATTTAAGGAAATTTAAAATAACAATTCAATGTTTTCAAAAAATTAGGTAAAAACTTTCGAAAATTGTAAAAGATAGGTAAAATTTTTAAAAATATCATAAGATTATCTAAGTTTAAGCAAAGGTTTACTAATCATCAGTAGAAAGTAAAAATTTTCTTAATTTATAATTAAACCAATGCTATAATGGCAATTGTAAAATTAGTTATTTAAAAATTTAAAAGACTAAGAAAATTAGATTGAGTCTTTTGACCTTAAAGACCACCTATCATTCTGCCATAATATATAGTATAGATTAGTAATTTCAAATTTTAAAAAATTAAGAAAATTATGAGTATTTACAAACAAATGAAAAATTTATTAATAATAAGAGATTTTTATAAATAACAAAAGAATAAATGATACATGATTGATAATTTTGTAACATGTGTACTTCTTATGATAGAAATTTAAAATTATTTTTTATTTTCTTTAAAATTTTTGTGAAGCAGCATGTTTGAAAGACTTTTGATAAACTTGTCATATTGTTTAAGAGTCAAAACAAAAAAAATATAAAATAAAAACATTAAGTTGAAAAGTTGGATTAAGATTTTTAGCTTTAAAAACATTATAACCGATTATTATAATATAATATAGTTTGATCGTTATAAGATTTCTAAGTAATTGAGATTAAAGAATGAAAATTTAGAGATCATTTATTTCATTTGTAAATTGTTTTTCTAACTAATCACTGAAATCACAAGTTTTGACATTCTGGAATAGGGACATAAAATTAAACAATTAAAAGACAGAATTAAATATTTCAACTATAATGGTCTCATAGTCAATTGCAATAATATATACTATAGATTTATTTGTATTTTTCTTTCTAAAAATAAAAATTAGAAGGATTTGAATAGAAAATTCGAAAGTTTGAATCTAAACAAGAACTTTCCAAAATCATAATAGAAAATTATAAATAATAATCATAATGTTATTTTTAAACTTAAGGTGGAGTTTTCTAAAATTGAAAAAGAGGGATTTAAGGAAATTTAAAATAACAATTCCAAGTTTTTAAAAAATAAGGAAAAACTTTTTAAAAGTATAAAAGATAGGTAAAATTTTTAAAAATAACATAAGATTATCTAAGTTTAAGCAAAGACATACTAATCATTAGTAGAAAGTAAAATTTTCTATAATTTATGATTAGACCATTGCTATTATGGCACATTTAAAATTAGTTATTTAAAAATTTATAAAACTAAGAAAATTGGATTGAGTCTTTCAACCTCAAAAACCTCCTATCATTCTGCTGTAATATATAGTATACATTAGTAATTTCAAATTTTAAAAACTTAAGAAAATTATGAGTGTTTATAAACAAATGAAAAATCTATTAACGATAAGAGATTTTTATAAATAACAAAAGAATAAACGAAACATGATTATTAATTTTGTGACATGCGTAATTCTTGTGATAGAAATTTAAAATTATTGTTTATTTTCATTAAAATTATTATGAAGGACCATATTTGAATTTTTTTTGATAAACTTGTCATATTGATTAATGGTTAAAACAAAAAAAAATATAAAATAAATCAATAAATTGAAAAGTTGGATTAAGATTTTTATCTTTAAAAAAATTATAATCAATTGTTATAATATAATATAGTTTTTCATTTATAAATTGTTTTTCTAACTAATAATGGAAGCCACAAGATTGGACACTCTGGAATAGGGATATAAATTAAACAATTAAAAGATAGAGTTAAATATTTCAACTTCAATGGTCTCATAGTCAATTGCAATAATACATACTATAGATTTATTTGTATTTTTCTTTCTAAAAATAAAAATTAGAAGGATTTGAATAGAAAATTCTAAAGTTTTGAATCTAAACAAGAAATTTCCAAAGTTATAATTGAAAAATATAAAGAAATTCAAAATAATAATCATAATGTTATTTTTAAACTTAAGGTGGAGCTTTCTAAAATTAAAAAAGAGATATTTAAGGAAATTTAAAATTAAAATTCTAAGTTTTTAAAAAAATTAAGGAAAAACTTTCTATAATTATAAAAGATAGGTAAAATTTTCTAAAATAGCATAAGATTATCTAAGTTTAAGCAAAGATTTACTAATCACTAGTAGAAAGTAAAAGTTTCCATAATTTATAATTAGACCAATGCTATTATGGCACATGTAAAATTAGTTATTTAAAAATTTAAAAAGCTAAGAAAATTGAATTGAGTCTTTCAACCTTAAAGACTTCCTATCATTTTGTTATAATATATATTATGGATTAGTAATTTCAAAATTTAAAAAGTTAAGAAAATTATGAGTATTTATAAACAAATGGCAAATTTATTAATAATAAGAGATTTCTTTAAATAACAAAAGAATAAATGATACATGATTAATAATTTTGTGACATGTGTACTTGTCATGATAAAAATTTAAAATTACTGTTTATTTTTATTAAAATTTTTTTGAAGGAGCATATTTGAAAGAATTTTGATAAACTTTTCATATTGATTAAGAGTCAAACCAAAAAAATAAAAATAAAATAAGATCAATAAGTTTAAAAGTTGGATTAAGATTTTTAGCTTTAAAAACATCATAATCAATTGTTATAATATAATGTAGTTTGATGGTTATAAGATTTCTAAGAAATTGAGATTAAAGAATGAAAATTTGGAGATTATTTATTTCATTTATAAATTATTTTTCTAACTAATCATTGAAACCACAAAATTGGATATTCTGAAATAGAGACATAAAATTAAACAATTAAAAGACAGAGTTAAATATTTCAACTTTAATGGTCTCATAGGCAATTGCAATAATATATATACTATAGATTTTTTTTTTTGTATTTTTCTTTCTAAAAATAAAAATTAGAAGGATTTGAATAGAAAATTCTAAAGTTTTGAATCTAAACAAGAACTTTCCAAAATTATAATAGAAAAATATAAGGAAATTGAAAATAATAATCATAATGTTATTTTTAAACTTAAGGAGGAGCTTTCTAAAATTTAAAAAGAGGGATTTAAGGAAATTTAAAATAACAATTCTAAGTTTTTAAAAAATTAAGGAAAAACTTTCTAAAATTATGAAAGATAGGTAAAATTTTTCAAAATTACATAAGATTATTTAAGTTTAAGCAAAGATTTGCTAATCATTAGTAGAAAGTAAAAGTTTCCATAATTTATTATTAGGCTACTGCTATTATGGCACATGTAAATTAGTTATTTAAAAATTTAAAAAATTAAGAAAATTAGATTGAGTCTTTCAACCTTAAAGACCTTCTATTATTCTGCTACAATATATAATGTAAATTAGTAATTTCAAATTTTAAAAAGGTAAGAAAATTTTGAGTATTTACAAACAAATGATAAATTTATTAATAATAAGAGATTTCTATAAATAAAAAAAGAATAAATGATACATGATTATTAATTTTGTGACATGTGTCCTTCTTATGATAGAAATTTAAAATTATTGTTTATTTTTATTAAAATTTTTGTGAAGGAGCATATTTGAAAGAATTTTGATAAACTTGTCATATTGATTAAGAGTCAAAATAAAATAAATAAATAAATAAAATAAGATCAATAAGTTTAAAAGTTGGATTAAGATTTTTAGCTTTAAGAATATCATAACTGATTGTTATAATATAATATATTTTGATGGTTATAAGATTTCTAAGAAATTGTTATTAAGGAATGAAAATTTAGTGATCATTTATTTCATTTATAAATTATTTTTCTAACTAATCATTGAAGGCACATGGTTGGACATTCTGGAGTAGGAACATAAAATTAAACAATTAATAGACAGAGTTAAATATTTTAACTTCAATGGTCTCATAGTCAATTAATAATATACACTATAGATTTATTTGTATTTTTCTTTCTAAAAATAAAAATTAGAAGGATTTGAATAGAAAATTCTAAAGTTTTGAATCTAAACAAGAACTTTCCAAAATTATAATTGAAAAATATAAGGAAATTCAAAATAATACTGATAATGTTATTTTTAAACTTAAGGTGGAGCTTTCTAAAATTAAAAAAGAGATATATAAGGAAATTTAAAATTAAAATTCTAAGTTTTTAAAAAATTAAGAAAAAACTTTCTATAATTATAAAAAATAGGTAAAATTTTCTAAAATAACATAAGATCATCTAAGTTTAAGTAAAGATTTACTAATCATTAGTAAAAAGTAAAAATTTCTATAATTTATAATTAGACAAATGCTATTATGACACATGTAAAATTAATTATTTAAAAATTTAAAAAGCTAAGAAAATTAGATTGAGTCTTTCAACCTTAAAGATCTCTTATCATTCTGCTATAATATATAGTATATATATATATATATATATATGTGGGTCTCGCTTGTGAAGCAAGAAATTGGCTTGTGAGTAATGTGATTATGCAAATTATTTTCCTTGTGGAGGCCCGAAGGCCGAGGGTGGTCAATTGGATTTGAGCTGTATTTTGTGAAATAAACCTTTAATTCGTCCTTGTCACTTAGGTTATGTTTGGTATAGTTTTTTTAGTTTTGTTTTTTTGGCTTATAATTAAAAAAAAGTTAGAATTTTTTTTTGCTTTTATAAGCTAAAAATAAGAAAAAAATAAAAAAACAAAAAAGCCAAAAAAATTTAACTTTTTTGCTTATAAATTGAAAAAAAAGATAGACAGAAAAGCCTTACCAAACGGACCCTTATTCTAAATGGGGTGTATAGTAGAAAAACATTCCCATATCTATTATTGAAAGAAATAAAAACTTACTGCTACCAAACACAATATCCCTTGATATCTGTTTATTTAAAAAAAAAAAAGAAAGGTTTGTAAGAGTATGTTCAATGAGCTCTTTAAAGTAGCTCTTTTAGTTATTTTAAAGAGTTAAATTCTAAAAATGATTCTCCACTAAGCTCTTTATATAACTCTTTATTTTAAAGAGTTTTACTTTGACTCTCCATATATAAAGAGCAAATAGTGGCTCATTGAATTTTATTTTACAAATCTCTCTTTCTCTCTCTCTCTCTCTCTCTCTTTTCACTTTTGTTGCAGTTAGTGTTAAAAAAAAAATAATTTATTAAGTGACTAGTTAAAATATAAAAGATGATTGAAAGAATTTTTTAAAGTGACTAACTATTATAGCGAGTAGTATTAGAGATGCTCTAAGTGCTTCTTGCGTAATTCATGACTACGTGCTGCAAAATTAAAACAAGTAGTTCGTTCTAACAAGTTTTCTTTTTAAAATTTCAAATGGGTTTTGCTAGATCAAAATGAAAAAGGTTTCATTCATTGAGCGTATGTGATTTACGTTTACACAGATATATATATATATATACATATATATATAAAATACATGGTCCATGATTCCCTGGATATATGTATTGATTGTATTACTGTATACAATATTGATTCAATTACAGGCAAATTGATTGAGGAAAAAGGATTATCAACATTCTAACTCTCTCCCCCTCTCTGTTCTTCTCCTTCTCGTTCTCAACAGAATAATCCAAATTGGTATTCCTGTGAAGGCATATTTTATTAATGGGTTTGTTCTGGTTTTTGTCCTGCAAAGTCGAATAAGAAAGGGCAGATCAATAGTGGCCATTGCAGGAATTTTTATCATTAGTGTCAGACAAAAAGGTAAATTCTGTAAATTCAAAAGTTTACACTAATATTATGAATTACATCGTTTTCAATATATATAAATAACCAAACAATCATTCAATTATTGATCTTTTATTCAATTATGTAAGCGATTCTTTATGAATTCTATTATAGAAGAAGCTATTTTCACAATCACTTAATGAAAAAAGTTAATTTTAAATATATATTGACATGTATATATATTATATTGGCTAACATATAGTAGCCATACGCCTTACAATGTCAATTGATCCGTTATACAATATGATAAAAGTTATACGTAAACCTATTTCTCACTTTTACATACAATTATATAAAACGTTATACATTATTTATAGTTTTAAAGTTTCAAAAACTTGTATGTATATAATAAGTGGATAGGGTTTAATATATTGGTTTAAGGGTTCAAACATGATGTTCAAATACTCTACAAAATAAAATGTATTCTTCGTAAGAATTTGTTTTTTTAAAATTTTCAGCGGGTTCAAGTACCCACTGACCAAAAGATGGAGCCGCCTTTGCAGATCAAAAGTTTTTTTTACTAGCCAACACATGTTACATTTGGGTATCAAAATAGGTTGGCTATTTCTGGATTTTGATTTAAATTTTTAGTTGGTGTTTAGGAGAAAGAAGATGAATCTGCAGAGAGAATTGGGGTCGTATTTTTTAGGAGTTTTGTTGGTGTTTATGTTGCATATAAATAAGGGTTAATTACACTTTGTGCTCTTGTACTTTATACTAAATTTTATTTTAGGACCTTTACTTTCTATTATAACAATTAAGTCATTATACTTTTAATTTATTAAATGTCAAACTTTTGCTAGCTTTTACTTATAAAATAGATGAAAAATTCACATATGACAAGCACGTTGTATTTTTTAAGATGACAAAGATATAAAATCATAGTTCTTCCTAATAGTCTATCACAAATTCATCTTAAATCATTCCAAAGTTATAAGTGTAATTAATTTTGTGATGTATATAATGTAATTAGACTTCATTTAAAAACTTCAAATTCAACTCACATGCCATATGTATGAGTTTTTGGGATGGAAAATATTTGAATTTTAGATATTTGTTTCTTGAAAAAGGTCATGTGGTTATCACAAACGAATTTTCTATTAAATTTTCAAATAGAAGGTTGATATTGTAATAAATTAGAAGTATAAGGACTTAATTGTTACAATTGAAAGTGAATGTTTAAAAGTGAAATTTGGTATAAAGATTAAGGGTACAAAATGTAATTAATCATATAAACAATAAAGGGTAAAATATATTTTGCACCCTTACACTTTATATAGGATCTTACTTTAAGATCTACACATTTAATTAAAACAATTAAACTCTTATACTTTTAATTTGTTACAATGTCACGCTTTCGTAAATTTTTGTTTGTGTAATTGATAACCAGAAACTCTATGCATCTCATGTGATCCTTGTTGAAGGGCAATCATTTAGTTCTCACACTTGTTTACATTAATTTTTCACAAATTCCTCCTAAAGTTTTTATAGTCATTTTATGTATAAAACATAACTAGGGTTGCAAAACACTCTCAAATCATTCTATATGATTTTTACTCTTGAAAAAGGGTCACGTGACACGTACATGATTTTTAACAGTTAATTTTGCACTAATGAAAATTTACGAAATGATAACATTGCAATAAATTAAAAATATTGTGACTTAATTGTTACAAATGCTGAGGTCGAATTCAGTGTAAAGTGCAGAGTGTATTTTACAATAAATTCATATATATATATATATATATATATTTTGTGTACATTTGTATATGTACTCTGAGAGACATGAGTTCTTTTGCGCTCATTAAAAATAGAACCCCTGGAGGAATAAAGGGAAAATGAGAGTGTATGGACTTCCGCAGAATTAGTGTATGAACAGTGATGTGGACGAATAAACTGTTTACTTAATCAACTGCACAACAATACTTTAGACGATCTGGATTCGGTCAATTGATCAATCCTTCCCTAAACCAACTTAATTAACAAGTGTATGCATCCATGATAAGAAAAATTTATAAATGGGTCATCACAATACAAATCTAATTCTTGGCCAAGGTGTGCTAACTACCATAATGAATGCAATGGTGTGTGAAATAATAATATTAATGTCATTCTAATTTAGTACAAATAATGTTATGCAAACAAAAAAATTACATTAAATATTTGTTCAGAATTACTGTGTTGCCTACTAGGAGCGTTTAATTTAAAAAAACAAAACACTCATGAATATGACTGTTAATTATAAATTGTTACTGTCACCTTATTTTTGATAAGTATTTTTATATAACTTTTTTCCAAAATTATTCCAAAATTTTCATTTAGTACTTATCTCAAGTTCGTGTAGTTGTGATTGTTTGCATATGACGATAACACTGGATTATTATTTCTTTCCCTTAAAAAGAGGTTTTGGGAATTTATAATTAGCAAGTGGGAGTAAAGGAGGGAGACAAATAAAGCCAGTGTAGATCCACAAGAGACATCTGTAATATGTATATACATATAAATATATATATATATGATTTTATATCCAAGACATCAGCGCTTGTCGTGGGAGAAGCAGAAGCTAGCTATGGCTGGTGTTATGGATGCTTTTGATGCCGAGGCACGGCATTATGGAGAGAGAGAGAGAGAGTTGGTAGCTGGGGGAGTACTCTTCAAAGAGCTCGAATTTCAATTCTCAAACAGTATAAAAAAACTTCAGTTTGGACCACTTCCATGCCCCCCATGCATGCATGCAGCTCCAAGAAGAGCTTTGTTCGTGTCTGCACCCACAAGGCAAAAACTCACCCTCTAGCACAAAGTGACCAACCAATTAGGCTGTGCCATTGGAGTTTGTAATTACACGTGATATATGGGATGCTTGTAGTTAAAAGTGTTCTATATTTGGTCTAAGAATTTTTGGGAGCTAGCTAACAACCCCTTAAAAAGAGGGTGGTGGAAAGATGAATAGTTCCACATTGAGTGAGAGAGAGAGATAGAGAGAGAGAGAGAATCTCTAGGTCTAGGGGAGAAGAAAAAGGGTTAGGAATTTGTGATGCTAAAGTCAAATAAAGGGAATGAACAGGTGTCTTTTTAAGCTTTGCTTCGGTGAATGCAAGATTCAGTCTCCTGATCTAAGTTTTAATGAAAGGCTTGGAATGAATGAATATATATAGAGTTGAAAGAAATTATCATAAAAATTGTGTAGAAATTATCGTTTGTCTTCTGTTGTCGATATATAATTTGTATCCCTACCCTTGGGAGCTATGGCCGGGTACATATGATAATTTTCTATTTAAGTTTAATATTCTATTTCTTCTTAATTATGTACTTTATATGAAGTATTTTATGTAGTGTGCATATCTTATAATGTTTAATATTAATTGTTAAATCATAGTAATATGTTTTAAATTATGTAGAACTTTAATTGATTTTATATGCTATATATATACTAGTAGGAACATGGTCTCCTTATGAATATTCTCTTTTAATGTTTATAGGAAAACAACAAGATCCAATACGTGTAGAGTGTATGCTATATAGGGACTTATATACATATATTATATATACATCTAAAGAAATGCACATAATAATAGTTTAAATTTATTTGTGGCCAATAGTTCTTAGAAATCAGCTCTAAGTGACATAGGAATCTCATACAATCAGATGTCATGTATGCAACATGGAGTTCAGGGTCAAGGAAGAAAATATAGCACAAGATATGAAATATCAAAATATAACAATATCAATGAACATATTGCAAAATGTCCATATTATATCCCAGATTGTATAGATTAAGAAAGCAAAAAATATCTTGATAGCATATATATATATATATATCAAGGTAATTGGTTGTATATATGGATATATAGCAGATATTCTTTTCTTTCATTTCATTAAGGCTTTGCTTGGAATCCGAATTTTTAGTGAAAAAAAAAAATATAAAGGATATTTTTGTTCACTTTTTTTTTTCTTTTGATTTTTTTATAAAAAATTTGGATTTCAAATGAAGCGTAAGAGTATGTTCGATAGATGATTTTAGTCATTGGAGTTTAGACAGATGATTCAATTATATACTCGAGGAAAAAAAAAAAAAAGTTTGGATAACAAGGAAAATTTTTAATATAAATTAACAAATATACAAGGAAAGGTTAAAAAGAATGATGATTACGGTTATGGAGACTTTGTTCAAGCCATTATACGTTCAACCCATTGTAGCTATCGACATGTACAAGACCATTTAACACGTAATATCCTTCGATGATTCAATATTTATTAATAAATAACACTATTAATATAAAGTTTTCCTAAAATTTTTATTGTATTAAAAAATTTGGCCATGGTCATATAATTTTCAACACGAGAATGGAACATTCATCCATATCCTTTTTAGGAAATGTTTTTTTTCACTGAAGATATGCATATATGTCTATCCTAAATTTAAAACAAATTGCTAATCATTTTCTTTATTTACAATAAACACACGTCACTAATGATTCCTATCTAAGTGTATGTATTTAGATGTGTATTTTTGTATTATAAAAACTAATCATAAGGGGATGGTCTCAAATACTTGATAATTTTAATAAAATTATGAATTATTAACCATGCAGCAAAGTTGGTTCCTTAAAAAGTTAGTAGAGGTTATTATATTCACAATACGAATTATTAGAAATTGATATTTCCGTATTACGTTATTAATTTATACTAACATGATACTATAATTTAACTTGATAATATCATATTAGCATATCATATTGTTAATTTATACCAACCAGATATATTGATAATGTGATAGGGGAAATGAACGAATGTGGTGTGGTGGTTAGTTATTGTTTGACGAAATAAAATGCTAGCAATAACATGATGTCTCAAAGAATGACACACATGCAACTTATACGCTTGTTAGAAATTTATACTAAAACACATGTTTTACGTAATGATTTTAATATTTATTAAAAAATTAGTTATTTAATTTTAATGAGAATCTATGTGAACAACGTTTGTATTGCATTATTTATTTAATAATTATGCATGTGTATCTCTCATCCTATATAGTAGATGATTTGGTGTGTAGAGTACGACTCACATATAGAAGATTAAATCATCTGTTCTTACAAAATATAAACTTAGAGTTTATAGTCTTTGATAAAACTGGATACACCATTCGTAGGACTGTAGCACAATATTTTAATAGGTTTGTCTTGACTATAAGAAATAATATAGTTCTAATTCTTTGTAGCAATGCACTTTGTGTGTATTGAATATGACCGTATTAAAATAATTATTTTTATACTAACTATATAAAACAATTAATACCTCATGATTATTATGAGTGCTTGTTATCTTAATCCTAATATAATTATCAAACATGCATATGTGGTGTTTATTGTTTCGATTCACAGAAGAGTGAGATTTATTATATGTCAATAAACTCAGTGAGTTGGGCGATAACATTTCACGTATAGTGAATATTAATTATGGATAAAATCCAAGTCCCGATATAGGGATTGATGATACCTTTTTGAATAATATTATAAGTTTTGATTATGTCAAACCTTGCCAGTAAATTATGAATTCGACATATCAAATAAGTTAAGTGAAAAGTATCAAGGAATTAACTAAGTCTATTAAATTTAATCGTCAATAATTTAATTTAATAGACAAGTATCTATAATATTAACGTAGAGAGATAAATGAACATTTAATAATATGAAACTCGAAATATAATTTCTAGTATGATAAGGAGTGCAATTATAATTCTTTAATAATATAAATTATAATTTACATAAATAGGAATTAATCCTGATTGGATAAAAAATCTTTATTTGTGTAGGAAACCTTAGTTATACTATTTCTATGCCCCTTGTTGCAACTTTTATATATACGTGCTCTAATAGCAGTTAGGGCTACGAATTTCATAATCTCAGATATACTTTCTTGTAAGAGATACAAATCCTAACAGCTGCGAACCTACTCTTAACTCACATTAATAATTTTATATGAGACACATTCGTTTGTGTTTAGAAGTGTGAAAAAAAAAAAGATTGAGAAGTGAAATTACATATAACAATTTTCATTAATTTACCTACCCAAAAACGAAGATACGAATGCTCAATTGTAGGCCTTTGAATTTATGATCACCCAAGTAGTTGTTTCAAAAGTTCAACAAGTAACTACATAGGATAGTTTAGTGGTTGGCTAACTCTTATGCTAAAGTTCGATCCTTTCTCTATGCTCTTTTATGAAGCATTATTCATGTAATATATGAAGTTTATATGATTAGTTTGGACGATGACATTTACGACTTTAAAAGAATAGTTGGTCGAAAACTTAAGTATCTTGCAACAAACAAAATAAAGGTGATAAACTATGGTTTGAAAGTTCAAAATTACTTAATATAAATACCTGTACCATTCCTTCTTTTGTTGTTTAGTTTGATATTGTTTTCTTTTATCCTTTTGTTGGCATTTTGTAATTTCACACAAAGGGGAAGAAAACAAAATATAGAGGAAGAACTATCCCACTTGTATGCCCCCTTCCCTTGGCAAAAGAAAATTAAAGAAAATAATTCGATAACCCAATCGACGTCCATCATAGGCTCGGCGAGCTGTCCTCCTAGATTTCCCGATGGTAATGCCAGGGCCTTTCAGTTTCAGTATTAACGACTCTTGATGCCAAGAAAGAGACCTACTAGACGGGACAGACCACTCTTCACAAATTGGTTATAAGCCCGGAGACCGATAGATAAATGGAGAGATAAAAAGTTTTCTCTTTTTTGTCGATTTAATAAATATTTAAACATTAAGGGAAGTCAATAGACATTTTGCATATACAGTGGCCACGAGAAAAGCTAGAAGTACCACACCGGGCAAAGATTTAGGTCGTCTGCTTAGGTTCCAGGGAGCATGCGTCCCTCCCTTAAGTTAGAAAAAGACAAAATCCTACGGTGGTCGTTCACTTGCACCTCCAATTTCTCTTATTTACCCCCTATACTTTAACTCATTACCAGCCCTTGCAGTCACCTTGCCACACTAATTGTGATATTTTAAAAAATTATTTTTGGTTCATCAAAAGAGATTATAAAGAGAATCGAAGCAGGGAAAGGCATATAAAAGAGGAGAGTTCTAACTTTTGACATCTCAAATAGAGACCAAAAACTCTAGTCAACTAGGTTAACCCAATTGGTTTAACTCATTATCGCCCTTAGCCCCCTCAAAAAAATAGAAAAAGAAAAATTATTGGTTGTAGTGCTATTTGACATTATAATTATCGTAGAATCCATGTTTAATATATATATATATATATATGTAACTTACTATTGTTGTATTTGGGATTTTCTTAATTAAAATGTTGTCGCTTAAATGTGAAATTAACTTGTAAATGACTTTTGGAAGAATATTTGTGATACTTGTAGCATTAAAATTTAGTTATCGCATGCCAGAAAATATGAGCAAATACGAATGTATTACTAAAATTTTTACGTAACAAGAGAACTAGGAAAATAATGCACCATTGCCCAGTCGTGCACATAGAGCGAAAAAAAAAAAAAAAAAACTTCATTACGTGTAATAAATAGTATTGTTATTTACAAAATTACTTACAAGTTGTTCAAACTATGATTTCAAGGATCTCTCCATCTCTCTCACGCCTTCTCTCTTGTCTGGCTTTGCTTTTGGACATAGATATACCAAAGGAGTGCACTCATTTACAAATTATTTTTAGAGGTACTTCTTGCTAGGCAATGTATGGTTGATCATGACAATATTAAGCTAAAATTTGTGGATTTTATTTTACCAAAAGCCAAATTTTTTTTGAGAATAACAATTACCTTATTTGTTGCACTTATAAAATTCTTTATTTGCTTGCATTTTGGCATATGATTGGAATATATCGTACCATTGTATTTACAATTAAAAAATGAAATGTAAATTGACCATTTTGGTTTTATTATAGAGGAAAAATACTCAAATTTGGTGCATATTTTTAGATTCATAGGCCAAAATGGGATAATTACATTTTGATTCCTGAAGGGGCACTCGCCAGTCACCGCCCATGTAGTGTGAACTTAAAAGAACATTGTTCAAAAGGATATAACTGCAAAGATAATAATACTTCACCGTTTTCTCTATTTAGTTGAAGAGTGGATTATGGATAACAAAAATATTCATTAATGAGCTTATATCAAGAAGTACTTTTTTTAAGTAGCCTACAGTTTTTTAAAATATTTTCAATTTTGAATAAAAAAATGTTGAAAGTATAAATTAAAAGTGCGTGAAAAAAATAAAATTTTACTAAAAAAAAAACTAGCTAATAAGCTGATCAAAAGGTAGCATAAATAGTAACAAGATATTATGACATAAAGGAAACAATTCTATACATAAAGATTAGGGATCACAATTTGAGTCAAAAAATTTGAACTCGTGTCACTCTGCCCCTAATAATATAGGTTTGGAGTATGGATACACGAGTAAAGGGCAAGTAACAAGAAAAATAATAAATATGAAGTGGTTTTGGACATGATAGACACTACTAAAAAAGTGACTTTTAGCGACGGTAATTTACCGTCGCAAAAGACTGGATGCCGTCGCAAAAGACCTTTTGCGACGGCTCTACGACGGCAAGAAAGGCGTAGCGAAAGGCAGCGCCGCAAAAAGTTTTTGCGACGGCGTTTGTGACGGCAAAGCACTATTTGCCACGGCAAAAGTGCCGTCACAAAAAGGTTGACGCAGGATGGGTTTATTTGCGACGGCTCTAATTCTTTGCCATGCTGTCGCAAACAAGTTTTTGCAATGGCACGGTGCCGTCGCAAAAGCCTGTAGCAAAAGGCTGAACTATTAGCGACAGTTGTAGCTGTTGCAAATATTAAACGAACTGTCGCAAATACCTCAATTTAGTGACCAATATAAATTGTTGCCACAAAATTGTAACTATTTTAGAGTTTTGCTTCGACTCTTTGCCGTCGCAAAAATAACACTGCCGTCACAAATACTATATATTAATTTTAATATTTTATATTAAAATTTTAAATTTTAAATTCTCTGTAATTCATGTTTATATAAAAGAAATTAAACTAAATAAATTAATAACAAAATTCATTCACCATAAAATTCACACTCACATCCAAAAAATTTAATACAAATCATCGAAGGTATAGTTTTTATATAAAGAAGTAATTAAAATGCGAATGTGTACAATAAAGTTTTCGTAACAAATATAAAAATATCAAATTCCAAGAGTACCCTAACATCCAACACTTCAAAAAAAAAAAAGTAAAATATGAGCCACCCCTTTAATGCCAAACTTCAAGAAATACCTACTCTTTCTCAATGACCTGAAAAAATAAAATAAAACAAGTATCAAAATGATTGCTACAGTTAATATAGCTCTTATTGAAAGACATTGCGTTGACAATTCCAAGTCCTCTTGAAGACAACATTAATTGCACGACAACTAAGTTGCTCCATTATCACAGAGTGAATCTAGCATTTCAGCTTCTATTACCGTGACCCATATAGTTCCACATGATCTTTGATTCCTACTTTCAGGTATTGTAAGTGGCAACAACCCACTTCAAGTGAGTCACCATAGTTTAAATGAAAAGATAAATAATGAATAGGAAATCACATCCACAAGAGGTGCATGAAGCAGACAAGTAGCCTTTCAAAGAAGAAGAAAAATACATAGTTGTTAGACGTCGCAGAGAGTAATAAAAAAGATCAATTTTAGCAAGGCATATTTTTTTTTAAAGTCGAACAAGAAACTAGGATTACCAATATTTAGTTCAAACCTGAACTCTTTTACCAAGGCATTACAAGAACAAATGAGTATGGTGGGCAAAAATATAATAAAAAAAAAAGAAAAGGAAAGAAAAAAAGGGCATTTGGAGACAAATCCTTGACAATAAGTTTCTCACATGAGAAAGAGAAGAATAAATCAAGAGAATATGTAAACCTGTTTCAAATCATATAATAAAAATGCTCCTATTGCAGCACTTTTTAAATTTTGAAACTCTGTTCTTGACAGCCTCCTACTCTAATTCATTTTATTCAGAGATCAACCTCTCAACCACCTCTCGTCCATTACAGAAGCTCAAATCCCTAGAGTGGCCCTCAAATGTTGGTGTACAATGATGACCCCTAAATGGAAGGGTATGGTAAACACAACACTTGACTAAAGATTCAAGGTAGTACATTAAACATATTCCAGCAACATAACTGAAACTGAGACTAATGAATCAAAATTGTAGCAATCTTGTTTCTCATGTTTATAGTTTTTTCTATTGTGTATATTATAGTAATGCTTGCCAGCCAAAATCATGATTCTCAAATACATAGTTCTTTAAGGAATGCCCCATACTACAATAACCTTCTTCTTTTTTTATCTCTACGCTCTATGTATTCCAGTTTTACTGTCTACTTTATGTCAGTCTATGAAGGCTTCTCTGTTAAGCCACAAAGTGTTGGGCAATGACAGAAATTAGTAAATAATGAATACAAGATGCAAAATTTCACAGAAAATATAATCCGGATCAACAAAATTACAAAGCGCAAATAGAATTTAGGGTTAACAAAGTTTCATAATAGATTCTAGTTGATGGAATTTCATAATGTACAAGACAAAAGTTTCAGTCTTCTCTTTCAACCAAATAACACAGAGTTATTTATTTGGTAGTGTATAAAGTTCAGTTCTCACAAACCTGTGTGGAAGCATATCATAGCTTCCATAATGGTGTAGAAGACACTTCATGTTTAAAGGATGAAGGATGAGGTGCTGACCATCAACTGCCTGAAGTAGATGAACACGCCTATAAATAGCACCATAACGGAGTCATAAATCACAATGAGCAGGGTATGGAGATAGGCCACAATAGTTGTTTTGATAGTCAACGATGGGGCATATACAACTACAAGCTTAAAGCAACTCATGTAACATGAAAGTGTTACAAGCTAATATAATTTACACAGGGCTACAAAGTTATAAACATATTCTGTGCATCCTAACTGCCTCACAAGCAGAAGAGTCTCTCCCAAGAAGTGAATTACCTACAATAGCTTAAAATTGTTTATGTGTCATGAGAAATGTTGTTTTTCATAGCTGTACCATCTTGTTTCCAACAAATGACTGACAAGGTAAGGGCACTACTGAAATTTTTGAAACAAAAGTTGTCACTTTTAGTTTGAAACAAACTGGAGAAGAAAAACAATGAGAAGTTCAGTCACCTGGAGAATTTTTTTCCTTTTTTTGGTTGAATTTTGCTACATTATGTCCAAGCCTCTTAAGAGCACTTAACTAATCATAGCGCATATGTAGTCTTCCACACCCCACCCCCCCCAAAAAAAAAAAAAAAAAAAAAAGACAAAGCTCGCACATGCACCAAACAATTACCGGGATAAATCGCTAGGGTTGGCCCAAGTAGCATGACTACAATTCAGGACCTTCGCTTCTTGAGGTAGATTTTTGACCATTGCATTTACCCATTAGGTTTAGCCACTTAGAAAAGTCTTGAAATATAAGACTGCTCTAATTTTAAATTTGACTGCAAAACTGAATTACAGTACCGGATTGAATCCCATAAAGAATCAAGCATCAGGCTTGCAGAACAGATTTTTCTAAGTATGAAGAACTCATTGGACTGCAACTTATTAAAAAAAATTCATTGGACTGCTATCTAGTCTAAATATGCAACCATTTCAGTAAATTAAACATTAAAACAATTAGAAATAGATAGCACATGGATAAAATTGTTCCTATCATCTAGGCATGCATACAATCACCCAGCATTTTGGATATATTACTCATATGACTGATGAAACATAAATTCATAACATTTCCCTTCAATCATAGTTGAATTATAATAACCACTATTTGATCATCAATTACCTGGTAGAAATTGTATGAATCCTTGTCCTTCCTATCCCCGAAGTAATTAAAGTTCCTTTGCATGCTCTTTCTATCATCACGCGAAGAATATACGGCACCCTCTTGGTCTTCCAATGGTTCAACCACATAACCAATTTGACCCAAACAGTCCTCACTATCACGTGAAGAATATGATGCTTCAGAGTTCAGACCAAATTCAATAAACATTTAGCAATTCTTGACTTTTCAATTCAGAAGTCTCATAAAACAAGAGAGAGAGAGAGAGAGAGAGAGAGAGAGAGAGAGAGAGAGAGAGAGAGAGAGAGAGAGAAACGATCTCTAAGTGAGGCATTTTATCGAACAGTTAACTGTCAAAAGAAATAGGAGGCATACTTACACATTTGCAACGAAACTAAACTAAAGAAAATCATAACCAAAATCAGCAACAAAAAATTCAGATACACCCAGGACCCATCGATTGCAGTCTCTAAACAGAAACACTAAAAAATTAAATGTAAGAAATTTACTTATCAACAAAATGACAGGATCCACAACGTTGCAGCTGAAGATTAATCAACCCAACATTCTGTAGAGCATAGTTATCTATCTACCTCCGTAATACGAAAGAGGAGTTTTTATTCCCTGCCGAGGGGAGTTTCCATTCCTTGCGGAATAACCCAAATGCAGTGTGGAGAGAAAATGTAGCACCGAGGAGAAGAAACATAGAGCAAACAATCAATGTCAAAGGTGCAAGAACCACTCCCCCAGCCCCAACACAAACGCACAATAAACACGTTTCCAAGAAATTTTAGCTATGTTAAAAGACCAAAATCATGCAGTAAAAAAATAAGCAAAATTCAAACTAGGAGCAGAGCCCGCCAAACCAAAGCAAACCAATTTCAACTCTTGAACTATCGAAAAGTGAAGAAAAGAAATAGAAGGTTCCAATGGGCTTACCAAAATGAAGATCTTCTCACTCAAGCTTACTCTTGCATAGTAAAGTGCAGTGAGGAAAATACACTGGGCATAGGGATGGAAAAAAAGGGCTCCCGTCCCCTTCCTTCGTTGAAAATTTTCAATCCTATTTCTACTCGTTTCCGAAGGTTTGGTTGCATAGCCCTCAACTCTCTAGAGATGGGCTAGAATTTGGGTTGCAAACGTCTATCTTAACTCAACTAATTACTCGAATGGGAAACTGTTTGATGAAAGAAGGGAGGAGATGTTGCGATCGAGGAAAATGAAAGCGGGGGTGGAGGTGTTTTTGTGATGGAGGAGGGTTTGAGAGAGAGAGAGAGAGAGAGAGAGAGAGAGAGAGAGAGAGCAAAGAGGAAGATCGATCGGGAGAAAGCTAAGGTTTACGGGGAAAAAAGGGGGAGGAAGTGCGCCAAACAAAACGATGCCGTTTTGATTAAAACCTTTTGCGACGGCCATTCCTGTCCCAACTACCCGTGGCAAAATGACCTTTTGCGACGGGATACACGCCGTAGCAAATACGCGTCTCAAAAAGTCCTGTACGCGACCAAATATATCTGCCGTTGCAAATGTCGGTCGCAATTATGGGTCAGCGACAAGTTTTTGCCACGGTCATTTTGCCGTCGCAAAAGGTGTTTTTTGCGACGGTGAACGAACCGTCGCAAAAACTTCCGAAGCAAAAGGTCTTTTTTCTCGTAGTGAGAGTATAGATTATCTCGCTCCAATTATATTGTAAAATATCCTGAATACCTCTTTTTATATTTTAATAATGAAAATACTCATTGTATATATAAGTAAATGTTAGGGTTTTAATATTACTTTTATTTTTGAGATTTAGCTTCATTCTTCCTCAATTTTATAGGATTTTTATGTTTGTACAATTACATTATTTTTATTTTTAATTTGAATTTTTATGCAAGTTTAACCCGTCCCAACTTAAATCCGATTAACTCAAAGTAGGGTCAGAAGACACAATTCATCACGGTTTGAGAGAGAGTATGGGATGAAACTTGCTTATGAGGGACGAAATAAGGTTTAGCCTAATGTGCACTGAACTCATCTTGTTGTCATTCCTAATTAAGCCTTTAGTTAAAAAGGGCAAAAAAGAAAGTGAACTGGGCCGAATTGGGTGGAAGCGACAGAATTGGGCAATTTAATGAGAACTAAACGATTTTTGTACAAACACTGAAAATGATACAATTGTCTAGTGTTTAAGTAGTTTTTTTTAGTACATTGGAGAGCCAAAACTCTAAGGAGGGCGAGGGGATGGGTCGAACCCATGAGCTTAGGGCACAAGTAAGGGTGTTACTATCATTGGACTAATTTTACCCTCAAAGCAGTTTTTTGGATCATGTACTTTTTCGTATTTTGATAAAAATTGAATTAAAAATTTAAAAATAAAAGTTAAAAGTTAAAAAATTAGAAAAAAAAACCACATTACGCCTATTTGAATAAGTCTATAACCTGTTTAGTATAAGCCTTTTGTGATCCATAACCATTTCAATCCCAATAAAATTAATACACTTATTAAAAACGAAAAAAGGTGAAAAATCGCTCTTCGATTACCAACCAAAGGAAGCTCAGCAAGACTAAAATTCCGACTTCTAATTTAAGCTAAACGATAATTCAAGATTTTTTAGAATTTTAATTTCTTAATGCTTGAAAAAAATAAGAGAAAACATGGCATACCAATAGTTAGCATTTCCGATAAAGAGATCTTTGTTGGTTTGTAACTATCAATGGATTTCAGTGATTGTTACTGTAAAAAATATTGTTTGAATATTAAAAGGGGACAATAGCAATATACATGTATTCATCATTTTAAAAGGTAATTTCTCTTCTTTTCAACTTATACCATTTACCTATTAAACTTTAATTTTCAAAGCTATATATATGTCATCATGTTTTTTTTTTATTATTTATTTTTATGTTTGTTATGAGTTTTGTATGAAATTTAGCATCATTGAATCCCTAACCATTTCTTTTAATTTTATATCCTATTTCAATATCATTGTATCTTTCAGTGATTATATGAGCGGTTCAATTAAATGAATTGCCGGTATTTTAAAAGTACCGGTTCAATTTTGACAACTGTAGTACAAAAAGTGAATAATATTATATAATCACAAAATTCAGTTTTGATAGCTATCGTACCAAAAGTGAGTAATATTATAGAATCATAAAATTCATACATAATTTTTATACAAAATAATATGGTTGAATAAGAATTTTTTTTACCTTAAAACAAACACTCACAATAATAATTTTTAATTATGAAAATATATTATCACTTAATTTTGAATAAAATTTTATGTAAAATTTTTATGAAAGAATAGTATTTCCCACCCAAAAAAGTATAGTAAACATATGGGGCACATTCCAAATTCAATGGGACCACAAGGTTACGTACAACACATCTATAAGTTGACAAATATCCAAATCTCTCTCTATTTCATTGTAGAATCCTATCATTATAAGAAATCATATATCTATACATCAATAGACAGAAATGGGCCTTAAAGAAACTCTATTATACAATTAATGTCCATACTCTTTAGTCAATTATCTTCCATAAGCGATGAGACTAGCATTTGACCGACTATTGGCCGCCGCCCGGCCCCCGCCCCCCCCCCCAAAGGCTAATATTGGAATTGTAAGAGTGCCCATAGCATCACCTCACTTAAGAATGACAGTGGATCGGGTGGGTTGGGAGATGACATCTTCATCCTCATCTTTACCTATAAAATTTACTTTTATCCCAGCTTTCATATTTATACAAAAATATTTTTAGAGGTTCATTCCCGTCCAATAGATACAAATCTCTATCCAATACAACCTCTACACCCACATTCACTAAGCTCAATTTAAAACTCTTATTCTCAAATTAATCATCTAACCAAAAAATTTTTCTTCCAAAAGCTCTTATTCCTCTCATAACGCCTTCAACATGAATTGATTTTATATTTAACTAAAAAGATTAACAACAAAATTAAAAACCTCAAAACTCAAAGTATAAGTTAAAGTATTTAAGAGATAATTTTTTATATAAATGTACAAGCACATTCCCACCTCCTAACAGGCGGGATGGAAAAAAATCTAGGTCCATTTCTGCCTTCTTAGTTGCACAGGTTTACTTTAACACTTTCATCCTCTTTTCTATTTCCGTTTTGAATTCTCTATACATTCTCTACACGAGACGGGTTCGATCGGATCTCTACCTACCTAGTCCACTGCCATTGCTAGCCTCGTTGGGCTTAACTTTCTTTGTTCTCATATACCATTTTGTCAATTACATTTTTCTTTTTGGGGATATTGTACCCTAACCCAAAACATTTCACTTTCATAACATACCTTACGTAATTTATACTATAAATATATATACAAATATTAGATTTTGCTAGGTGTCTTTCCTTCTCTCTTCTCTTGTATTATAATCCAATTAAAAAAGTCTTTTCTATTTTTTTATTATTTTTATTTTACCTTGTTGGAGTCAGTTATATGAAGCCTGTTTTACTATTTTGTTCAATCAGAAGTCATAATCACAGTTAAATAATAAGCTAATATGTCTTTTTTTCTCACTATCTCAAGATTCTCAACCCAATTTATATTCAGTTTCTCTCATTATCTACTACCTAGTATTACTTTTAATGTAGATAGTCTCAATCCTCTAAACTAAAAATAATTGAATTCGTGAGATAAAATCAATTGTAATTGCATTTATTTTATTTTATTTTTTGTTCTCTCTCTCTCTCTCTCTCTCTCTCTCCTTTTTATGCATCTACAAATCCACACCCTTCCTCCCATCTCTCGTTTAACCTAAAAAAAAATGTTCGTTTCCTACATAAAGCTCCTCCTTTGCAAGTCTCATCCCACCATATCTTTCTCTCTCTCTCTCTGGACTCTGTCTCTAGAACCCCTCACTCTGTCTCCGATTTATGGCAAGACTAAAATGCTATTCAATATATGCAAAAATCTGTGAGAAAATTTTGTTTCACCAATCTCATTTTGATGAGATTTAGATAGGATTGAGAACATTGAGGTTTGATGCCATGGCTGACAACAGTTTTGACTGTACAGCCTCAAACCTTCTCTGTACAGAAAACAACAACTTGTGCTTTGATGGTCTTGATTTTGTGACCACAGATGACCAAACCCATCAAACCATTAATCAAGGTCTGGGTTTTAGCAATGACAGATCAGAGCCATTGATTGGTTTGCCAATGCTGAGCGAAGAGAGTTTTTGTTTGATGGCTGATAAGGAGAGACAGCATTTGCCCAAAGATGAATATATCAAGAGATTGAGAAGTGGAGGAATGGATTTGGGTGTGAGAAGAGAGGCTCTTGATTGGATTTGGCAGGTCTGTTGATTAGTTTTCTCGCACGGGTTTATCGGTTTTTGCTTTTTAGTCGATTGGGTTTTAGTCTTTCTTGGATTGCGTTGGTTTTTGTGCGATGTTTGTGACATTATATTATGTTTCGCAAATGGGTCCTAGATCTCAAGCACATTTTGATCAACAGTGGTGTTCTCTGCTTTATTTCATTTTTTTCCCTACATTTTCTCTGGGTCAACTTGATTTTCTGCACCACTTTCAATTGATTTCTGAAGATATTTGTTTTTGGATTAGATTCTACGATTTCAAATCAATAGATTGGTTTTCTGGGTTTTCCTTCTATATTTTCCGTTCATTCCCATTTTCTGGTGATCGTTGGTTTGCTTGTTTCAATTAATAATGCCTTGTGCAAGTGTTCCCCATGCCGAAATTCCTGAAATGGGTTTTGTGTTGTGTTCAACAGGCTCATGCCCATTACAGTTTTGGACCATTGAGTGTTTGCCTATCTATTAATTACTTGGATCGATTCCTATCAGTTTATGAACTACCTGTAAGTTCAAAACATGAAACCAAGCATTCTTCTTTCTTTCATTTCAATTGGGTATGTTGTGTTAATGCTGATTGCCTCTTTACTCCTTGTTTGTCACTTTTTTCTTTTTCTTTTTCTTTTGCCTTTCTTTGGCTGGTATATAGAGAGATAAAACTTGGACAGTGCAATTGCTAGCTGTAGCATGTTTATCACTGGCAACCAAAATGGAGGAGACTACAGTGACTCTGCCTGTAGATTTACAGGTGAAGAAATTTTTTTTTTTGAAACACAAACTGATGTGATGTTATTACAATAGCTGTTTGATATTTTTCTTGTATTTATTGGGAAATTTTCTGCTTCTCAATCTGATTATCCTAGGTATGTGGGAGTGTGGACAGGTGGGTGAACCCAAGTTTGTGTTTGAAGGCAAAACTATACAAAGAATGGAGCTTCTGGTGTTGAGCACTTTGAACTGGAAGATGCAAGCTTGCACTCCTTGTTCTTTCATAGACTATTTCCTCAGGAAGATCAATGATGATCATCAACTTCCATCAGGATCTCTGCTGAGTCTGATCTCTAGATCAGTTCAACTCATATTAAGCACAATCAAAGGTCTCTCTCTCTTCACACTATGTTATCTGTTTGATATTGTACTATTTTGTTATTGAACTCTTTGAGTGTTTGATCCAGTGCTTGTTGGGAAAATTGAATGCAGGTATTGACTTCTTGGAATTTAGGCCTTCTGAAATTGCTGCAGCAGTGGCAATATCTGTTTTGGGAGAAATACAAGCAGTAGACATTCACAAGGCCATGTCTTGTTTCATCCATGTAGAAGAGGTAAGATGTGTGGTGCCCCACAGAAACAAAACGCTAGACACTAGACAGGACAAATTTGATTTTGCTCTTAAGTTGGTGAATTGATGAAAAATTGTGGGTTTTTTTATTTGTTTTTGTGGAATTTATTTGCAGGGAAGAGTGTTGAAGTGTCTTGAACTGATCCAGGGCTTGACATTGATGAGTGGTTCTTCTTATGTGGCTCGTGCCTCAGTGCCATCAGTTCCCCATAGCCCAATTGGGGTGTTGGATGCTGCTGCATGCTTGAGCTATAAAAGTGATGATTTAACAGTTGGGTCATGTGCAAATTCTTTTCATAGTAGTCCAGACACAATGAGGAGAAAAGTAGACAAACCATCTCAAGAGGATTTAAAGTCATGAGAGGTGAATTTTTCTGTCCTTCACACCCAAGTCCAATCAGTTTGTTGAATCGGAGTTTTGGTATGGTTTTGAAGGTGCCCCTAAGAGAGGAGGAGAGAGAGAGAGAGAGAGAGAGAGAGAGAGAGAGGTAGGTTTCATACTTATAGCATGAAAAGCAAGGAACCAGCTGATAACAATCAGAATTCTCAACAGCGAAGAGTAGTAGAAGGTGGGCAACATGGAAATTCGAACAGCCCCATTTGTTGTGCTTAGGGAAAGTATAGTTTTTGTTGTAGTTGCAATTTTAAAAGAAAAAATGGAAATTGAGAAAGGAAACAAGTGAAAGTGAAGTTTAAAGTAGAGGAGAAATCTCTTATCTGTTTTATCTTCCGCCCCTCTTCCTCCTATGAAATTCAGAACTATCTATCAATCCCTTTTTAGAAACAATTTGTTGTGCTTAGGGAAAGTATAGTTTTTGTTGTAGTTGCAATTTTAAAAGAAAAAATGGAAATTGAGAAAGGAAACAAGTGAAAGTGAAGTTTAAAGTAGAGGAGAAATCTCTTATCTGTTTTATCTTCCGCCCCTCTTCCTCCTATGAAATTCAGAACTATCTATCAATCCCTTTTTAGAAACAATTGTTCATATAAACATACTAAAGGCCAGTGAACCCAGTCAAAATTTCAGATCTCTTTCTCTCCACACAGTCGCAGGGGCAGCAAACTAAAAAATCCAAGACAATGATTTGGGCTTGAATACTGCTCAATTATAATTGATCGAATTGGCAAATTATCATCAAAATGAATTTATGGAGGGAATGCATGCTTGGGGGGCGTTTCCATTTTTTTAACAATACGACGCCGTTAATAAATGACGGGACTCACCACAACACGGCGTCGTGCCTATTTGGGGTTTTTTTCGTAATGATTACTGTTCCATGTCCTTTTTGGGTTCCCAAACGACCACAGAACAGGGCCCAAGCGACTGGGGCCCACTGCCCTTTGGTTTTTGACTGGTCAACCGCTAAAGCGTTTGCTCTTGTTTGGAAAAAATTATTAAATTCTTTTGAAAAACCACGTTACGCTTGTCAATGGGTGACTTGCTAGGTGGTCCTAAACATATCTCAGAAGATAACTTGAAGCACTAGAACTTATGGATACTTAAAAATGATATGTAGATAGGTTAGTTTGTATACTTGTTAGGAGCATTCTCACTTAGCATTTCATAGTTATTTGCATTAGATCTTACGGTATTTATGTCAAAATAAGAGTGTTTTTAGCATACTCTGATTGTTGAAGAACAATAGGTTTAATCTTAACAAATAAGTATAAGAATTCAAACTCAAGCCTTAAGTAAGAAAGTTCAAACCTTAACCACTGAACTTATGAAATAGAAGATAAAGGAATTTACTTTCCCTTTCAAGTTTGGTTTTAATTTCGGAGGGTGACACAATTCAATGAGAAAAGATGCAGAAAATTAGAAGGAATTTGAAGAGAAATATTGATACAAAAGAAAATATGAAAAATAATTAAAAAAATGTCATTGTTAAGCTCATGCCTAATGAGCATACTCAAATCATAGAAATCTATATCCTCTCATTATTTTTATTTCCTCTTTCCTTCGAAATTAAACAAATTAAGACTATTTCCTCTTCATTTTCTTTTCTTTTTCTTTGCACAATTAAAAAAAAAATCAATTGCACTCTCTCTAATTATTTCCTTTCATTTTCCTTCCTTACTTTTCTCTTCCTCTTCACTAGTTCCAAACGTAGCAAAAAATGCTCTCAGCAATAAGCTAGAAAGATATCAAAAAAAAAAAAAAAAAAAAATGCCAGCCTTTAAATTAATATTTCAAAAAGCTCCAATGAGGTAATGTTTGGAAAATTAATGCTATTTTTGTTGTAATCACTTTTGGATTATCCCAAATTGACGTTTTGTTGAGTTATGTGCAAGTAATTTTCCCCTTTTCTCTCTCTCTCTCTCTCTCTCTCTCTCTCTCTCTCTCTCTCTCTCTCTCCCCCCCCTCCCCCCCCCCTCCCAAAAAAAAAAAAAACAAACAAAAAAAAAAAATAAAATAAAATGGTTCGTCACCCTATGAGAGGCCTATAAAATCTTAGATGTATTTGGTGTTGCTATCATTGTTTTCATTTTTCATTATTTCTAATTTTATTTTTAAATTATGAAAATAAAAATGATAAAAATATTTGAATTTGCAATTATCTTTATATCACTTTTCTTTTCTTTTTTTCTGAAAAAATTCAAAATTCGAAAGTTTTTGGACACTGTTCAAATAATTATCTGAAAGCAGGTAATTTTCTTTAAAGTTTTTAAAATCATTCTTCAAACATAGTGATGTGCGATTCATTTTCTATGTTCTCACACCAACATATGCATATTTATTATCTTATTTGTTTAAGAAATTGTTAAATCGTTAGTCCTAAACAATATAAAATCGTGAAATGTCCAATTTTACTCATAAAGTCCACCGTATCATTTTGTTTCTGCCATATATCAGCTTGTTTACCTATATATCGCCAAAGAAATGAAAACTTCAGTGCTATTGTCGTGTTTAAATATTGCACGGCTGTGATGTTGGTTTTCTTGCGAGTGAGTGCTAGAGAGACGTGTACCCAATCTGAGGAAAGTGAAAGAAAAAAAGTTTAGTAGTAAGCTAGTATGGACTTTTCAGTACTTATTCTAAAGTAGGTTTGTATTTTGTAAACTGGGGCTTCATATTAAAAAAAAAAAAAGTGAACTTGGGGAAGACCTCTTCTAGTCTCTATAATTTTCTCTTTCCTTTCTCTCTTTCCACCCCAATGAAGAAATTTTTTTTCCTCCCTTCTCATCTCCTTGTGCCTCTTCCTTCTTTTTATGCAAGCAAACAGGCCATAAATCATAGAAGAACACATAGATTATCCTTGTCCTTTATAGTCACTTGATATCCATATTCAGAGGTAAAAGTTGCATAATTCTCTATTACCAGCTCAATTCGCTCTAGTCACGAGCCCGATGGCTTGCCCAACCCAGCTCACTTGATATTTTTTTCTAGGTCCGAATAGTTTAATGGGCGAGTATGAGAATTGTGTTTGAAGCCTGACCTGAAATTTATGTAAAATAAAATAATTTTATATTTTAATATATTTATGTATTAAGATTTTATATCATTTAACATTATTTTTTTAAAGAAAATATTTATTAAAATTATTTTTAGGTTAAATGGGTGGGCTTGGGAATCATGAATTTTATTTTGAGCGAACTTGAGATTTAGTTTTAGACTCGATGAGAAAATTTTTAAATGTCGGACCAATCCGAACCCGGCTCAACTCTACCAATGTCCACCCCTAGCCCAAATTCACTCTCAGAGTAAAATGTAAGGCCATACCTTAAATAATAAAACACAACTCCTATGTCAAAAAAACATCATCAAATATATTGGCTTGCTCCTTTTGATAAAATGACACAGCTATTGTTATCATTTGATGCATGGAAATAATCAATCTCCAAACAATTGTTTGTAGGTTTGGAAAATAATCGTATGAACCACTATCCAAACTAATTTAGCTTGAATAGATTAGGTTGGTTCATTCTAGTAACTGATCAGTTAAATTCCAGAGGATTAGTTTGGTTCAAGTTGAGTTGGTTCTTGTTTCAGTAATTGTAAAAATTATAAATTTATAATATTTCTAAATACCTAACTTTATAATATTTAAACTAAAAAAAGAAACAAAATAGTCAATTTTTTAAAAAATTATAAAATTTTTTATGCAAAACTTTAGTAGAAGATGTATTATTATGTGTTTTAATACCATAATAATATACGTAATAATTAACTATTGATTCAAATTAATATTCAAAGGGTTGACTATTTGAGTTTGAAAATTTAACTTTTTAAATTCATAAAGTTGACAAAAATTAGCTCCTAATTTGTCAGTTCAAAAATTAAAGCACAATTCATCCATCAAATCAAAAGAATTATGCTCCTTTATGAATTTACATAACTCGCACAGAAGGTAGCCTATATAAGATCCAAAAATAGTCCGTCCACAACCTGGTGAGCTAGACACAAAATAGAAAAAACAAAAAAAAACAGTATGTGTACAATTTCCTTTCATCATATTGATTTTGCTTGGCAGAAGTCCTGATGAAATTGATATGATGTCGATTGGGTGACCCACTAAAATCATTTTGTTTGGAAGGACTTGAAATCGTTAATTGTCTTAATCCAAACAAAACTCAAGCCATCGCCATAAGTATAAGCCTACAACCATGTCAAATATAAGTGTACTCCTCTCATAAGTACACTTTGGATTTGCCATCCAAAATGACTTCAGAAGTCTCTGACCCAAATTTTTATCATATCTTCGAAACTCAAATGAGCAATTTATCGAATTTAAGTTTGAACTAATTACTAATTATCATATGCATTAATATGGTATCAAAATGCAGAAAAAAAACTTTTTTATTGTAATTTTACATAATTTTTTTTAATTAATTAAAAAAATGACTACTGTAATTATTAATTCTTTTATTTATTTCAAATACAAAAAATTTAGGAATTTTTTTGAAGAAATTAATGCATAAAAAAATTATTTATATTCATAAGTCTATATTTATATTTAAATTTATTAATGTTGGTATTTGGGTCGGTTTGGGTGCCCATAGATATGCATAAACCCGGACCCATGATCCATGGATGGTGGTTATTGGAACCACCCACTCACGGAGAAGTTAGGAGTGGTTATTGTAAAGTATAATTATCTGCCTTTATTCTGTATATACGTATGTTACAAAGCATACATGGTATTTGATTGCATGTATTTGATTGGGTCATTACTCTCTTCTCTGTAGAAAAAATCTCTTCCATAGAAACTAGAGTTGTGAGTGCTCTTGAATTGTGGATAGATTACACTCCATTGTGAGTGTGAACAGGATTGATCACAAGTTGCACCAGTGGAACATCTTCAGGTTTAGAGATCTTGGGTTCTCCTTCGGGTTTTGATACTCATAAGGTATTTCGGAATAGCGCTTCAGCATTGATGATATTCTACACTGGTATCAAAGCCCAATGAGGGTGTTCTTATGCTTGAAATATGTGTTTATTACACTGTGTTAAAAAAAAAAAAACTTTGACGGTGCTTTAATGGCCTAAAAAAGACTTTGAAAAAAAGCTTTGTTTGGCCTCAAATTTTAGTATGTTGTAGCTTGTATGTATGTAAATGTATTTGGAAAGTTTTGTTAAGAATGGCTTTGTCGTTTAAGAGAAAAACCAAAACCTAGTTTGGAAAATCGAAACTTTATAGGCTTTGTTCTCTCACCACATTGGATTTTAGTGTATGAAATTTATACGGCTGTGTTCGTCTTTCCAAGACCTTTTCATCGATTATGGGCAATTTTTTGTTGAGTATATTGAAAGTTATGATTTTTTAATGTTAACTTTCATTTGAATCTAGTTTCAATTAGAGTATTTCGATCGATCAGCACCCTATTTTTGTCCGCTCGGCAATCTCCGGTCCAACTGGACTCACATTCAAGCTTTATATGCATATTCAAGCCCAGAACAGCTTTCCAGACTCCAACCAAGTCAATCGGTTGCTTCTCGGGCCCAATTGAAACCAAATGACGAAAATGCCCGTGATGTGTCATTCAATTTGGCATGCTCTTTGAGAAAGTACCTAAATCCTCAGAGTAGTAAGTCCACCTCTTCCATGACTGTCCTTAGGCAATCCGACATGTTCAAATGCCCTTCCAGCCAACTTCGGATCCATTTCGACAATACCCGGTCCAAATGACTATTTTACCCATAGGTGTCCGGATCCCCTTGTCGACTACACCGATTCTGAGTATCAAACCGTTAGCCCTTAGAACATTTCCCTGAGTGTTCCCAACCTTCAAATCCCATTCAAACCAACTCCAGACTAGTTCTGGTGAATTTTGATCAAAATGACCATTTTGCCCCTGGTGGGCCAATCGCCCCTTTTAACCACACCGACTTTGGGTACCAAACCAGTAATCCCTTGGGACACTCCTAATAGTGTTCTTGACCCTCATATACCATTCCATTCGAATCCGAACCAATTTCAGTATTTTTCGGTACAAATGACAGTTTTACCCTTGGTAGGCCGGTCATCCTTTTTAACCACATCGACTTTTGACTCTAGCTATCAAACCGGCAACTCCCGAGACATTGCCGAGTGCCCTTATCTCTTTTCTAGCTGAGCTTCATGTGAGATTCTAATATCATAATTTCACAAGTAACTAATTATATTTATTGCATGGTTAATTGGTATGTAAAATTATGTGGGTGCATGTGTGTGCGGCTTGTGGCTAGTGGCTAGTGGCTAGTGGTGAGTTAATTGGTGAGTTTGTTGGTTAGTCATTGGTGACATGTGCATGAGTGTGCATGTGAAGTGCTGTGTTGCAAAATAGAAAGAGAGATTGGGTAGTTCAATTCTCATTTCAATGGAGAGAAAGAGAGAGAAGACAAGGGAGGAACAAAGGCTAGTGGGGAGAAAATAAAAAAAAGTAAAGAAAAAGAAAGGCTAGTGGAGTGTTGGTGGCTGTGGAGTACGACCTTGCACGAGTAATTCATGAAGCTGAATGCGCCAGAATTTATGAGGGCAATTGATCCATTGGTGGATGAGGAGTGACTAAAGAAGCTATAAACTATATTTGAAGTGATAGGAATCCTTGATGAATATAAGCTATTTCTAACTACTTTTATGCTAAGAGGTGAGGCACAGAACTAGTGGGAGGCCACGAGACGAATGATGAATGCTCAACCTGAAGGAGTATCAATCACGTGGCAACAATTTATGGAAGTATTTAATGAACAATACTTTCCTCTTATTTACCGTTACTAGAAAAACTAAGAATTCATTTTATTAAAGCAAGAAAGAATGTCAGTGGTAGAATATGAAAAGCAATTCACACCTTTGTCTCAATTTGCACATGACTTGGTGCATACTAAAGATGCCAAGTACAGAATATTCCAACAAGGACTAGAGTTGCCAATCCAGTCTCAGGTTTTGCACTTGAGATCACCAGATATGTAGACTTGGTGAACAAATCCAGTATTGTGGAATTGAATGTGAATGAGCTATCAAGAAAACAAGAATTCAAGAAGGGGATATTTGATTCGGGAGTTGGCACTTCACGATAGAGACCACCAGTTAGGTCTACCAGTTCAAGATTTTTGGGGGGTAGCACTAGGAGAATCGTTTGCTATTAATCTAGGGCTAAGGGGCATATTATTAGAGATTGTCCGATACTGTGGACCAAC
>CM065385.1:27727500-27865000 GCA_033060915.1 Euryodendron excelsum | reverse complement strand
CCTTCCGATAAATCTTGTCATCCTTTTTCAAGTCCATTACCTCTGGGACTCTATTCTAAGGGTTCCTACTCTTTTTCGGCCTTTTGGGCCCTTCCCAGTCCCTTAAGTCCTTTCCGAGCTTTCCGTAGTGACTCCTAGTGAAGCTAGGCTAAAATTGCATGGTAATCATTAGTACAGGCGCCCAAATCTTCCAAAGATACGTTGTTTGCCGAATTAATGAACTTTCGTAAGTTGCTGGTGCCATTAGTAGTAGCGCTAAGCCAAAAAAATGGCCTGGCGCCACTCCTAGTGGGGAGTGGCGCCAAGAGAAAATTTGCCTTGGCGCCACTGCAACAGGCGCTAGGTGATTCTGTTCTCTATAAATACAGAGCCTCCTCCAGGGTGAAAGAGGTCCACAAACTCACTCTAAAAACCCTACTTTTTGAGATACAGAGCTCGTAGCCTCACTAAACCCTAGTCTCCTTAGGTTTTTCAAACCCTAGCCTCCTATACACTCACATACACTTCTGTATGCTCATACACTAGCCTCCAAAGCCTCCTTTGAAGATTGAAGACAAAGTCTTGAAGACTAACGTAAAGACCGAAGAAAGACAAGCAAAGCAAAGCGCACAAAGCTAAGCAAAATAAAGAAGAAACAAGGTAGGCTTTTTATTTACATTTACGCATCTTCCCCCCTCTCTTCTCTCTCCTAACCCACTTCAGTTTTCTTCTATTTTAATCCCCTATCTTCTTCCCCCCTTTCTTGCATGCTTGAAATAAGGGAATTCTCGGTCCATGTTTAGGATTAGGCTATTGGAGAGTCATCGTGTCGGGGGTTTTCTTTTAGTCTAACCGGAGACTACGTGGGTTCGGCCCCCTTGATTATATGGTGAAGCCTTTAATCTTGTATGTTCATGACCCTCTTTGCATTGTGCATATCATGATCTTGCATTCCTCCAAATTCGTTTTCAAACTCGTTTTCAAAAGCTTACATCAAAATCTTCTTTTTCAAAAGTTGTTTTCAAAATCACAATCCTAAGGTGATTCTAGCCTTTCCATGGCTAGGGTTACTTTAGGAAAGTGTTACATTTAAAGTGGCCAATATGGTCCATATTTTCAAAACCTTTGTTGTTTTCAAAACCACTATCTTAAAGTGGTTCTAATCTTCTTATGGTTAGAATCGCTTTAGGAAAGTGAGGTATTTTATATACTTTCTAAAAAACTCTTCTCTAAAATCTCCTCCTAAAATCTCTTTTCCAATATGTTTTTCATAAATTCTCTCCAATCTTCTTTCCAAAATTGTTTTCAAAAGCTCCCTCCAAAAATTGTTTTCAAAAACTCCTTTTCGAACTCATTTCCAAAAAAGCTCTTTTCAAAATTCCTTTCCTAAAAACACTCCCTAGTTTTCCTTCTTAGAAAACTCTCTTCCCTAAATCTCTTTCCTAAAAGCTCTTTCCAACAATCTCCTTCCAAAAATCTTTCTAAAAACTCTCTCTTTTCAAAATTGACTTTCTAGAAACTCCTCTCTAGAATTTCTTTCCAAAAATTCTCTCTTTTCAAAATTCACTTTCTAAGAACTCCTCTTTAGAATTTCCTTCCAAAAATCTCTCTTTCTAAAAATTCACTTTCCAAAAACTCTTTCCTTAGAGCTTAAGTTAAATCTTAGAACCCACGTTTAGGAAGCCATAATTTTTCTGCCCAAAAGCATGATTTCCAATCCCTTATTTTGGCCTCAAAATCTAAGTTTCCAAAACCTCTTGTTTTCTACATTAAAACTATATATATTTCAAAAACCTCTTTTCTACGTCAAAACTATAGTCTTCCCAAAACTAGGATTTCTAAAAACTCCATCTTTCCAAATTCATGCCAAATCCAATCTCCCATTTAGGAAACTAGACCATATCCTCCGTTTTTGGAAATAAAATCAAAACATCTCTTTTTAGAAACAAAATCCAATCCCTTGTTTTAGGAAATAGGAATCTCAATCCTTCTAAACCCAAATCTTTTCTAATTCAACTCCTTCCTAATCTAGTACCTTCCTAAACCATAAGTTTTCCAAAACTTTCAAATCTTTCCTTAAACATTAAGCTTCCAAATCTTTCCTAATTCAACCCTTTCCTAATTTTATCTCTTTCCAAATTCAACACTTCAAATCTTTCTAAATCTAAAGCTTCCTAAACTCAAAACTTTCTTACTTTCAAAACTTTCTTATTTCAAAGCGTTCCAAATTTAAAACTTTCCAATTTCAATACTTTTTTAGAATGAAACCTTTCCTATTTCGAAAACTTCCTAATTTGAAACCTTTCCTAAGTTGAAAACTTTCCTTAATTGAATCTTTCCTAAACCAAAACTTTCCTAAAATGAAACTTTTCTAAAACAAAACTTTTCTAATTCGAACCTTTCCTAATTTCAACTTTCCTAATCTTCCAAGTCCAACACTCAAGTCAAATCTTTTCTTAACTCTAAAATTTTTCCTAAATCCTATCTTTCCTAAGTTTAGGTTTCTTAAACATCAATCTTTCCAAAACAAGTCTAATCTTCTCAATTCCAATTTTCAATCTTCTATTCTAAGTTCAAATCAAATCCTTTTTCAAATCTATTTTTCATAGGACTTTTGTTCAAACTACGACTGACCTGATTTCTCAAAAAGGATACGTAGGTAACCCTCATGGGTGCAGTCACAACCATTTTCAAATCTCAAATTCCACAATCTCTTTCAAGCTTCTATTTTCACAAATCTCCAATTCTACAATCTTCTTCAAGTTTTCAATTCCATAATCTATTTTTCTAATTCCAAAAATCTATTTCTAAATCTCTATTTTCAATTTCTAAAACTTTCCAAAATCAAATCTAGCTTTTCAAATTTCTTTTTAAATCAAATCAATTTCTTTCCAAATCTATTTTCCAACTCTCTTTTCTTACACTTACATATCATGCATCATTCTTTTTCTAAAGTGGATAGGATTGAACATTCGTTAGTTGAAGACTCTCATAGGTGAATCTAGGGTAAATAGATATGTAGGTACTGCAAGGGCGGGGTAGGGCGATGGCTTAATGTGTCTTTCCTACACGTAATCAACCTCCGAACCTAGAATCACTGTTTTCAAAGACCAAAATAGAGTTTATTTTTAAAAAAAGACTTAAATGTTTTTCAAAGGATGCTAAATAACCTCTTTTCTTAAAAACCCTCTCTTGAGGTAGTGTTTTCAAAATCGTTTTCAAAAACCCTAAATGTAGTCTTTGGATTGTGCTTAGTTTTTAGGTGACCTAACTCACCTTAATCAAGTTAGGTGGCAACTCCAAATGTTTTTCAAAAGCCCTTTATTCAAATCTATTTTCAATTCAAACCTAGTTGCACTCATTTTTTTAGGAGGATGAGTTTTAACGAGAGAGTATAGTGTTTTTCCTGCTTGTGTGTGTATTCCTCGAGTGCAAAAAATCTGGGCACAACACTCATTATATGCTATGCATCCGGGGAGCACCAAGATGTATAGAGATCTTCGAAAGATATACTGGTGGCCAGGTATGAAGAAGGATATTGTTGAATTCATGGCAAAATATTTAACTTACCAATAGGTGAAAGCTGAGCATGAAAGATCGGCGGATTTTTTGCAACCTTTCTCGATACCTCAATGGAAATGGGAGCATATCACTTTGAATTTTGTTGTGGGACTACCAAAAACTCCTAGAGGATATAATTCTGTATAGTTTATTGTGGACAGATTAACTAAGTCAGCTTATTTTCTTTCAGTAAAGATTACTTATACGCTGGATAAATATGCTAAGTTGTATGTGAATGAGATTGTTAGACTACATGGAACGCCAGTATCTATAGTTTCAGACAGGGATCCAAGGTTTACTTCGAGATTTTGGCTAAGTCTTCAGCAAGCTATGGGTACAACATTGAAATTTAGTACGGCCTTCATCCTCAGACAGATGAATAATCTGAGAGGACTATTCAAACTTTGAAAGATATGCTGAGAGTTTGTATGCTGGATTTTAAAGGTACTTGGGGTGATTATATTACTTTGATGGAATTTGCGAATAACAATAGTTATCAACCTAGCATTGGTATGACACCGTTTGAAGCATTGTATGGTAGGAAATGTAGAACTCTGGTATGTTGGAATGAAGTCGGTGAAAGACAATTGTTAGGTCCGAAGATGATCCAAGACACCACAGTTCAAGAGCATTTGAAGGTGGTACAGTGCATGTAGAAAAGTTATGTGGATAACTGACGGGGTGAACTTGAATTCAAGGTAGGAGATCAAGTGTTCCTTAAAGTTTCTCCATGGAAAGGTGTTTTAAGATTTGAAAGGAATGGTAAATTGAATTTGAGAAACATATACTATTGTGGAAAGAGTTGGTGTTGTGGCTTACAGGTTAGATTTACTTACAGAGATGTCCAAGCTATACAATGTTTTCTATGTATCTATGTTGAGGAAGTATGTGCCAGATCCATCTTATGTGTTGGTTCAGCACCCGGTAGAATTAGCAGATGATTTGAGTTATATTGAGGAGCTGGTTTAGATTTTAGACCGAAGGGAACAAATACTTCGCAATAAGATGATACTGTTGGTAAAAGTTCTTTGGAGGAGCCATACGATAGAAGAAGCTATATGGGAGAGTGAGAAGATAATGCAAAAACAATATCCATATCTATTCTCATAAGGTAAGAGAATTTTGGCGGTGAGCGGTGAGCGGTGAGCTAGGTGGTGAGTTAATTGATGAGTTAGTTAGTTAGTGAGTCATTGGTGACATGTGCATGAGTGTGCATGTGGAGTGTTGTCTTGCAAAATAAAGAGAGAGATTGGGTAGCCCAATTCTTATTTCGATGGAGAGAAAGAGAGAGAGAAAATAAGAAGGGAACAAAGACTAGTGGGGAGAAAAGAAAAGAAAAGAATGAAAAAGAAAGGCTAGTAGAGTGTGGGTGACCCAGCATTATGGGAGAGAGAAGAAGAAAAAAGAAAAGAGCAAGTCAAGAGATGTTGGCTGCCATCATTCGAATAGAGAGAGGAAGAGGAGAGGTAGAAAAGAAAGGAAAAGAAGAAGAAAGAAAGGAGAGGAGAGGAAATAGATGTAGTGGAGTTAGTGAAAAATAAAATAGGGGATGGTGGAATGGACATTATAGGAGAAAGAAGGGAGAAAAGAAAAGAGGAAGAGATGATGGTTGGGATTGTCATCCGAGTGGAGAAGAAATAGAGATAGATGGAGAGAAGAGAAAGAGAGAGGAGGAAGAAGAGGAAGAGGTCAAGGGGTACGCTTGTTGCATCTTGTTTTGAAGATCTAAGGAAAAATCATCATGTTCTTGCTTGATCTGTTTCATTTTTATGGTTTAGTACATGCTTGTATATTTTATGCCATGAAAGAGGTGGAGGCAGATGATGGAGGAGAGGAGTGGTTTGGATTTCTATGGTAGAAGCCCAAAGTCTTCATGTTTTGCATAAAGGAGTTATGTTTGCTATTTTGTGATGAATTGGTTTATCTAAAAACATTATTTATAGATGAATCTTTGAAAACTTAAATTTAGAGTTGTAATAGTAATTTGAGCTTTAGTTTCACTCAAAAATATTATATTTTCAAATTATGGTGAATTTTAGAAGTTAGACTATTACTGCTGAAATCTATTACCCTGATATGCGAAACTACCTTGACAGCAACATTTGACTAAGTTAGAGTATTCAAAACATTGTGAAATTTTTAATGTATCTATTAGAAATATGGATGAGAGTATATACCAAATTTTAGGTCTTTTTGATGTCATTTACCTATATTAAGAACCTCTCAAAGATGGATCATTTACAGCTGAATTATCATTTCTACAGCACTGCCCTGATTTATAAAATACCAAATAAATACTTAGGCTTGTTAAATAAATGTGAAATTTGGTCTGGTTACTTTATTAGATATCTATTTTGTAATTCCCGAGTTTTGAAAAGTTTTGGTATAAAATCATGAAGTTGTGTCCATGTTATGAGGCTTGTGTTAATGTTGGCGGATTAGAGGACTTGGTGGATTTTGGTATTTTTAAGCTATTGCATTGCATTGGGAGATGAGTTAGACATATGACATCGTGGTTTAATACCTTATTGGCATTACATATCTCATGTTAGAGGAGTGTGGATCATGATTGTGTATTGTTGAAAAATTGTGAATTATATTTTCCAATCTAACATGGTTTTGGGTGTTAGGTGCTAAAGGAAGGCAACAACCATCAACGTGAATCAATGAGTGATCTTTATCATGGTGTGTGTGTGCAGTGATAAGTGGGAATATAAGATAGTCTTAATCATATTGAATGGATAGTGTTGTTGCTTGTAAGTGTATGGGTGAAAAATATTCATATTGAATTGCTTGACTATTTTATATGAGGTGATATTAGTGATTATATATATATGGAGATATTGCATAACATTCATATCGTATGTCTTACATTGGACTAGAAAGAGTTAGCCATGGTGGGCTAATAAAAGGATTAGTCATGGTGGACTAGCCCAGGGGTGTCACGGTGGGCAATTCTTAATAACAAGCTATCATATATTGGGCCAATGCTATCTAAATTGCGCGCACATTCGAGTGTTTCATGCATTGCATCACAAGAGATATTGCATTTCATGAAGCATATTACATTGATGGTGGTGATGAGAGGATGATTACCTATCATTGATGTTGGTGCTTTGTGGCTGATTATATATCACTGATTGGTGGATTATCTATTGATAACTGATTCTGTGACTATGTATATATCATTCTTTATGAGTTTGATTATCTATCGTGAGCATTGTCATGCCCCAATTTTTAACCAAGTCCTTTCGGCTGAGGAAAAAGCACGTAACTCTATCATTGGAACTCATCCTTGATTACACCCTAAAAGTGTAATCATAAGCCCTTAATTTGTACTTTATTTGACTTATATTGTAATTAATTATCTTATTTTAGTTAAATATTTGTTTGAGTATGTTTTGTATGTGTTTTGTTGGTTACATAAGCTAATAAAGGTGAAAAGAAATCAAGAATAATCAAAGCGAGTTCAAGGCGAATAATTTGTTCATGAAAATTCAGACCTGCTTCGGTATTTTAGCCATAACTTTTTACTCCGATATCCGATTGAGCTGATTTTTGTGTCATTGGAAAGAAAACTTCAAGCTCTACAACTTTGCGTCTAATGTACATTGGCTTAATCGAACTCTAGGATAGCCAAATCAAGTTTTGAAGTTTCTGCAGCTGAACAGTGTGAATAGTACCCGTCCAAACGGGTACTGTTCACGTTCAGATGGTTACTGTTCACCGTCCGAACGGACTTCAAATGGGCATCAAACGGACCGTCCGGACGGTATTTGGACGGTTACTGTTCATCCAGATTGTGTTTTTTGCGTCCGAAGCGGTGTTTTTAAGGTTTTTTTTTAAAGTTTTTGAGTAGTTAGGGTTTTTTTTTTTTTTTTTTTTTTTTTTTTTTTTCTTTTTTTAGCAAGGGGGGGCGGCGGGAGAAGCTCTCTAAGGTTAGTTTTTTTTCATTTTTCTTCATTTTTAGCTTAAATTTAGCTTTGTAATGTTAATGTAAGCATAAAAATTGTTGTTTTCTTCTATTGTATTGTATTTTCTTTCACTTTCTTGCATTTTTTTTTATTTTTTTTTTGTAATTAAACATCTTTAATATTCAAGTAAATTTTATATTTAATTCTCTACATGCTTTCTTTACATTCCTACATATTTTTTATGATGTATTCAAGTAGGTAGAATTTACATTGGGTTTAAATGTGAAAATCATCCAAATAATTCAAGGAATTCATTTGAAGGTATCTCATGGATTAATTGTCATATTTTCTTAAAATTTAAATTTCTAGTAATTAGGTGTGAAATTTTAGAAAACTTAGATTATTGACTAAATTTGGGAATTTTCATCACTCAAATCAATGGTACTAATTTAGGACTCTTGACTACATAAAAACCCCACAATTTCTAGAAATTCATTCCCAACAATTGATTGAAGATGCCTTAGAAAACCTAGGTTATTGACTATGTTTGGCTAATCAATGCACAAACCACAAATTTGGTATTGACCAAGTTGAATCAATGGTATTAACCTTTGATTCCCCATAGAACATGTATCTTATTTCAATTGCTTGAGAATAATCGGTTTTCAAAGCTAAATTCTCCGAATCAAACACACTTAAATGTTGTGTTTGATTTGAGTTATAAACCCCATTGGAAACCTTGGATGAAATTGAGTGATTGGATCATTTGAGCCCAATTTCCCTTTAATTGCTTTAATTCTATTTTCATTTTGCTTTACTTTAATTGTCTAGTGTTAATTGTTTTTATTTTCATTGCAATAGGTTAGTAATTCAAAACCATCATCAAAACCCAAAATATTTTCGGTCCTTTTATTTTTCTTTTTATTTTAGATCCAATTTTCCTCTTTAATTGCAATTCGACCCTAGTTAGATTAGTGTGAGGTGAGTGCTAGAGCCTAAATTGGGCTAGGTCCCTTGGGAGAGAACGATACTGGATTACCGGTTTATACTTCATCGCGACCCCCGTACTCTTATGGGGTGCTAACTCCATTTGTAGGAATACCGCATTTGGGGGCGAGTCAATCCTCCGAGAAGAACGAGTGCGACTAAATTTGAATTTAGAATTGAGTTAACTAAGGATTTTTTTTAGAAAAATTGGAGTCGCCACCTAACTTGATTAAGGTGAGTTAGATCACCTAAAACTAAGTATAATTTGAAGATTACACTTAGGGTCTTAGAAAAACTTTCACAAGAGAGAGTTTTTAAGAAAATAGGTTGTTTGACAACCTTTAAAAAGTTTTAAGCCCTTTTTTGAAAATAACTCTATTTTGGTCATTTAAAAATAGAAATCTATGGTCCAGGGGTTGCTTATGTGTAAGGAAGATATCCTAAGATCGTCACCCTACCTCGCCCTTTCGATACTTATATGTCTAATCACCTTTTGTTCACTCACTAAAATAACCGGTTACCGTCATTCGCTTAATATCCACTTTAGAGTTTTAGAAAATGGGGTTTGGTTATCACTTTTTGGATGAATGATGTGTGATGCAAGTTTTGAGGAAATTGTTTGAAAACATGAAAGTTTTGATGGAACTTGAAATAAGGATCTTGAATTGATGAAGAGTTTTAAAAAAAGACTTGAGTTAATAAAAGTTATGACCGCACCATTATAGGTTTCTTGGGTATCTTATTTGGTGAGAATCAGGTCATTCGTAGTTCAGGCAAGAGCTCGATGGAAAATAGGCGCAGTAGGGCCTTTGAAATTTTTGAAGACGCTTTGAGGTCTTTGAAGAAGTTGGAAGACACTTTGTAGTCTTTGAAAAAAGAGGTCTTGAGAATCTAATTTGAAATCGGATGTTGGAGTGTTTTTAGAATAGAACTTGAAGGTTTTTGAAAATGCTCTTTGTCGCACTCCGGTTTTTGAGTGTCCAAGATACTTTCAGCTCGGAGATAAAAGCATAGAATTCTGTCACTAGAACTCATCCTCCTAGAAGGACAAGTGTGACTAGGTTTGAATTGATTTGATTAAAGGCTTTTTAGAAAAATAAGAATCGCCACCTAACTTGATTAAGGTGAGTTAAGACACCTAAAACTAAGCATAATCCGAAGATTAAATTTAGGATTTTTGAAAAAGGTTTGAAAAGATCCCTCGAGGGGTTTTTTTTTTTTTTTTTGGGAAAATAGGTTGTTTGGAAACCTTTAGAGAGTTTTAAGCCCTTTTGGAAAATAACTCCATCTTGGTCTTTCGAAAACAGAAATCTTTGGTCCAAGGGTTGGTTACGTGTAGGGAAGATATCCTAAGATCATTACCCTACCCTGCCCTTTTGGTACCTACATATCTAATCACCCTTTTGTTCACTCATTAGAATGGCTGGTTACCATTATCCACTTAATATCCATTTTTAGAATTTTGAAAATAGGGTTTAGTCATTACTTTTCGAATGAATGATATACGATGCAAGTCTTGGAAGAAGTTTGAAAACATGAGAATTTTGAAGGAGTTTGAAATAGAAACTTTGAATTGATTGAAATTTTTGAAAAGAGAATTGGAGTTAAAATTGGAGTTATGACCACATCATTTTAGGTTGCCTACGTATCTTATTTGGCAAGAATTAGGTCAATCGTAGTTCGAGCAAGAGCCCGATAGAAAATAGGCGCATTAAGACCTTTGAAAAGTTTTAAAGACACTTTGAGGTCTTTAAAAAGATGTGAAGACACTTTAAGGTCTTTGGGAAAAGAGGACTTGGGAGTTTTGACTTAAAATCGGGTAGTGGAGTGTTTTGAAACGGAACTTTGGATCCTTTGAATGGGGGTTTTGAAATGTATGTAGAATAACTCAAGGGAGTTTTGGAAATGGTTTGAGATAACTCAAGGGGTTTTAAAAATGTCTTGAAGTTGTGTTTGGAAACTTCGGAGATATGATTTTGGAATGTGGAAAAGGATTTTGAAAATGGTCTTTGAAAACACCTAGGGCTTCGAAATTCTAATATGGACGACCTTGGAGGTTGTTCTTGATATATCACTTTCCCTTGGAATCCTTAACCATGAGAAGGGTAGGGACACCGTAGCATTGTGAGTTCTTGAAAGTATTTTTAAAGATAGAGTATAAGTGTATTTAAAAAAGGTTATAGAGTTGGTTTTTGGAATCTCATAAGAGTAGGGGCTTTTGAAAAAATGAGTTATAAGCATAGTTTTAAATAGAAAGATTATTTAAAAGGGGTCCATGAGTTAGAACCTTGAAGTATACTAACCTAGTTTGGGTTAACCTATGGTTAGGGGTGACCTAAGGTTGACTAACTAGGGTTAGGTTAACCTAGGGTTAAGGTGACCTAGGATTAATCAACTAGGGTTTGGTTAACCTAGGGTTAGATAACTAGGGTTGAGATAACTAGGGGCAAGTTAACCTAGGGTTGGACAACTAAGGTCAAGTCAACCTAGAGTTGGATTGTAAGATGGTTTTGAAAGGTGGTTTCATACACTTTTGGAAAGGGTTTTGGAAAACAACTTATGTTATGCAAAGGACTTTGGTTGACAACCCTTTTGAAGATCACTTTCATGAAAATTTGGTTCTAGTCAAGAGTATGGTTTATATGGTTGATGTTTGGAGACCATTCCAAGGAAGATTTTCTCATGACCATTATGACCATTATCTTGACAAGAACATGGAGTTCAAGAATCAACATAAAGATGACAACCTTTGAAATACCATTTTTAATGCAAAGATGGAGAGAAAGAATTTTCGAAAGCCATTTTTGAGAAGGAGATTTTGAAAACTATTTTTAAAGAAAATCATTCCAACATGTTAGAATTCCCATGACCAATGTGAAGGGAGACCACTTAAGAGAGAGCTCCATGGGGCCATTCCAACCACTAATCTCGAGAGAATGGAAACCTTAGAAATCAAGGAGTTTGAAAACTATTTGTGTGCAAGAGATGAAAGAGGAAGGGAGCCATTCTAACAATCTAGGGTTCCTATAGCCAATCTACAAGAGAGACCATTCAAGAGAGGGTTCCATGGGGCCATTCCTACCACTAAACTTGAGAGAACGGAAACCTTGAAAGTTAGAGAGTTTGAAAACAACTATTATGCAAGTTGAAATGCAATGATGCAAAAGTGTGAGTTAGGGGGTTAGTGGGAGATTTTCTAAGGCATGACTTCTACGGTTTCACCCGAAACTTCAAGGAACTAACTCTTGGAACTATTTTGAGAAGAATATTGAACTTGACAATAACATGGAAATAAGAGTAATGCAAGCTTTGTAGCACATGGTTAGAAACATGAAAATGAAGTCAAGCACACAAGACATGATCAAGTTAGCAAAATGCAAGGGGTCATGATACAAGACTTTTAGGCTACACCACATAATCAAGGGGCTCCTCGGCCATACCATCTTAAAGTAGGCTAGTGGGAGATCCCCCTACAAGGTGTCTCCCACTAGCTTTCCTTTAGGCATGAACTAAGAGCCTTCTTAGCTCAAGCATGCAAGAAATGGGGGGTTGAAGATGGGGGTTAAAATAGAGAATAGCCTAAGTAGGCTAGGAAGGGGAAGAGAAGAGTGGAGGAAGACAAAAATGAAAAGAGATACCACATTTTGCCTTCAATATGCTTGTAGTCTTCAATAGATGCCTTGGCTTGAACTTGAATGACTTCAAGAAGGCTTGAGTGGCTAAAAAGGAGTGTTTAATGGTGTATAAGGCTATGCAGGTGAAGTGTATAGGCTTGAGGGAGGTGGAACCTAGCCTAAGTGTTGGAAAAGTGGAATGTGTATAAAGATTCGAGATTCTAGAGCAGTTTCAGCAGAGTTTCGCATCAATTTCAAAATTGGAATATACAAAGGGGGGTTCTGGTATTTATAGGCAAAGGTTTCGGACACTGGCGCATGTAAGACATGCCCTTGTGTAAAATTTACATAGGCGCATGTGCTACATATGCCGGTACTAATCCAATGGCAGAATGCCACGTGGCACCCATTGTATTGACTAAATCTCGATGGTTGATAGAAATTTGGTCGATCTGATTGAAATCTGGGTGCATGTAGCATACGCTCCATCACCGGGAGTGTTCGTTTAAACTTTGCCTCGATAATTGAGTCAATCGGGAAGGTTCTAGGGGAATCGGTTACATCCACAGTGTCCTCCTAAGGTTTCTTGTGAAATTTTTTGCTTTTGAAAAGTTCAAATGGTGTTCGGAGGTATGAGATATAGTCTCGGGAAACATGCATAAAAAGGCATATTCGCGGAGCATCTGTGATACGCTCCGTAGGGGTTCGAAAGTAGCTGTTTTGGTGTTGCATGATTCAGGCCTTTGGGAAGTAATCTTTCCAATCGGACCGTACTGATGGAAAGTACTCTAGAAATACTTTCGGGAATTCCATAATTTACGTATTTCTCAAGTCGTTTGACGGTGTGTTTCAATCAGGAAATTGGAGAAAAAGTCAACCTTGGCGAAGCATCTGCGAGACTCTCCAGGGGTTGTCAAAAGTAGTAGTGTTTGAGCCATACGATGACGGGTTTCAGGAAGCGATTTATCCAATCGAGCTGTATCAATGGAAAGACCTGTGAACGAGCTTTCGGAAATTCCCTAGTTTATGCATTTTTCAAGTCATTTGATGGTGCGGTATAACTAGGAAATCGAGAGAAAAGGCAATTTTGGCCGACCGTCTGCGAGATGCTCTGAGAAACTTTTATCAAGTCATGGGTGTTTAGCGTCGTGAGGTCTTCCTTAGGTTAAACAAGGGTGTACGACAAGATCTGTCGTTCAGTAACCTAAGACTGGTGTTGTTTTGGGGTGCATTCGGGTCGTCAAGGGTAAAATGGTCATTTTGACCAGGTTTGTTAAAAAATGGTCAGGAATAGATCGGAGTGCAATGTTAAGCATGCCGGGTCATTTAGGGATGATCCTAGGAGAGTCTTTTACTATTTGGTGGGATGTGTACAATGCTGGGGCGTTCAGGGGTAAAACGGTCATTTTGACCGGAGTTAGGCTGAATGGGACCGGAACTGGACGGGAAGGCACGCGAAGTATGTCTAAATGCTTAGTAACACTTTGGAAGGGTGGACTTACCGTTTTGAGGGATTTTGAACTTTCCCAAAACGTGCCTGGAGGCTTAAGGGGTAGGTTTGGTTATTAGGCTTCTATTGGGCCCAACGGGCCCGAGAAGTGGTTAACTGATTGGATAGGGGTTTAGAAGTTGATTTGGGCTTGAATGTGCTTACGAAGTCTTGAAAGGGAGTTCGGTCGGGTCGAAGATTGCCGAGCGGGCAAAAATGGGGTGCTTATACTCTTGAAATGGGATTTTGAAGTGTTTTGAAATGTGTTTGAACATAACTTAAGAGAGTTTTGAAAGTTTTGAAAATTTGATTATGGACTTGAAAATTGGATTTGGAGTCACAAGAGCTCTTATGAACTTGTCTTTGAATGATTTTGAAAGTAGTCTTATGAAAGGCATGTTTGATGTTTGATCACCTTTTATGAGGTTAGTTATTGAAAATCTAAATTCGTTTGGAACTATGAGTTTTGAAAACACATTTAAAAAGGGGCTAGAGACTTCCCTTTGTTTTTAAAACTTTAGGGTTATAGAATCCTTCTTGAATATCTCACTTATACTTAAACAATCCTAACCATAGAAAGGTTAGGATTGTTTCAAGAATGTGATGTTTGAAAGTCACTTTTGAAAAGAGCTTTTGAAAACACTTAGGAATTCGAAACCCTAATGTGAGCAACCTTGAGGGTTGTATTTAATGTATCACCTTCCCTTGGCATTCATAACCGTAAAAGGTTAGGGACACTTTAGAGTTGTGCATTTTTTAGAATATTTTGAAAGTAGTTTTTAAAAAATGTTAAGTATCTAGCCCTTCTTGGTGAGACAAGTTTAAGAGAATTTCTTAGAGACACTTTTTGAATGTAGGGACATTTGAAAAGGCTTTGGAGTTGATTTTTGAAATCTCAAGAGAGTAAGATGCCTTTGAAAATGTGTCATGGACGTAATTTTTGAAAGATTATTTGAAAAGGGATCTTCGAATTAGAACCTTGAGGCCTACTAACCTAGGTTGGATTGACTTAGGGTAAGAGTGACCTAAGGTTAACTAACTTGTGTTAGGTTAACGTAGGGTTATGGTGGCCTAAGGTTAACTAACTAAGGTTAGGTTAACCTAGGGTTTGGACAACTAGGGTTAAGTTGAATTAGAGTTGGATTGGCCTAGGATTAACTAACTTGGGTTAGGTTGACCTAGGGTTAAGGTGATCCAGGGTTAACTAACTTGGGTTAGGTTAACCTCGGGTTGAGATGACCTAGGGTTAACTAACTATGGTTAACCTAGGGTTTGGTTGACCTAAGGTTGGACAACTAGGGTCAAGTTAACCTAGGGTTGGAAGGTAGTTTCAAAAGATGTTTTTATGCATGAAACTTGAAAGTATGTTTTAAAAACATTGTATGAAATCCACTCAAGTGAGTTTTTGGGGTCTTATGGTTGGTATTTGGAAACCACTCAAGAGAGGGTTGCCTTGGAACCATTTCATCCACAAACTCAAGAGAGCAAAACTTGTGAAAATCAATATTGAATTGATAGTTTTGAAGACTTGAAAATTATCAAGAATGACCTTTTGAAAATTGGCTTGGGAAGGAGCTTTTTGAAAACCATTTTTAATAAGTTGAAGACTACTTTAAAGAATAAAGGTTCATATGGTTAATTTGAAGGAAATCACTTCAAAGAGGACTCCATGGGACTATTCCAGTCACAATATTTAAGAGAGCAAAACTTTTAAAAATCATGGTGAAAATGATGGTTTAGGGGAATGATTTTATCCAAGTTGAAGAAAGTGCAATTTGAAACCCTTTTTAAAGGGAATTGTTTTGAAACCAATTTTAAAGAGAATAGAGCCAACTCTAATGAACTAGAGTTCATATGGTCAAGAAAATGGGAAGACCACTCAAGAGAGGGTTCCAAGGGACCATTTCAACCACAAAATTCAAAAAAGTAAAACCCTTGAAAATCAACATAGAAGAAGAGGGTTTGAAAGCCATTTTAATGCAATTTTGAGAGGCAATAAAATGTAGGGTTGTGAAATGAAGTCATGGGGACCTAAAGAGGGTTTCTAAGGTGTAGAATTTAAGGGTTTGGCCTAGGCTTCAAGGAACCAACTCTAGGACTATTTTTAGGAAATCATTTGAATATGGAACTTGAGAATGACATAGAAATAGAGATAGTGAAAGTTTTAGAAACATCAAAACAAAGACAAGCATGCAAAACATGAATAAGGTAATTATATGCAAAAGGGTTATGAAATCATACAAGGCTAGAAGTTTCACCACATAGCAAGGTGCTCTAAGGCCATACCATTTTAAAGTAAGTTTGTGAGAGGTTCCCTACATGGTGGCTCTCACAAACTTTCTTCTAGGCATAAACTAAGAGCTTCCTTGCTTCAAGTATGCAAAAAAGGGATGTTAAAGATGAGGATTAAAATAGAGAATAGCCTAAGTAAGCTAGGAGGGAAAAGAGAGGAGTGACGATTGCAAAAATGTAAAAAGAATATTACATTTTGCCTTGAAACACTTTCAAACCTCCATGGATGCCTTGACTTGAGCTTGAATAGCCTTGAAGAGGCTTAAAGGGGCTGAAATGAGTTATTCTATAGCATTGAAGGCTATATGGGTGTAGTGTATGGGTTAGGGGGATATGGAATCTAGCCTAATTGTTTGAAATGTGGGATGTATATAGGAATTTGAGGTTCTGGAGCAGTTTTAGCAGAGCTTCGCTATCAATTTCGATTCTGGAATATGCAAAGGGGGAGACCTGTATTTATAGGCAAAGGTGGAGAGAACTGGCACATGTAATACATGCGCCTGGGCAAAATTTGCCCTAACACATGCGCTACATGCGCCAGTACTGTTCCACTAGTAGAATGCCACGTGGCACTCATTATATTGGCTAAATCTTAAGTGTTAAGTGAAGTTTGATCAATCTGATCAAACTCTGGGCGCATGTAGCATATGCTCTGCCGTTGGGAATATTCATTTAAACTTTACCTCGATAATTGTGCCAACCAAGAAGGATTCAAGAAAATCGATTGTGTTTATAGTGTTCTCCTAGTGTTTTTGATGAACTTTTAAATTTTTGAAAAGCTTAAAAGGTATTAAGAAGAGTGAGATATTGTCTCAAGAAGTGTGTACGAAAACACATTTCTGCAAAGCGTCTGTGATATGTTCTTCAGGTGTTCAAAAGTAGCTATTTGTGGGCCATATGATCGAGGCCTTCGGGAAGTGATCTCTCCGATCAGACCATACCGATGAAAAATGCTTTGGAAATACTTTTGAGAATTTCCTAATTTACGCATTTCTCAAGTCGTTTGACGGTGAGTTATGATCAGGGAATTGAAAAAAAAGTCAACCTTGGCGAAGCGTTTGTGAGACGCTTCTAGGGGTTACTGAAAGTGACAATTTTTGAGCCATGCGATGAGGGGTTTGGGGAAGCGATCCATCCGATTGAGCTGTATCGATGGAAAGACCTATGGGCGAGCTTTTGATAATTCCCTAGTTTACGCATTTCTCAAGTCGTTTGACGGTGCGTTATAACCAGGGAATCGGGAAAAAAGAAAACCTTAGCGAAGCGTCTGTGAGACGCTCCAGGGGACTTTCATTGAGTAGGGGGTGTTTTGAGTCGTGTGACCTAGAGTTGACCAGAATGGGACCGGAATTGGACAGAAGGGCGTGTTGAGTACGCTTAACTGTTTAGGATTACTTTTGAAGGGTGGATTTATCATCTCGAGGGATTTTAAACTTTCTCAAGACGTGCCTGGAGGCATAAGGGGCAGGTTCGGTCATTTTTCACCGGGTCAAGCTAGCAGGCGCTGGTGTTGACCTAGGTATTTGTCGCGCCCAGATTTTTCGCACTCGAGGAATACTCACACAAGCGGGAAAAATGCTGTACTCTCTCGTTAGAACTCACCCTCTTAGAAGAATGAGTGCGACTAGGTTTGAATTGAAAATAGATTTAAATAAAGGGCTTTTGAAAAAGATTCGGAGGCGCCACCTAACTTGATTAAGGTGAGTTAGGTCACCTAAAAACTAAGAGTAATCCACAGACCACACTCAGGGTTTTTTGAAAAACAATTTGAAAATATCTCCTCGAGAGAGGGTTTTTAAGAAAACAGGTTGTTTGGTAACCTTTGGAAAACATTTAGCCCTTTTTGAAAAAAATAACTCCGTTTTGGTCTTTGAAATCAGTGATCTAGGTTCGGAGGTTGGTTACATGCAGGGAAGACGCACTAAGCTATCACCCTACCCCGCCCTTTCGGTACCTACATGTCAATCGACCCTAGATTCACCTATGAGAGTCTTTAACTAACTAATGGTTCAATCCTATCTACTTTGAAAAACAATGCTTGAAAACTAACATGATGCATGGTATGCAAGTGTAAGGAAAGAAAATTGAAAAATAGATTTAGAAAGAGATTGATTTGATTTGAAAATAGATTTGAAGAGATAGAATTGAAATTGGAAAGTATGAAAATTTAGAAATAAAAATTTGAAATTGGAAGTTTGATTGAGATTTGAAAAGATTTTGAAAACCGCACCCATGAGGGTGGAATTGAAAGTTTGAAAAGTATTGTGACCGCACCTATGAAGGTTGCCTACGTATCCCTTTGGGGGAATCAGGTCAGTTCGGACCGGAGTTCGATTGAAAACAGATTGAATTGAAGAGAGAGATTGAATTGGAAATTGGATTTGATTTGAGATTAGAAGAGGAGATTGAATTTGAGAAGATTGGACTTGCTTTGGAAAGATTGATTTTGGAAAGACTTGGTTTTTGGAAACCTAGACTTAGGAAAGAGAAGAGACCTAGAAAACATTTGACTTGACTTGGAAGGTTTAGGAAATTAGGGAAGATTGGATTTAGGAAATGTTTGAATTAGGAAAGGTTCGATTTAGGAAGGTTTTAGTATTAGGAAAGTTTCAACTTAGGAAAGCTTTGAATTTGGAAAGTTTCGAGTTAGGAAAGTTTTCAAATTAGGAAATTTTTTGAAATAAGGAAGTTTTGAAAATTGGGAAGTTTCGAGTTTAGGAAGTTTTCGAAAAAGGAAAGGTTTTAAGATTAGGAAAGTTCCCAAATTAGGAAAGTTTTGAAAATCGGAAAGTTTTGAATTTAGAAATGTTTTGAATTAGGAAAAGTTTAGTTTAAGAAAGGCTTAGAATTTGGAAAGTCTCAAGTTAAGAAAGTTTTGAATTTTGAAATGTTTTGAAAAAGGGAAGTTTTGAATTTGGAAAGCTTTGAAAACAAGAAAGTTTTGAAAATAAAAAAGTTTCATTTTAGGAAAGGTTTGAAAAAGGAAAGTTTTCAGTTTAGGAAATGTTTGAATGAAGAAAGTTTTGAGTTTAGAAAAGCCTTAGATTTAGAAAGATTTTGAAATTTTGGAAAGTTTAGAATTTAGAAAGTTTGGAAGTTTAGAAAGATTTAACTTGAGAAAGCTTCAAATTTAGAAAGTTTTGATTTTAGAAAGATTTGAAATTTAGAAAGTTTAAGATTTAGAAAGTTTTAGAGTTTGAATTTTAGAAAATCTTGAAACTAGGAAAGGTTTGAGTTTATGAAAAGTTTGAAAACTTAGGTTTGAAAAGTTAAGATTTGAAAAGAAGGTAGAATTAGGAAAGGGTTGAATTAGGAAAGATTTTTATGTTCAAGTTTTTAGAAACTTAAGGTTTAGGAAAGTGGAAGTTTAGGAAGGAGTTGAATTAGGAAAGATTTGGATTTGGAAGGGACTAGTTTTGGTCTCTAAAAGAAAATGTTTGATTTTGTTTCAAAAAACGGAGGACGGGATCTAATTTCCTAAACGGGTAAATTAGATTTAGTTTCCTAAAGGGAAGATTCGATTTGGCAAGGATTTAGAAAGGGAGATTCTAGAAACCCTAGTTCTGAAAAATTATAGTTTTGACGTAGAAAATAGGTTTTGGAAACATGTATAGTTTTGATGTAAAAAACGAGAGATTTTGGAAACCTAGGTTTAGGACAAAGTTTGAAAACCATGTTTTTGAGAAAAAAATTTAGAATTTCCTAATTGTGGGTTCTAGGGCTTGACTTGGGCTCTAAGGAAAGAGTTTTTTGGAAAGTGCGTTTTCCAGAAGGGAATCCTAGGGAGGAGTTTCTAGAGGGAAAAGTTTCGGAAAGAAAGTTTTTAGAAAGATTTTTAGGGAGCGTTTTTAGAAAGTGAATTTTTAGGAAAGGGAGTTTTTGGAAAGGAGATAAAGAAGGAAGTTTTGAAAAATATATTTTGGAGGGAGTTTTTGATAACAACTTTGGAGAGGAGAGTTTTAGGAAAGTGTGTTAAAAAAGAGATTTTTAGGAAGAGGGATTTTTGAAAAGAGAGTTTTTAGAAGGTATAAAAACATCTCACTTTCCTAAAGCAATTCTAACCATAAGAGGGCTAGAACCACTTTAGGAAAGCGATTTTGAAAAACAATAAGATTTGAAAAGATGGACCATATTGGTCACTTTTAATGTAACACTTTCCTAAAGCAAACCTAGCCATGGAAAGGCTAGAATCACCCTAGAATTGTGATTTTGAAAACAAGTTTTTGAAAAAGAGATTTTGATGCAATTTTGAAATCAAGTTTGAAAACGGTTTTGAAAACGAGTTTGTAAACGAATTTTGGAAGATGCAAGACTATGATATGCACAATGCAATTTGGGGTCGTGAACATACAAGGCTAAGGCTTCACCACATAACCAAGGGGGCCGGACCCACGTGGTCTTTGGTTAGACTAGAAGAAAGCCCTCGACACGGTGACTCTCCAATAACCCAATCCTACACATGGACCGGGAATCCCCTTGTTTCAAGCATGCAAAGAAAAGGGGGGGGGGGGAAGAGGTGGGGGATTAAAATAGAGAAAACCTAAGTGGGTTAGGAGAGAGAAAAGAGAGGGGGGAAGTGCGAAAATTTAAATTGAAAACCTATCGTATGTCTTCTTTATTTTGCGCGCCTTGCTTGTCTTCAATCTTCGGTCTTCGTCTTGATCTTCTTCTTCGACCTTCAAGGATTGTCTTCAAGCTTTAGATGACAGCTCTTCAAGTCTTCAAAGGATGGTTGAAGGTTAGTGTATGAGTGTATAGAGGAGTGTATAAGTGTATAAGAGGCTAGGGTTTAGTGTAGGGTGGCTAGGGTTTGGGAAACCTAAGGAAACTAGGGTTTTTGGAGGTGCTCGAGCTCTGTATATCGGAATATAGGATTTTTAGGTTAAGTTTACAGACCCCTTTCACGTTGAATGAGGCTCTGTATTTATAGAAGTTGGACAAACCTGGCGCCTGTTGCAGTGGCGCTGGGGCAAAATTGCTCTTGGCGCCACTAGGAGTGGCGCCAGGCCAATTCTTGGCTTGGCGCCACTACTAGTGGCGCTAGCCACTTAGGAAACTGTATAAGTTGGTAAGCAACGTATCTTTGACTAGATTTGGGCGCATGTACTAGTGACTCCGGAAAGTCCGGGAATGATTTGGAGGAGTCGGGAATGACCCGGAAGGCCGAAAAGGAGCAGGAACACTTAAAATAGTGTCCTGGAGGTATTTGACTTAAAAAGTGAGGACAAAATGTGTCGGAAAGGTTGACCGGGCCTTTAGGAGCAAAACGGTCAATCGGACCGGGAAGCTGCGGGGGCGAACTCGGATTGTCCCGGAAGAAGACTTGGGATCTGAAAACATTATTCAGAATGTTCCCGGAGGTTACCGGTTTGATTCCCAGAGTCGGCGTGGTCAGAAAAGGAGACCGGCCCACCAGGGGCAAAACGGTCATTTTGTACCAGGTTGGCCGTAACTGACTTGGAATGATCCGGAAAGGTAAAGGAAGGTTGAGAACACTATAAAAAGTATTCTCGGGACATTACCGGTTTGGTACCCAGAGCCGGTGTGGTCGAAGAAGGAGACCGGCCCTCTAGGGGCAAAACGGTCATTTTGTACCGGGTTGGCCGGAACTGACTCGGAATGATCCGGAAAGATAAAGGAAGGTTGAGAATACTATAAAAAGTATTCTCGGGACATTACCGGTTTGATACCCAGAGTCGGTGTGGTTCTCGGGGCATTCAGATGCCTAGGGGCAAAATGGTCATCTTGACCGAAAAGTCTCAGAAAAGGTCCAAATGACAGTTTGGTCATTTTTCACCAAAGTGGGCTAATAGACACTGGTGTTGACCTGGGTTTTGAGTGTTTCCGCCACTCTAACGACGGTCGTCGTGACATAAGGGTTTGTTGCCAATTCCCTATATCGACCTATTTGTGAGTATTTCAGCTACTCTAACAGTTTTGTGAGTAGTTTCGCTACTCGGACCATCTCGAGGAATAAACTGTCTCGAGAGAGGGATTGGAAAGGGGACTTATTGTCTCCGAAGAGACGTGCCTGAATTGGAACCGTCTCGAAGATTAAACTGTCTCGAGAGAGGGAATGGAAAGGGGTCTTACCGTCTCCGAGGAGACGTGCCTGGAATGGAACCGTCTCGAGGAATAAACTGTCTCGAGAGTGGGATTGGAAAGGGGTCTTACCGTCTCCGAGGAGGCGTGCTTGGATTAGAACCGTCTCGAGGAATAAACTGTCTCAAGAGTGGGATTGGAAAGGGGTCTTACCGTCTCCGAAGAGACATGCTTGGATTAGAACCGTCTCGAGGAATAAACTGTCTTGAGAGTGGGATTGGAAAGGGGACTTATCATCTTCGAAGAGACGTGCCTGGATTGGAACCGTCTCGAGGAATAAACTGTCTCGAGAGTGGGTTTGGAAAGGGGACTTATCGTCTCCGAAGAGACGTGCCTGAATTGGAACCGTCTCGAGGAATAAACTGTCTCGAGAGTGGGATTGGAAAGATTTTGGAAAGGACAATGCCCCTAAGGGCATTTTGGTCATTTTGCCTCTATTTGGGCCTGACAGGCCCACGAAGCGATGGAAAGACGGAATTTGGACCTAGAGAATTGGTTTCGATTGGAATATGCTTACAATGACTTGAAAACAAGTCTGGACGGAGTGTAGACTGCCGAGTAGTCAAAAATGGGGTGCTTACAGTATTGGTTCTTGAGACCGCCTAGTCTCGGAAAGCTACCTGTGCGGTGTTAGTCCCTAAGACCGCCTAGTCTTAAAGAGCTACCTGTAGGGTGGCGTTGGTTTTTAAGAACGCCTGGTCTCAAAAAACTACCTGTGAGGGTGGTGCTGGTCCCCGAGAATGCCTATTCAAGGAGAACTACCGAATGATGGACATTCTACATTGGCAAGTTAGAAGATGCCAGAAGTGAACCATTTGGAATTTGATAAAGTATTGGTCCTTGAGATCGCTTGATCTCGGAAAGCTATCTGGATGGCGTTGGTTCCCGAGACTGCCTGGTTTCGGAAAGCTACATGGAATGCCTAGGGGCATGATAATCTTTACAGCGTCAACAGGGCCTTGTGAACCGAAGAAGCGACCAGCTGATTGGATTGGAGTTTAAAAGAGCTGTTTTAGCCCCGTATGTGTTGTGATGCTTGAAAACTAGATCCGATCGGACCGAAGATTGCCGAGCAAGCAAAAATGGGGTGCTTACAAGCCCGTTGACAATTAGTTCACACCCACATTTGAATGTCTATCATGAGCACGTTGATAATTGGCTTATACTCACACAGATTGTTTGACAGGTAACATGGATATGACGGTTTGGTTCACTGTAGTCCTGATCTTAGCCGCAATGGCATTCCTATTGGTGTTAGAATGTCATGTTTTAGGGTTTGGAAAAGCTCTTGTTGCTTTACTTTCAGTTTCTCATCGTGTTTGTATAAGATGTTGGGATTTGGTTTACATTTATGTTATACCTCATGTTAGCTTGAAGTATGAGAGTTTGTTACGTATTGAGTTTGTAATGATGTAAGTGGTTTATGGTTTTACTTTTGATATCCATTATGATATGTGAGGACAGTTCTTGATGTATATTTCGCTATGTTATTTTTCGAATGTGTGTTAAGGTGTCGTTTGCAGGTACGGTGGACTATGCAATCATGTCTCACCTAATGTGATATTAATGATGTCTAATTGGGATGAGGGTGTGACACCTCGTGGCCTAACACCTACCCAAATCAAACCGGAACTTTTCATAGCTATTTGTAGTGGAGCCAGACCAAAAAATGACTTAGAGCCACTCCAAGTGACGCCCAAATCTTTGCCTTGTAGCCCAATTTTGAATATTCCGTGGATATTACTGCCATATAGGGGTGGTGCCACTAGGAGTGGCGCTAAACCAAAATTTGGCTAGGCTACACTCTTAGTGGCACCACCTCCTCTAAATTTTGCTTATAAATACAGTGTATTCCCATCGTATTCTAGGTTCGAAAAATCTCAAGCAAAGCATTGCCAAACTCTCTACAGCCCCAAGAATCCCATAAACCCTAGTTATCTTAAAGACTCTAGCCCCTATAACTTATACACCTCTAACCCTAGTCTCCAAGCTCTATTGAAGGCCAACTCTAGCCTCTTCAAAGCTCTTGAAAGCCTCTCAAGCCTAAGGCAAAGCCTCCATTGAAACTCCACTGAAGATTGAAGTTAAGGTAGGGTTTCTATTTTACTTTTATGCTCTCCCACTCCTTCTTTTCTCCATACTGGACTATTCTCTTTTTTAATCCCCATCTTTTATCCCCTCTTCTTATATGCTTGAAACAAGAGGACTGTAGGTCTATGCCTAGGGGAAGTTTTGGGAAGATTACTGTGTCGAGGGTTTTCCATTAGCCTAACTAATCATGGTATGGTCTTAAGGCCAATTACAATGTGATGAAACCTTCAACCTTATATGTTCATAACCCTTGTGTATTATACTTGTTTTGTTCATGCATTGTTCTTATTTTCAAACTCACGATCCTAGGGTGATTCTTACCTTATGGTTAGGGTTTCCCTAAGAAAGTGAAATATTCAAAGTGACCACCAAGGTCCATATTAGAGGTTCAAGCCTTAACTTGTTTTTAAAATCATAACCCTAAAGTGATTCTAGCCTTTTCATGGTTGGGATTGCTTTAGGAAAGTGGCATATTCCAAGAGGTCTCCAAAAGCCACATTAGGGTTTTAAGCCCTAAAACACCTCTTTCAAAACTTTATTTTTTTTAAACCTCTTTAAATTTAATGTTCAAAGGCTTTTTCCAAAAGTTGATCCAGGAGTTTGTTTTCTTGAAGCCCTAGAAGTTCATGCCCTAAAATACCCTAGTTTCGCCCCCTAACTTTCATTCTAGCATTTATTGTACTCAAGTTGCATCAAAATGATTTTCAAAATTCCTGTTGCATCATGTTTTCAAAACGTGCATAATTCTCTTGAGTTATTTTCAAAAAGTGTCACATAAATCTTAACTTTTCAAACCAAAGTTTCACATAAAATCATGAAGATTCACACAAAAAACCATAAGATTTTGAAATAAAATCTTTCCTTTTTCCAGTCAAATCTTTCCCTTTTCAATTCAAGTCTTTCCTTTTTCAATTTCAAATTTAATCTTCCATTTTTGGAAACAAATCAAATCTTTTATTTTTTTTAGAAATAAGTCAAATATTCTATTTTAGGAAACAAATCAAATCTTCCATTTTAGAATAAAATCAAATCTTTCCATTTTGCATGAAATTCTATCTTTTCTTTTCTCATATAAAAATCATAGATTTTTTAAATTTCCTTTTCATGTGCATGCATAAAACCATTAGAGTTAAACCCTAACCCTAAAGCACCTTTCAAAACCACTTTCCTAACCATAAGTTAACCTAACCCTAGTTACCCAAATCCTAGGTGGTCCAACCTTAGGTCAACCTAACTCTAGTTGGCCCAACTATAGGTCAACCTTAGGTCAACCTAACTCTAGTTGGTTCAACTATAGGTCAACTTAACCCTAGGTTACCTTAACCCTAGTGTGCCTAACTTAGGTTAGGAGGCTTCAAGATTGTAACTTTAGGACCCTTTTTCAAACTTCAACTCCAACCCAAAAATGTTTTAAAAAAAACTCTTTCAAACTTGTCTTAATCTAAATGGCTAGACACTTACCATTTTTCAAAAACTATTTCTAAAATGACTTCAAAAAACTCACAATTGTAAGGCGATTGTAACCCTTTTTTGGCTAGGGTTTTCTAAGAAAAGTGATTCATCAAATGAAACCTATAAGGTTCACATTAGGGTTTCAAACCTTAACTGTTTTGCAAAACCTTTTTCCAAAAACTATTTTCAAACATCACATTCTTAAAATGACCCTAGGCCTTCTATGGTTAGGGTTGTCCAAGATTAAGTGAGATATTCAAACAAGAGAAGTTTCTAGCTCCTCTTTCTAAAAATGTTTTTTTAAAATTCATGGTCTTGAAGGAGTTTAGTTCTTACATAACTAACCTCTTAAAGGCAATGAAACATCAACATACATTTCATAAGGTACATAAAAAACAACTTTTAAAAACCTTTTCGGGACAAGTTCACAAGAGCTTTTGAAATCCAATTTCTTATAAACTCTTTTTCAAATTGCATCATGCATCATTCTTTTCAAAAGTTATGAAAAAATCCATTTTCAAAACTTTTTAAAGTGGACATAATTGGATAGTTAGAAACTGGATATTCAAGTGAGTGAATTCAATGGTGAATAGACATGTAGGTACCGTAAGGGCGATGTAGAGTGATTATCTTAGAATATCTTCCTTACACATAATCAACCCCCAAATCGTAGATTTCTATTTCAAAGACTAAAACCGGAGTTACATTTTTCAAAAGGGCTTAAAACATTTTCAAAGATTGCCAAACAACCATATTTTTCAAAACACCTCTGAACAGGACATTTTTAAAATATTTTCAAAAAACCTAAGTTTGATTCTCGGATTATACTTAGTTTTGGGTGATCTAATACTTATTCAACCATATTAGGTGGAGACTCCAAACCTTTTTCCAAAAACCCTTAATCAAATGCATTTCAAGTTCAAACCCTGTCGCACTTGTCCTTCTTAGCATAAGTTTTAACATGAGAGAGTACCGTACTTTCTTCCCTTGAGTCGCGGAGACTTAGAGGGTGAAAATCGGGGTGTGACAATCGCGATACCTTTTGATTGAAAATACAGAGAATGAGTTTCTAACTAATTGTTTCAATCGAAGATACAGAGAATGAGTTTTTAACTGATGGTTTCGATCGATCTCAATAGATTTCGATACCTTTCGATCGAAGATACAGAGAATGGTTTTCTAACTGATAGGTTTGATCGACTTCGATCGATCTCGATTGCTTTCGATTGAAGATCCAGAGAGGGAGTTTCTCAGTGACATTATAGCATGCTTTAACACTGTATTTGGTTATTTTTGTTATTGGAGTTGCATTTATGTCATGATTAATACTTCGTATTATGATTATTTGTCATTTTTAATTCCATTTTAAATTATTTAATAGCATGAAAATATTCTAGAGTTGATATTTTATGCTATAACTATGGAATTAATGTTAATCTTATGCTTAAAATTATTTGACTTGGTATGGAATGTATCTTGGTGGCTATTAGGCTTTTCTGTTATAATTCTGGAGCATGCATTTATTGTATAGTCATGCAATGCTATAGCAGGGATTGTATAGTAATGAATAAGTCTAGAGATGCTGTGCTTAGTGGGAGGTTTGTCGGTAGAGAGAGATTTACATATTTCACTCCCGAAAATCGAAACAATATGTTAAGCGGGAGGCTTTCTCAAGGGAAGAGAAAGACAGGTTTCACTCCTGAAAAACCAATATTTTACACTCAAATTAAATTAGAATTTTGACAATGATTATCTGTGGCACAGGAGATGATTGCGAGCTCAGCGAACTTTTGATTTTGTGACTTGTGAAAGTTGTCATTACTTAATTTAAGTTCGTGTTGCAAAATCATGTGTGTGCTTGTATCCCATGCATATCTAGATGATCTTAGTAATTGACTAAGATAAAGTAGAGTGACTGGATAGTTATAACTATGATGTGTCACTATTATATCCATTATTGTGGATGAGCTATAGGTCTTATAGACTGTTGACCAAATTATAATTAAGTTTGAGCAAGACAACACAACACAACACAACACAACACAATGTCTCTGTGATCTTATAGCCTACCACCATTGGCACAAGAAACCAAGTTGTGTGCACTTAAGTTAGCGGCCTATACTTTCTTTTGATTGGCGAGTTGCAATGTTGTGAACCTATCTATTAAACGTTCTAAGTCACGATGTTGGTTTCTATTTTGATCTTGACACATAAATTGCACAGTTTGACTGTTTGATCTACACTTTGAAGGGCTATATTATTGGATGAAACTGCTTCTAAGAGTTGTCTCAATCATGTTACGCAAAATTTAAGGTATAAGTCATGATCTAACTAACGAGTATCCGCAAAGCAATGAGTGTTTAGCACGTAGATAATGGATGAGCCCTTGTCTAAAATATTGCATAATCTAACGACACAGCTTGTGGATTTGCATCTAGAGGCTAAAGAATCCAGTGACACTTCTTGCTTGGCTTATAGATGAGTGCCTGAAGGCTGCAGAATTTGTAGACATTGCTTATTTGAGTGAGTCTATCGCAGGTGGGGAATAATGACTTACTTAGGTGACAAACTATATGATTTTTGAACAAGTTGTCGATGCTAGACTTACGCTTATGAGGAGCGATGACCACCAAGCGCGTTAGGTGCAGCATGGTGGCATAAAATTAAGGCTAAGATAGTTTGTAAAAATTGAGAAATGTTTTAAATTCTCTGCTCGTGTATGCACTAAGTCGAAGATGATACTCGTTGATTGAGTTTCTTGTATTGACTACTTTGTAGAGTCATGAGTTGGCTGCTAATTCTCTTGATAACCCTTGAGACGTTTGATGGCTCAAAAGACCCGCTTGATAGCTTAAGAGACATACAAGGCATTAATTCATCTCTAGGCGGTTGTAGATGAGATAATGTGCAAAGCCTTTTCTACTACCCTCGAGGCTCTGCACAAGTGATTCAACAAGTTGAAGCCTGATTCGATAGTGTTATTCATGCAATTGACTAAGTTGTTCGTAGGGCATTTTATTAGCGGCCAGAGGCAAAGGAGATAGAAGAACTACTTGTTGAACGTGAAGCAGGGCAAGGACGAGATGCTTCGGGAGTACAGAGCGAGATTCAATAAGGAAACCCTACAGGTTGAAAAGAAGGAACCATCGGAGAATGTGGCCGAACTCATGCTCAAGGTCCAAAAACATGAACGCGCAGGCACCCCCAATTAGAGAATGATGCGTGGCCACGAAAGAGGAATAGTTGACTGGTGAAATGACATCCCTGCAATAAGTGTGCACAGTTGGCACCTACTCCCTAAATGCGTACTGTTTCCCCAAGAGATGCACTCAATTACAACGGAGCTGAACGGTTCGTTTTCTTTGGCCGCCTGAATTGAGGACCTCGAAAATGGGGGGCAACTGATAGATATGATCTTTCTGAGTAGTTCTCCCAACACTAGGTCGGATACGGGTGCCGAATGAGCCTAGCGTCGACTAAATTGGCAAGATACGATTTGCTCCTCAATATCAGGAGGTTTCGTGATCTCGACCTTAATGTCTGCCATATTTCTTTATCCGTTTAGGAAGGTCCGATAATTACGCCTGGGATATCTCCAAAAGATCCACCCCAATATGTTATATGACAAGTCCTACGTCTTCGAGAAAAGGTACACACACAAACTATTAACGCTACTACATTTCTGCCTGCAAAACCCTACCTCCAACTGTCTTGCTGACTTAGGCATCGAAGCCTCTTTCACTGACCGATACTCCACCCGTACTTAAAGTGATCTGGTTTTATTGACACTTGCGGGTCTAGGCTTAGTCAAAACATACAAGTTTGCTGGTTGATCAGTTAGGTTGAGGTTGATACCAAGTATGGAACCTATACATATGAGTTGAAGGACCATTGGGTTAGGGTAGGACAACATAATAATAAAAACTTTTCACTTTTAAAAGGTCAATTTTTATAGACAAAATGTATGGACCGTGGTCGATATTTCATTGACAACTTGGCAGCTAATGAGCGAAGGATTTATTTGGCCACTGCAAGATCAAAATTCAAGAACCAAACATGCGCTCACCAACATAAGATAAAACAGTAATAAATATGTTACTTTGACTGGTTTAATGTTTAACAGCATAGGATATGGTCAAATGGGTTATAAAATTAAGACCATTATTGCTCACTGTACTGATTAATGATCCCAATGACATACACACATATACGCAAGGTATACGAGACAAATCCATGGAAAGCAACAAACGACAAGTGTCTTGAAACTCTGAAAACAAATTTAAATGGCCCTTAGCTCATATAAAGTATACAAAACTATACTATTATAGTTTTCAGCGCTCTCTCTCTATGTGTGACATGCATACACAAACTTTAGGTTTGAAACCCATTAAATGGGAGAGAGAATTAGATAATATAATTAATAATACTACAATTCGGTATAGCTAGCCTGCCCATTTTTCCTAACTGGCATGTCTTAATTTTGCCTTTTTTATAGGAAGTCACCAATAATGCAAAGAGGGGTTAAAGATTGATGGTGATTCAGATTGCTTCTAGTCAAAGTAATTAACCACGTGTCACTTGATCTGAAAGGCCAGGTCATTGATTGCAACTTCAGATAGCTGGCTACGTACCAACGACACATCATCTCAAGGAAGACTATGGTGTGGACCAATCAAAATTAGACTCAAGGTGGGTGTCATACTATATATATATACTCGTGCATATATATGTACTCGTGCATAGGTCTACCTTAACATTTGGCAGTGGATGTAGGTAGGTTGTACAAAAAAAGGAAAAAATTTGAGAATCGGACCAATTTAATTTTTTTGAGTAAGTTTGATTCAGGTCTATCAATAGATTAATTCGGTGCTAAGTTTACAAAAAAATTAACCCAATTATTTTTGCTCGGTTTTTAGATTCACACTTTATGAACTCGAACTGATCCGAGAATTGAATAGAGACTCGATCTTATATTTGTCAAAAAAATTGACATACATTCCATATATGCTTTAAATTATGATTATTTAAACTTAATTATTATTAATTTATGTTTGCATGTGGTTCATTATTTTTTTAAAAAAATTAGGCTAAAAGATTAATATTGTTTTTAATTTTTTTAATAAAAAAATCATGTTTTGAACAATAAAAATGGGTCCAATCCAAAATAACTTGAGACATGAAATTGAACCAAATTGAACCAATTTGAACCAACTCAGATTGGTTCAATTCGATTTCTTAAAAAGATTGATTCTAAATCCAGAACTATGCACACCCGTAAATATAAATATAGGATACTTGTATTTGGCGTCTATTGTAGCCCAAGTATTAAATATGAAACCCTATCTATTCTGCTTTGCCGAGGACTCAAAACCGAAGCCAGTGTCACCGCAAGTATGCAAATCTGGCTAAGGTATCAGAGCCTGAGGGTTTAAAAAGCTGTTGCATACGTAAACAAAACGTTTATAAATTTTGTTTTTTGTTTTTTTTTTTCAAAAAAAACAAAAAACAGCATTTGTTTAAATTTTTCTTTTTAGTTTTTTACAAAATTTAAAAAAAAAAACTAAAAACACTAAAATGTGTGTATTCTCTCTTATCAAAATATTAGTTTAATACTATTAGCACAACGATAACCTATAAATACTCATTAATAGACTACAAAAAATACACAACATAAATACAAATAAAAATACATAACAAAAAATAAAAACAAAAAGTGTTACCAAACGGCACTCATAGGTTCTCTCTCACTCTCTCTTCGAATTATCTCTATAACTTGAAACCGGGTTTTGTTTTTACCTAGAATGTGTGTTGACGGGACGACAAGTAGTGGTGACCACAACAGTCACCATTACATTAGCAACACAAAACCCAAGGAGTTAGGTCCGGTATACCTTAAATTTAGCTTTTTTGGCTTATAATTAAGTAAAAGAGTTTAATTTTTTTAAAAAAAATTTACTTTTATATGCTAAGATAAGAAGAAAAAAAAAGTAAAAAAATTGAAAAAATTGACTTTTTTACTAATAAAAGTCAAGCAAAAAAAACTTAAAAAAAAAAACCCAACACGTTGAGGGAACAACGTCCAGTTACTTAAGTAATGTAAAGATCTTCAGTACTCATGTATATCAAATTTCGTTATGTGTTATTTACTGTATTAAAAGTCTTTTCCTTAATTATGAATACATATTGATGTAATAAAACACTTTATGTCTTAATTTAATAGAAATAAGTACTAAGTTGGTGACTTTGCCTAACTACTAAACTTTTTTCCATGATGGAGAGAGAGAGAGAGAGAGATTTAGAATTAGGGGTAGCTATTGGCTCGCGAGCGTGATAGGCTCACCCAAGCCTTCCCATAAGTTAGAGGGCTTGAGAATTTTTTTAAGGTCGATTAGTTTAAGTACGAGCTTAAAAATTGTCTTTCAAGCCCGGTCTAGACCAAAATATGTATAAAATAGTATTTTTTTTATTTAATATTATATATGTATACGTAATTAATTTTATGTTATCCAATAATTTTATAGAAAAAAACATTATATATTAAATAATTTTATGTTAAATGGACGGACTTGAAAATGTAATTTTTTTTAAGTGGGCGGGCTTAAAATTTATTTTTGTGCTTGATAAGAATTATTTTGAGAGTAAGCCTAGCTTGAGCTTTACACAGCCCGCTCAATGTCCACTCCTATTTAAAACTAATAAATAGTATTCCTTTGGATTGTAATTAAAGAGCAATTAAATAGTTTTTAAGTGTTATTAACAAGAAGGTAATGGGGGGAATATGACAGTGTTTTTGTCACCCATGGAGATATGGGGCCCATTAGACACAGTTTTATAAAAATAGTCAAATTTTTTTAACTTTTAATTTTTTTGACTTTGTTTTAGCTAAAGATATATAAAAAATAAAAATTAAAAAATTAAATTTTTTATTTATAATTTTAAAAAAACTAAACAAAAAAACTAGCACTAAACTGGCCCACAGTAACTTACACCAGAAACAATAGCTCCAAGCCCCCACCCATCATGGAAACTGGGAAGCATAGAAGAACGTACCAAATAAAAATTAGTAGTCAGTCAAATGACCAGTCATATTCGACAGGTGACCCTTCTGCTATGCTACGTGTGAGTACACTGTTCTTGAGAAGAGAGAGAGAGAGAGAGAGAGAATTCAAGATCTACCTGGGGCTAAACACAAGTACCATGTTAAGGAAAAATTCAAACTTTCAGAGGAGTTGATGGGTAAGTTTGACCAGACTAGGAACCAGGGAACTAACTGGTAATAATAATGTTCAACAAAGACTAGTTTAGCTAGTTATTCGTACTGTCATGTGCACCATTCTGAACTTGAAGAGAACACGAAATCCCCATACAGAGAAACAGAAAGAGAGATGGGAATATGAAAGTTTGGGCTATCTTTACTTCAGTTGAGAAATAAATGCCTGAGATGACCACCGATTACCAATTCATATCGATAGGATATCAATGGCTATATCCACAGTAAGGCTGTAATGGTTTCTACTGGCCAAAGGAGAGCCAATCAACCTTGCATTCATGGTTGTGTTAAATAATATGGGTAATATATTACATTTTATTTTATTGTGGTTGGAACGAAAATCACAATCCCGTGTGATTCAAAGCGAACACATAATCTTGTAGTTTGAATTTAATTATAAAATTAATGAAAAGTTAAAATTAATAGAGATTTTGTAACAGAAGTATTGTCATTAGTTCATTTCTCTAAAATAAAACATCAAAAAGACGTTTCTTTCTTTTTATGTTCAAATAAATAGTTGACCCTTGCAGGAATATTTTTCTTACTTCACCAAATCTATTAGAGCTCCATCCATTTTACAGATCAAGTCTAAACCATAACGGTGCTATGTGTTCACTATTTAACCACGTAATGACTGTCTAACTTTCACTCAATTATAAGAGGGATAAAATGTGATTATCCCTAAATAATATAATATAAGATGATTGAGGCTAAAACATAACTCCAAAAACAGAAAAAAAAACAATGGTGCACATTGTTATATTTAGGACTGCGAAATGAATCAAGCTACTCAAAAGTTTAAACATATTTAAAACTCGTTAATGTTTTGGATGTTTTGGACTCGCCTTAACAAACTTAACTTATATGCTTTCTACGACTACATAAGAATACCAACTACTCGAGCTCAACTTATGATTAACTGAATTGAAGCTCATTTGAAATTAACTCGAGAGATAACAAAGCCAAACTTGAACAGATTTTCGAGCCAAGCTTAAACAGCCCACTAGCTAATTCTACAATTGATTCATTTAGAGCCCCAGTGCATGACACAAATCTGACATAGTTAGCAGCACCTACAGTATGCAAGTAACCCAGCTCAGCTTGAAGTTATTTGAACGCCCCAAAAAATATTGACTGTAAACCATACAGCTGAATTCTATCTTTGAAGCCATTATGGCCAGTCTAGCTATCAGCAGATACCGCTTGAATCTTGCAAAAGGAATTTCTCGGATACAAAAATGTTTTACAGAAGACAAGGAACCAATTACAAAATGCTTCAGGCCGTTCCTCATAAAATTTTATTATAAACTTGTCCTGTGGAAACTGGCACTGCAATGCTATACACTAAAAAGAATTTCTGAATTTGGAAGAAATGTCATCCTTCGTATTATTTCTTCAACAACATGCCGTGAACAGACTTAACCAGAGACCTTCTGAAGCCGGCTGTTTGTCTGTTCTTTAATATACCCACTTATAAAGCTTAGATTTATCAAATCTCCGGTATAATATATAAATTAGAATGCCACCTTAATCAGATGAAGTCCGGTTGGCCGGTTGATGTCAAGCAACGATGCCACATGCGGCTGTTTGGGTCCACAACCCTGGGGTAAGAAATGACTTCAGGAATGGGAAGATACACGTAGTGTGTGTTGCATATGCCCACTGTGATGCCACTATATCCGGCAAATGCACCATGAACCTGAGAACACCAAACACCCACATTTAATTATCTGTACCGAACTGATTCTAATTAATTTCTGCTTCTTTTTTATTAAGCATTGATTCTAATTACACTAGTACCATAAAATGAAAAAGAAAAATGAAAGAAAATTAGCCTGCATAGTAACACAAAAACTTGTCGATGCAACAGGCACATTTGAGGTGAACAGAATTAAGTGAGCCCTGCATTGGAGCCTGAGCTAGGCTCAGTTGAAAAAAGACTGAACCAAAACCAATTTTGACTGACCATGTTTGAGATTAAATGGAGTTAGCAGGCCGATAATGCCTACTTACTCTCTGTTCTTGGTCTTTAAGTTTGAACCCACTTACCCCATTGTGCCGTTTGTTGTGCCAAGGGCATGGGTGGTTTTCTGGAGTTTTATTAGCTACTTAGATTAGTCTTTTACTCAGATTTTGTCCTAGAATGGGTTTCAGTACTGCACCATATTTAGGCACTAAAATAAGATGCATTTACTCGTTACTAAAAAAAAGTGAGCATAAGAGACTCACCGCATTTTGACCCAGTACAGTACAAAGAATTCCATCTGAAGCATTTGCACGACATGCTCGGATCATGTATGTGGGATCAATGTACTTCACATCAGCTGGAATACCAATCTCATTAAAGTATTTCTTTGTCTGCCAGAAAATAAGTAAACAATATCAAGTATCATAGTAGGTGGAAAGGCAGATGACATGAAATCATCCAGAATTATGAAGAAAGTACTCAAGAAGGGCTGTTCACAACATATTGAAGACACTTTCATCAGGATATCATATATCTCTTCAGGCTTCAAAAAAAGGGTTCAAAAGGGTTCAAAAGCCTTTTAGGGCTGCTTTAACATTAGGTGAGCAGAAATTGGATCTCCAAACACCAGCACTAACAACCAGCACAAGATCTCTGTGTACTTAGTTTAACTTTTAATTTGAGAAAACTGCAAAAAGTCTTTCATGATTCACTGAAGTGTATGGTTTTTAGACTGGAATGATATGACAAATCCCATCTCCCCCCACACCCCACCCCCCCGCGCGGGGGGAAAATATATATATAAAATAATAAACAGATGGATGACTCTTGAAAGGTTACATAATCCATAGTTCCGCCAACCTCCTTGCTCAGTAGCAAAAAGATTCTGCTTAATGTGTCAACTTCTCCAAAGTTTGATCATCTTCTATCATTGATTACAGGATTTTAATGTCTACTAGAAATTGAAGTTACTGGTAAAGACTATATGATGGATGGAGTGGTGGGTTGGATTACATCAGAACTACAGCAAAGTGACACTTAAAACTAATTTGTCTCAAGTCAATCCAGTCGTATTATGCTCAGCAAGCATTAAACTTTATCTACAACAAGGAACAATTTCAAGCAGATTGAAGCAAAAATGAAGATTGTTTGGCCAAACAGTAACTGCATCCCAGAAACCTGGCCACAGCAAATTACCAGATACTTGAGATTGTAAGTCTCAGATGCATACCGACTCCTTTAATTTCATGCATAACATCAATGTCTCTCAAGATTCAAATGCGGAGAAGGATGATAAAATTCACATGGGACATGGCTCTAGCCCATAAAAGACACTTCTTTTTTACATATAGGAACCAAAATATTAAAGAAAAAAAAAAGGAAAAAAAAGCCTCATATAAACCTTTGCTCAGGTCATATGATCAAATCACTCATCACAGATCACACTGATAAATGGGTCCATAGTTGCAAGCACCATCCATGAAGATCAAAAACTGCATGAAAGTGCAACAACTAACCTCTTGCTGTAAATGTACACCAATATCTCCATATACAATATTTCCAGATGCATCTTTGGCATTAGTTTTCTGGAGGAAATCCTGCATCAAAAAAACAATAGCACAAAGCACCAAACCAATAGTTACTTTCTTAGTGTTACATGACATTCTTGGTACAACATAAAATCAAATTTACATTGTGAAATGTTAGAAATTAACTCTTCTACTTTTAGAACGAAAAAAAAAAAAAAAAAATTTTGTATGAATGCATCATGTTACAAGCATCAAAAAATGAGATACAAAAACAATGCAACATAAATCTACCAATTTCCGAGCTGCCAGTCCAAAATAAAGAAAAGAAATTAGATTCAGCAAAACAAAAGGGGCAGAACTTTTCTGAAATTTATTTTATTAGCTAGTTAAGAAAAAACTAAGACCTGTACGGCACTCCACACTACCTTATAACTGACATAATTAGACACCCTCTGATTTCAGTAACTGTAGGTATTAAGTGTCAAATCTGGTATCAAACAGGAAAAAAAATAGATACATAAATTTTCTTCAAGAGATTATGTGCAATACAAGCAAGTGGAAAGAGCTGTCATACATTTAAAAAATAATGGGTTGTTTGGGAGTATGTGTGTATAAGTTTAACCACAAAACAAATGAAAGACAAGGAAAAATATAGCACAACACCATCTCAATGTGGGCAAACTTAAAAGTACAAACAGCACTGACACTTGCTAGGAAACTATGTGGTAAAATGGTAGAAGCAGTACTCCAAAAAGTGGGCTACCCATCAACCGGAGAAGGAGATGGTTTGCAGGTTTCTAACACTATAGCCTGTCTGTTGTATAAATTATATATTTCATAATTAAAAAGAAAAGAAAGCTTGACAATACAACATTCTGAACTAAAGAAATAAATATACCCCAAAGCTTGGGCCCAGAGAAGCCCACAACTAGGGGAGTATGGACCAGGTCGATCTGAACTTTATAAGGGGGGAGGGATAGCAGAGCCAAAGACAAAAATTGATTAGAATCACGGTTCCTTTGGTTGGTAGAACCTCTGGGGATTCAAGCTGAAACCAGAGTTGCCCAGGTATCCAGCAGCGTAACCCGGTTCTACTTGACTAAGCCCCGTGCTCGTCCAAGGAGGGAGTTTGCTTTACCCAACTCCCTTTTTGATAACAAGGCAGAAAGCCCCGACCCGACATTCATTAGTTTCGAATGAAGAGTGCCCTGCCCCAGGAAGCACCTACTCCTATCAAAATGAAAAGCGAGACTTTACTAAACAAGCAAGAAAAGCCCTTTCTATCTTATTAGTGACTGGCTTTCACAAAGCACCTTTGGGCAGCAGCTACTATGGGGTTCCACTTCCAAGATCAATTCAACAACGAAAGTCTTCAAGCAATTCTCTTATCTATGTCCTTTCTTCTCTTGACATGACACGAGATGACTTTCAAGAGTCAATTAACTCCTTGACCTCTTCTCTCAAAAAAGACACCGTGTGGGCAAGTTGATCAAAGTCAGAGCGGGGAGGGTATGTTTACAGTTGTTGTACCATGACTTTTCATTTCTTGTTTGGTTTTTCAATTCTTATGAAGCAAATAGCATTTCCTATTGATTTGTCCCCTGGACTGGACCTATTCTGATTCTAAATTATCCGTCGCTACGCTGTTCCCAAGGACTAGCAGAATCGAAATAGCGAAATTCTTGGGTCATCTCAATGGGTTCAGAAACCACACGTTTCTCTGGATCATCATTAAATCAACATGGAAAATCATTTTGGTGGTGGGGGGGTGGGGTGTGGTGTTGTTGGGGCGGGGAAGGGTCTACCATCCCGTCAAAGGATCCACAAGTGGAAAAACAGGACAGCTGTTCAGCAACTAAAAAAAGTCTTAAAATCAGAAATTCTGCAATGAAGTTATAAAATTGTAAGAGCCATGCAGACTTCTTGAATTAAATATCACATACAGCAATTTCCCTCACGTGTTTCATTCACAAACTTTTTCAATGAATGATGAAAGAAACAGGTATATGAAGTGTAAAGAAGATTAAGGGGAATCATAAGGCATATCACACGTAGATAGAACAGCAATAGACGTATATGGATCATTTATTTGAATATGTTTTACTTTTTCCTGTAAGCCTATGAATAACAACACAATGTAACTCACCTGCCCAGCTCCCTCTGCTACACAGACTACAGCCGATCCCTTTGTCTCCAGTAGGTACTTCAGATGCCTCAGGACACCATGGGGGCCATGTAAATTAAAAGGTACCTTAGAGTGCAAATATAGACTGAGTCAATGACTAGGTTCACATAAAAGAAATTCAATTAATATCATGTGGAATTACCTCTGGGATCAGACATATATCAATTTGTCCACTAGCAAGGGAGGCCTGCATGGCTATAAATCCACTACTACGACCCATCAACTTGACAATCCCAATACCACGATAAGCACTATGCGCCTGTCAGAAGATTGAGAGAAAACACAGATACCAAGATATTAATACTAGAAATCGGTTCCAGACTTACGCGACTCACATACATAGAGAAGTAAATTAATGAACAACCTTAAAATGCACAATTGAAAAAGTAGAGGAGCAGTAGAATCACAAGAAACTTGTACCTCGATGTAAGCAGAATTTATTGCACGTTGTGCTTCTTCAACAGCAGTATCAAAACCAAAAGTTTTATCCATCAGCAGAATATCATTGTCTATGGTTTTTGGCACACCAACTACAGCCACCCTCAGCCGTCTTTTACGACACTACACACCAAAAAGTGAAGAATTTATAGACTTTGTAAACAGAACAAAACCCACTAAATGAGTAGAAGGTAAAACCTCGAAGGATCCTCACTGAACCATAGCACATATAGTGAAGAATGCATCAAGATGAAAAGATAATTTAATACATAACCGAAGAAGTTTTCGTTTTGTTTAAATGCATGTCCACACCCAAAATTTTCGCAAAATATGAGTAACATGCAAATTTTAAAATTGAGAAGTTACAAATTATACCTGAACAATCTGTTCTACAGAAGCCTAGTTCACAAAATAAGATTCTCATGGTGATGACATTTAAAGCAGATTACAGAATAGCATAAAGCACTAATAGAGTAAAATGCTACAGGCTTACAGACCTCATTGTGTATTGCATTGGCACCAGCATGGGTTCCATTTCCACCCAACACAAAAAGCATGTTGATTCCTCTTTCCTGACATCAATTGGCACATACATGTATAAGAACACAATATTCCTAATACCATTTGCAGTTCTATAGAAAACCTAGGAAAACCAAAGAAAGATCTGTGAGTGAAAAGATATCAATATAAAACCTCCATACTGTCCACGATGTCACTAATATTGGGTCCTCCACGCGAGACTCCTAACAAGCTTCCGCCAGAAAGATGGACATTTTGAACCACTTTCCTGGATAGCTGATAAACAATAACATATTTAAGCGAATAATTATATTTTCAATACATATTCACAAAAAGAATAGGCATTCATATCTTAGAAGTTAAAACATGAGTATAACCAGAATCAGCAAGCCTTATCCCTAGTCTATTGGGTTGAAATCGCATATTGAAACATGACCATCAAAAGTTCGGGGATTATTTCACAACCAGCTTCCATCGAGCCGCACATCAACCGGAGCCTAATTTTAGTGTAGCAATTTCAGAACCAAGATAAGGGCTTGCCATGAACATTAGCCACAAGCAGTTAGCAGGTAAACACAGGCTTGATTCAAAGGACAACAATTAATAATTGAGGCAACATCGTAACATATCCTCCTACCAAAAAGACCATATAACAGTGTAGCTACTAATTGGCTACTGAGGCAACATTGTAGTAACAGGTCATTTCAAACCATATGTTAATGCAGTTTAAGGAACACCAGATCATCTGTCAAGCCAGCAAGTAATTAAGACAACACGATAGCGCAACAACCTACCAAGCAAATTGTAAATCAGGGATGCAAGCTTCAGGAGTAAAATATATATGGAAAAAACCATGACAATCGATAGTCTGTTCAGAAGAAATGTCATAACATAAAACCTAAAATGTGTAACAATTATTCTGACTGAATTTCAGGCAAGCAGTTTCATGGATAGAATTACTCACTGGCATTTCACTTATATCTTTGTCAGAAAATCCACGATAACCAAAAGGAATCCCCACAATCTTTTTCACGCCATATATTTCAAGGGTGATAACAATCTGCAGGCATTACCAAAACAAAATTGAAAGGATGAGAATCCACAAATAAAGAGATGCAATTCCTCCAATAATGACTGAGTGCAGATTCTTTGGAAAGGAGTCTTCTAGATTTGCAAATTATCTATTACACTTCCTTTGTTAGAGACTGGGAACTTTTTAACTGAATGAAGGTGTAGGGTTACTGTTCTTTCTTCTAAATGCAGAAGTGCATCATGGGAAATACGAATCCTACAGAAAAGCCTTACCAAGCAATACATCTGAGATAGCTAAAGAACTAATTTTTTACGTTAATTCAATTGTAATGCTGCCATAGTTCCATAGAGTCTGGGTTATTGAATAAGATGACCTCGTTAAAAGACTACTAAGTTTGGCATGCATAAAATTTTTAAGCAAAAGAGAGATGTTTGCATAGAATAACTACCTGTCTGATGACATCATTAAGACCAGGGCAAAGTCCGCCACAGGTCACAATAGCTGCTTTTACTTCTTCCGGTTTGAAGTATATTTTCTCCCGAGGACCAGCACGGTGAACCCTGAAAAGTTATCAGTGCTATAGCATTAGTATCATTGTTTCTATCACATATGATCTAATATTATGTGAAACACACAAGTATAGAGACGAAATAACAATATAACTGTGACAGAAGATAACATACGACTATTTCAATTTTAATATCTATTTATCATGTTCGTTTTGTCTATTCATATATGACATTTACCATTGTTCCACCCAAGTACAGCCAGGATCAAGGCACTTGGCACCAGCTGATGTAGGAGAGGAATAGTTTATGACCTGAAATATAAATAAAGTACTTAGGCAAATAATATGTCAGCTAGAAGGGAAACATCTGAGGATAAAGAAATTAATCCCTTGCATAATGCATGAATCGCTAATTTAACCATGTTTCTGAAGGACTCTAATCTATGTCTGATATGAAAAGAGATCAAAAGTAAAAGGAGATAAGATAACAAGGGTAAAATTACAAAAACAATTGACTCCCAGGTGGGTCTCATGTGACCTGACTTCGTGGCAAATGGAACAGATTAAATTTCTTCAGCTATTTTCACCTTTAAAAAAAAAATATCAAAATCATGTGAAAAACAATCCATATTTACATTTCAGAAGCAGATGGCTTGTAAAATATCATGTTACTTCCTAAATTCCTTTGCAATTCACAAACAAATTATGTCCAGATGTAGTTGCATCCAAGTAGAAAAATTGCCTACCAGTGCATGTATGACTTCATTAGGAGCAGAATAAATCCATACTGTATCCCAAATGCTCACATTGGAAATTATAGATATTTACAAACGAGAGATTTTTATCTGTCAAAGATATCCATTTGTCAGATTTACATTATTTGACAAAATGAGCTCCAAAGGATCATCCAGCCCTCTGCAGCATAGTTCCCTGATTTAGATAAAGTTGTTTTCAAATATTTGTAACAAGCTGGACATGATTGGTTTCTAAATTCTAGCTTGAGGGGGAGTGTTGGAACCAAATATCATGATGCATAAGTAAATATAGTCTTTTAATCAAGATTCAAACGGATGATCCATCAAGATTATAGTGGTATCTCTGTATATGTTCGTGTGCATGTTTATGCACCAGGAGTGCATATCCAGCCAGCAATAATGATGATGAGAGTATCACTTTATGCAAAGCTTAAAGACTTCCATTAAATTTAACAAGTCATCTTGTGATCACTACTGTTACAAATGCTCCTACAAGGAGGACGGAATAAAGTCGGGGGAGTAAAAAAGAAGCCAGATATTGCATTTATATACTCACATGTTCAGAGATAGAAATCTCAATCCAAAGAAAGGCATATGAGTTCCACCTTTACACTAAACAAATAAAGGATCCATCAGATTAATAATGACTAAAAAAGAAAGTGATTTGAGTGAATCTATGATGGATGAGTAGTCTGTCTTCCTTATATATGAGAAAGTACTAATGCTGCATAGCAAGGCAACCATTTTGTTCCATCTTTTAAATATTAATAAATGTTTATCATTTCGTTAGTAAACGAAAAACTTAGATTGCAGATAACTTATAGAAAAAACTTAGATGCAGATATACTGCAATCCATCTCCATAAATACATGTTGATCAAAGACCCCTTATGAAACAAAAAGAAAGACATAAAACAATTTCAGATTCCAAACCATTATAATGAGAAGTAACTTAACATTCCAAATCTAGAACCGTGGGAAAAAAAAAAAAAAAAACTCAGTTGTGCATAAATGATTGTCAGTCCACTAGATGTCAAAATTTAGGTCTAACCAAGCTGAACAACTCCTTCAGTGTCAGAACATCAAAGTTCAATAGCCGGTGGAACCTCTCATTTTTGGAATAACACTCACACATGGTAGATATTTTGTGAAGTTTTATGTGCAAGCTCATTATAATCTACAGTTCTATGATTGATTTATTATAAAAGTTCAAGCACAATGTCCCAAGATGGATAACAAGGGAAAATTAGCTAGAAGTCAATATACCTTCAGAAGTACTCTGTCATTGTTATTAATGTACCCATGCCATTTCTCATCAGATGGATAACCATCCGCAAAATCTTCAGTCGGACTCCTGCAACAGAATATATATATATATATACAGAAGGAGAGAGAGAGAGAGAGAGAGCTTTCGTCAAATGCATAAAGCTAGGGATCAATCAAGCAGAGTTCTACTATGACTAGTATAGACAAGTAGTATGGGTGTTCAAAAGAAAAAAATAGTATAGGGAAAGAAATTATAGTTCCTACTGACACTATTCGAAGTCACTCGAACCGAACAGAGACAATACAACAATTTCAAATTCACACCAAATCAGTAGGAATCGAAGCACAAAAGCACATACTGATGCACAATTTCAAAATCCCATAGTGAGTAAGACTCTAGTGATCTTCCAATACTTCATTGATTTTAAACCAGCTAAAAATTTCAAAAATCAATTAACAGTCGGATTACAACAGAACTTACAACTCACGAAGGTCAAAACCAGATTTCAGTTACCTCATCCTGAGGCAAAAGGTGGACGGAATGGGAATAGCGTCTTCGATTAAGTCGGTGAGATGAGGAATGTTGAATCGAGCCTCGAAATCCTTCTCGAACTTTGACTTCCAATCAGGATCGCTGAAGTCGATCGCGGCGGCTGGCCCCGCAGGCCTCGCTTTCTCCGCCTGCACGCGAGTCTTCTTGCAAATTCGGTTCAAGTTCGGCCTCCAATTCCGGAGAACGGGGACGAGGATTCGACGACCGGAGAGGTGAGAATTGCTCGCCGGAACAACGAACTTCGGGCCGATCGCCGGCGAGAGCGAATCCATCAAACGAGCGTTTGGACTTAGTTCAACAGTGTGATCGCGAAGGCTGCGAATCAGAGCGACGGAGAAAGGAGAGAGAGAGCTGGGGGCGTAGAGTGAGAGAGTCTTGAAGAGATCGCAATGGGGAGGGAAGGACCAGAGGAGAGACAAATAAGCACAGCAGAGAGAGAGAGAGAGAGGAAACGATATTTGTACGGTCTGGAAGTTAGACAAACCCAACGAGAGCCCTTTTCAATTTCAACGACGTTCTAAAAGCAACTTTTCATGACCGAAACAAAAAAAAACTCCAAACAAAGCCAGCCGATCGCTGTCGAAGGAAACAATACATAAAGGAATTAATAGGTGCACCACCTGTGCTCACTTCTCTTTTGCAGGTTTGATTAATTATTTTAGATGGCTGCCACATCATCATATTATGTTTATATAATATGAGGTTACATTTAAATTGGGACACTATCACATTATGTTGTTATGTTTATATAATATAGAGTTATATTTAAATTGTGCTACATATAAAATTATTTAGAATTTTAAATTTGAAATATGTTTATAATATTTTAAAAATTATTGTCTCTCTCAACACATGACATTACATGAATAAATCGTTACATAATATAAGCATGATGACATAGTATGATAATTATAGTGGAGTCACTATATGAGATAATGTGATTGACTTATAATACCATGCCACCAAAGTAATGTGACATTACCGTTATATTTGATTTTTTTTTTTTTTAGTGAGAGGTGGAACAAATATGATGTAGAATAATTTTTTCAAGAAAAAGTCAAAAATATTCTTATTCAAAGTACCATCAGAATATTGTGTCGATGATATTTTATAATAAAGTACCATCATAATAGATATTTTGTTTTATAGTTAAAGACTTTTATTTAACCAAATTATTTTAGTCATAAATTCTTCTAATTTTTTAATGTATAACATTACCCAAATAATTTATCCAAATATATAATGGATCGGTTCTCTCTGTTTGTTCGAGTTACTCAAAACTATATAACTGAACTATTTTGATCAGTTTTAATTTTTGGACTCAAAATCAAACAAAAAATTTACTAAATTGCTAGAACCAAGCCAAACCAACAGTTAAGGTCGGGTTAGTTCGGTCAGCAAATTTTTTAGTTTTTCCATACATCTCATAAATTGATGGCTTTGGATGTAGTTTTAGGCTATGAATTTAACAACTTTTTTTTATTAAAAAAAATGTTATTTTTACAAAAAATTTATATAAAATTGGCATATAAAATAATGTGACAATGTTAATTTTGTATAAAAGTCATTGTGGTAGGTATTTTATTTAAAATGAAAGGTTCTCACTAAGACACATCATTCTGTATAAAAATTTTGTATGAATTTTTTATTTGTATAACATTATCATAAAAAAATTTAGAAAAGCCAGCTGACTTGTTTTCAATTCTATGTATATTTTCTTCAAAGTAACATTTTTAACTTATGAGAGGGTGCACTTCGAATTAAGTAATTTGTTTGGAAGGTGTTATTTTCGCGGTTCTATTTCTCCTCAACCACAATCTTCTTCTTACATGGTAAGGTCAATTTGTGAAGAAGACTCTCAGAGAGTTAAAATTGACTACGAAAAAATAAAGTTCATTTCGTATTTGCTTTCAACTAGGCGATTAGAAACTCGGGAGTCGGGTCCCATCACATTTTGTCACAAACAGAATTCCCCAAATCGTGTTTGAACGAGTTAGGTTAGCTGTTTCAAACACACGTTTTTGTTATTGGACAATAGGTTCAATTTGTTAGGCCAACTGGAAATTGAGCATTTCGTTCTGCATGCATCTACTGTTCAACTTAACAACTTCTCTTCGTCGTTATTTTTTTTTTTTTTGTTTTTTTTGGTTTTAGCTATAAGATATCCAAATTTTTGATCAATTATTTTATAGAGCTCGTGCAAAGTCATTGTTCACCCAAATCATAAAAATTTCATGCATTGCATGATGGAAAATGTTTTACAAGAAGAATGATGTATCTAAATGAAAAAATTTTATTTTAAAACTAAACACCGACTTATGATCATAATAATTTTTAATTATAAAACTGTCATTATCATATTATTTTAGTAAAAAATTTTATACATATTTTTCATAAAAATAATATTTGTTTTACATAAATGATGCATGAGTATTAAGAGACATAAAAAGGAGTCAAATGTAAAACTTTATGCTTAGCAGTTAGCATAAGCGTCAGCGTATCATTAAGCCACCAATGTGGTTGTACTTGGTTCAACTTAAAACATTAATGCTCCTTACCCTTGCAAACAAAAAAGGCCTTTATCATCAAATCTCTTTTAAACCTGTGGAGGCCCATTTGAATACTATGTCGGAGGCTACATAATTGGCATGTGGTAATTAGTTGCAACATAGCTCTCTTGATGACACGTGTCATATACGTGGCTACTTCTATAAATAAACTATAGTTATTAGAATTGGATCGAAACGATTGGTTCAACCAATTGAACTAGAAATCGAAGTTTGAATTGGTTTGATTTAATTAATTTATCAGAAATGCATACGAATAGAATTGAACAGGAAGAAGTGATAGGTATTTTAGAAAATCGATTAACCGGTCGATATTAGAGAATCAGACGGTTTTTCAAAAAAAGTTAAAATAGCATAAATTATGCATGATGTAAAATCATTTATTTTTTTAGAAACATGTTTTTTGTATTCTTTCATGAAAAATAGAATAAAAAAATAAAGACTTTAAACTAAAACCAAGAAAAAGGAAATGAATAAAAAGGAGGATACAAACAAAAGGATAAGGCAAATAATGCAAAATACTCGTTTTTTTTACTTTGCATGTTTTTTTTTAGTTTAAACTTATGTTTATATATGTTTTTCAAATTATAATTAGATATATCAATATATGTATTACATAAATTATAATCAAAATGCATAAACCACAAACTAAACCAGAAATAAGAAAAATAAAGATGAGAAAGAGAAGGGTATATGGTGAAATAAGAAGGGGAAAAAAAAAAGACAAAGGGAAAAAATAATGAACATTATTTTTCTTAATAATACATATTATTGTCAAGTTTTATGCTATTTTTTTTTTAAAAATAAAAATACTAGTGAGTATTAGATTAAAAAAATATTAAATTTGAGAGAAAAATATACTTACTTGAATGTTTCAATACTTATTTATTTTTAACTTTTTCTTATAAAGTATTTATTTTTAAGACTTATTTTGAGTTATTGTATGAAAGAGAGTATCATTTAACCTATTGATAATTTTTTCAACTATTATTTTTATGTAAATATATTTTTATTAATTATTTATTATTTATCAGTTGAACCGATTGAATCACGATTGAACCGGTGAACTGGTGCCTTGATTGGTAGAGTTCTAATGACTATGAAAGAAACATCTCATTTACCATTTTGGTAGATCAGGATACTTAGGTTGTGTTCAACCTTATCTCGCATTTGGTCACAAGAAAAGGTTGGGATATGTAACATTGAGAGGATGTTTTGTCCAGTATATATAATATTAAGTTATCCTATGAGTATGGGATGGGATTTGGATATTGTTCTTAGAGGCCAAATTACAAAATTTGGCTGTAATTCGAAAATTAATTGTTCTGAGATTTTTTATCCCTTTATTCTATATGATGAAACAAACATGGTCGTGGAGTCTTGCGTACTAGAGGGGATTTTCTTAAGCAATGAAAATGGGTTTGTGTGTTAGCTGAGGCATAATATTCAACTACTTAAAGAGAACCAGTAAGGTCATCACATCACATTATAAAAAACGAGTGGTACTCTCATAAAAGAATTCTATAGCTACACTTTCGTACTTCCAATATATGATATACATGTAACTCTAACAAAGTTTTATGCAATTATGTACTGTCCGTATCTTTTAGCAGTCTAATATTTTTTAAAAATGCGAAACCACTATTTGATGAGAATTATTATAGAGATCATACATCCAATAAAAAAAAACTAAAAAAAAATTTATTTAATAATTTTGAAGTTGTTTGGATCCTAACTTATTTAGTAGTTTATGGCTTATATTTATCACTTTTTTAAATTGTGTTTGGTTGATCATAAAAAAATGACTTTAAAAAACCGCTTATATCTAACATAATTTTCTAAAAAAGCCATTTGAAAAAGTAACTTTTTAAAACTAGCTTACAGCTTATAAGCTACTCATTTAAACACCCCCTTTAACCATTTCATTTTGGATGAAAAGATTTAGAAGCAGGAATACTTTAAAAAAAAAAATTGTTTCAAAAAATATTTGAGTTATCAAATGGTTAAAGTTTCTTGGATCAAGTACTGTTTTTCAAGAGTAATGTCTATTGGCTAACTCTAAAAAATGATAGTTCCTAACTTTAACCATATAATATAAAAATTTGAGGGATGATACATGACTTTAGACTCTTTAACAAACTCAAACCCGCCAAAATAGAGTTATCTTATTCATTACACAAGTGTCATATAATTATTTTTAAAAGAATGACTTTATGTTGTAAATGTTTAATTCTAGTTATAGTTCACATTAGTCATATTTATATTGCTCTTAGAATGTTATAACATCAAATGCTTGTTTGTTAATGGAATTCTTATGGATGTGTTCACAGAGAGAGAGAGAGAGAGCTTTTAATAATGATTTAAAATAGGCATAAGCAACTTTTTTTTAATTTATGTCTACAAACTTTTATTAGTGAAGGTAGAAAACCATAAAAAAACATATACCCTAGTCATAATTGTTATCTTAATTATATTAGTTTCTAAGTAGTTCAGATACTGGAAAATATCTTTAATATGGATAAAATATATCAAAATTTCAGTTATTCATTTTAGTTGATTGGATATAAGTTTGAGGTATTAAGAAAACATTTAATTTCACTCTAAAAATTACAGGAATTGGCTATTACTAAAGCTTAAGTAATTTCACCAAGTAACAAGTGTTTATTGATCAAATATTATTTTACTGTGCATAATTTTAGTAGAGGCTAAAATTGTTTTGACAATAGCAGTAGTAGTTAAAAGCCCTAGTAAAAAATTTAAAATATGTGAAGGGTAAAAGAAAAAAGATCTAAGATAGATTTATGTCCAAATTATAAAGAGTTACAAGGCCAATTAAAAAAGTCGAAATGAGTACTTTAGACTTTGGGGACAAAGTACTATTTGATATCATAAATATCCCAAATGCAAATAAAATATCAAAGTGTAAATAATGTTATAAAACTGAAGGAATATAAAATAAGTAAAATAACTAAACACAGTATATAATAAAATTAATTTTTTTAAAATTGTCAAATAATAGCTAGATAGTTCTTTTAAAATTAATAGGGATAGATCTTTTTGATCACCAAAAATTTTATTTTTATCATAAAATACAACTTAAACTTAAATATTTTGCCTATACCTCTTACTTTCTTCTCTTTTCTCTATTCTTTCTCTTCTCTTCATTTCTTGTGTGTTTTACTCACAGTCAAACACCTCTATTCATAAAGAAAAGTATACTGTGTAAAATAATTTCACGCAATGTAATATTAACTGAGTAGTAGAATCTACCACCAAATATTTTCATGTGAGTGATGGGCATCCACCCCTTGCAACCATAACAAATAAGATCTTTTTGAGATTTGAGGGCCATGGCCCCGCACGCCTTGCATAAAACCTGCTTGTTAGTGAATTTATATAACTAGAAAATCAATAGAGTAATAGTACATGTTTTTTGGCTTCATTTTCTAATTTCATTTTTGAGTTTTTTTTGCTAAAATAACATTCTTCGCAAAAATAATTTTTTCTCTAACACTCTCTCAAAAATGATTATTAAATTAATATTCTCACATCATCCTTAGAAGAAGTATTTTATTTGTAAGTCATTATAATTTACTAAAATTGATTTTTCACCCTAATATATGAATACATATTTTTAAACTTGTCGCTTACGATTATGTTAAAAAACTCATACTTTTGATGGGTCTACATTAACACTTTAATACATTATTTTCACCTCTCCTCTTAATTGTACATTGCTATAATAGCATGCTTTCAATTAAGTAATATAGATATTTTTTATTACAAAAAACAGTATATATTTACAATCTATGGGATTGGGGAATAAGAAGGTTGAGTCAAAGGAAGCCTAAGGGACCAGAGCATGGCTTGAGAGCATGGTTTGAACACGTGATTATGGGCAAGGTGATAAGACTCCCTATTAAATGGGACAACCCCTTACTAAGTAGTGTAGAGATTGATGGATCAATTATAAAAATAAAATACGAGTACAAAAAATAGATACGATTTTTTGATGGGTGGAAACCATTCCTTACTAGAAGCATTAAATTATTGATGGAAACAATTATAATTCCTTACTAACAGCATTGAATTGTTGATAAAAATAATTATACTATTACATGTTACAATAGAATACGATTAAGAGGAGAGGTAGGAACCATTTATAAAAATTTAATTGAATTGGAGACCACGCTGATATGAAAATGTTAAAAAGACAAAATTAAAATTAGTGTGAAAATTTTGAATTGAATTGGAGGTGGTGACAGTATAAAATTTTAATTTACTTTTTAAGAGTATTGTGGAGTTTTAATTGAATTGTTTAATTTGAGATTCATCTCTGTGAATGCCCCTATGTTCACTAAACTCATCTTAACGCAAGTATTTTGTCAAGATGAAGTTGAAATTGATTTTCTATTTGATTGCTGAAAGTAAAAAGAAGAAAAAACACTAATTTTTATTCTAAAGCTAAAAGATTCTAGAGCTTTTTCATAGGTTAAATAGTTATCAAAGGTGCATTTTAGAACTAAATGATGGCCTCTTTTTTTTTTCATAAATTTCTTTAGACTTTATTTTAACTTTTTTAAGTTTCAATTTCCGAAGCAATAAACAATCTTATATGAGACTAGTGAGCTTGTGCTTGGTCCTAAGAAGAAGTAACAAGTTTGAAAATAGGTATATTAGAGTAAAAGGTCAATTTTAACTAACTATAATAGTTTTTTGACAAAATATTTTTTTTTAGTGATGACGTCAGGATGTTAATTTCAGAAATATTTTTTAAAGAGTGTTAGATAGAAAATTACTTTCTAAAAAAATGTTATTTTGACAAAAAAAACTCTCCATTTCCCTATCGCTTTCTACTTATGTGTCTTATTCCCCTATTAGAACTATTTCGAAACCATGATTAATTAGGAAAGAAAGGTACTTTCAAGCAATCTAGCTAGAATGTTTGAAGTGCATGCAGCCATGTATAACTCGAAACAATTTGATATTAGAATTGGATGAAATCCACCTTTATTGCTAACAAAGGTTTGAACTTATATATGTTCACAAAGGCATAACAAAAGAGAGATATGATCTTCCTGCGTAACTTTTGAGTAGTTTATATATGTAATTGGCAACCATAGGAATAGGTGATGATATACCCCTTTTTTTTTTTCTGTTTATTTGTGGGTCTTCGTTGATACGAGGTGATGACATACCTGCTGAAGTCACTCTCACATACTATAAATGGCCTAGAAAATAGGATACATTATCTTATTTCGATGCACCATTCCGAATAGAAAACAACAACAAAAACAAAGAAAAAGAACAAAACTAGTTCCTAGAAGAAGAAAACTCCCTAGTGGTATGCCCAGATTTATTGACCGCTTAGGATTCCGAATTTATTGAGAGAAAAATAATAAAAAATTAAAAATTACATATTAAAAAAGTCCAGAGCATGAATTTGCTTAGATTGATTGATTAACTTAGGTAATTCAATTATACCAAAAGGTGAATTACCTATACGTCAATTCTTTGTACAACTTTAAAGTAATAAAGTAAAGAAACAAGATACACAGAATTTTAGTATAAAAATGTTATCAATTGGAAAAAAAATTACAGGATCACACACAGTTACTAACGTACTCAGTACTATAACCTTAAACAGTTACAAGAATTAACTTATAACCTAATCTGTGAATCTATAACTCCATGTTGATTCACAACTATGGTAGAAGTTTTAGACTTGATCGCTAAATATCTATGATTCACCATTCTACCATGCTCTTGACGTCAACCTTTGGATGCCAAAGATAATATGTGTGAAGGTTTGTTGTTGATCAGAAAAAACACTCCAATAAATTTTTGAAGTATAATAAAGCTCTCTAAATAGTTAAATGATCTTTTTGATTATATGCATCACAATTATGAAACTTTCAAAACCTTTTTATAAAGCCTAGAGTGTTTGTAGAGTCTTGGACTAAGTATATCTTTGAAGTAGGAGAGGATTCTTAAACCGTCATGGAGTAGAAGTTGAAGTCCAATACTTTGTCATGCGTTCGGACGATTTGGCATGCCGTTTGTACGCTTTTGCCATTCAGACGGTTTGATGACCCGATCGAACGCTCTGTAGAATCTTTAACTCTCTGTTTTGCTTTTGCTGCAGTACCTTGATTCATTATTACACTTGACACGTCTATTTAAATGCTAAAATTATATACAGAGTGCTTTTATTCAAAATTAGCTAATCTAAAAACCTAACACATATTATATTTGGTTGTGAGAGAATGTGAAAGGTAAAAAATATGAAAATGAAATAGGTAAGAATTTGTAGTTCCCCATTTCCTTATTTTTTTCCTCTCCTTTTCTTTTTCCTTGCCCTAATCGGTATGTTTAGATCCTGGATTTATCAACGATGTGTTTGGATCTCGAAATTGTTGAGGGAAAATGAAAGAAAAAAGAATATGAAATTGCATATTATTTTTTATTATAAGCGAAAGAAGAAGGTAAAAGAATATGTAAAGAAAATAGGTAAGAATTTAAAATCTCCCCTTTTCCTTTTTTTTTTTCTTTTTTTTTCTTTTTCTTTTTCTTTTCCTCGATAAATCTAGAATCTAAACATATCATTAGTGAAAGGAAAAGGATTGATTATAAGAGACAGTAGAAAGTAAAAAAACATGTAAAGAAAATAGGTAAAATTTGAAATCTCTCATTTTCTTATCTTTTTCCTTTTCTTTTTCCTGGATTAATCTAGAATCTAAACATATCAGTAGTAAAAGGAAAAGGAGAAAGAAATGAGGGTTTTCAAATTCTTACCTATTTTTTTTTTTTTTTGTATTCTTTTACTTTTCACTTCTTCTTATAACTAAACATAAGATATAATTTTATGCTATTTTCATTTTCTATATCCCTCAATTATATTTGGAATCCAAACAGAAGCGTAAATATCTCCCACCATAAAAGGCGTAACTTGTTCAGGTAGATCTTCAAGAATAACAAGCCTCTCAGGTTGATCAGCCAGCATGTTTGCCCTCTCTCAGGATATATTGGAGGGTATTTTTGCATTGTTGGAAGAGGAATCTTGAATTCTCAATTAAAGCCAAGAAAAACCTTACACTCAGAGCTTTGATGAATGAGTCGTACTGTTTCATGCCTGGGACTCACCATTATTACGACCAATTTTCTATGATAAAAGATTAATTTTTCAATGATAAGAATGAGTTGACAAAATAGAAAGTGCACGAGATGTTGAGTTGACGAGCCGCCTTACGCATGCTTAATTCTAACTAATAGCTTTCGTAAGACTGCATGGTTGGAAAGCGATGGATACGGCTACACAATGCCTGTAATTGCTCGTTCAGTTCTCTCTCTCTCTCTCTCTCTCTCTCTCTCTCTCACAAAGTATATTTCAAATAACTAATAAATTGGATCCATCTGTTTATTATCAACCACGATCATGGTAGGCTGCTCTATTGTAACCTCAATGTTACATGTTCGAAACATCCAAAATAATCTCTTCATGAATGAAATACATTTAACCGTTTTTGTGCCTCACATGCAGTGACAAAAATCTCGTGCACATGATTTATTGCATTAATATCAGCTATGCTTGGATCATAGATTTATTGATAGGAAAAGAAAAGAAGGAAAAAATAATAATAAGGGATTTCAAATTTCTATTTTTTTTCTTTTTATGTTATTTTACCCTCTATTTTATTTTATAATCAAATATAAAATCTAATTTCATATTATTTTTTTTCTCCTTGTTCTCTCGACAAATTCCGGATCACACAGCATAACAGAATAGGAGATATTTGCTTGGACCACAACACTGTTAGTGCTACGCCATAAAATCTGGCTTAGACTAGAATTTTCCTAACTCCCAAGTCACTCCCGCATGGGAACTCAAAATCAGCTATGGATTGTTTCATAATACAATTAAATGGTTAAAATTTTATAAGTATGTTCAGTGATTGGGTAATTAAGTACATTTAATATATATATATATATATACTTATAATATCTGAATATTCAAGTTTAAAAATTCACTCAGAGAGGAGTCTTCATTTTAAGTAACAGATACATTGCTGAATATGCTAAGTAAAAGTGGAGGTAATTTTAGATTTCGATTGCAGTAAAAAGATTATCTTTTTTTTTCTTGGGTGAGAAAATTGTTTTTTTCATCATCAGCCCAGTATGTCTTGATGGCACGAGAATGCTTTTGCATTTTCAATTTATGCAAATGAGCCTCTTTTTGGTTTTTTTGTTGAAAATTACATGGAAAACTTGAAAACCGTATTTAGTGTATAAAACCAATTGTTGTAAGATGGATTGGATCGAGATAAGTAACTTAATTCTTCCAACCAGATAGACGAATTACGGTCCAGTCTATGAATTGAAGAATTTTGAACAAATCATTGTCAAATTCTTGAACTCAAATAGTCAAATCATTAAATTCTAATTTATACTAATAGTTGGTTGCCATGTGTATTAGTAGAGTATTAAAACACAGTATAAAATATCTTTTTTTTTCAAAATTTTGCATAAAAATTTATGTAATTAAGTATAGAAATGACTCCTGTGATTTTTTTATTTTTATTTTAAACACAATAAATTTAGGTTTTTTGGAGAAATTAATGCATAAAAACGTCAAATTTTTTTAATTAACTATATATTTGTAGGTGGGATTTTCCGGAAAGCTGGGCCGAGCTCTCAAGCCCACGTGGATGAGTCCAAACTTTCTATAAGAAAAGGAGATTGGAATGGCTCGATCCTTGTTGGGCTGATCACACTCTGATGATTAAGTTAGTAAATTTAATCAAGATTAGAACGAATAAGAGATGTGTATATTTGAAGTCAGTCCCATACCTGGCTCTTAAGAGATGATTATGTTTCGCTCATTGCCTACTAGCAGATCATCATGGTTTGCTGGGTAGGCATCATTGCATACTGCCTACTGACCATGTGCAGAGCCTGACTTACCGCCGCTAAGGAATCCGGCTGACCGAATGTGTACGTCGACGTCGCATGGGGAGCCGCTAGCGCATTTAATGCGGGTTTACTCCGTGTTTAATGCTCAAAGGCTGCTAGCAGTTTGGGCTCAGCTTTCGCGGTTTGGTCCAAGGTTAGAAGGAGGTCGGCGGCTTGGGTTGGACCGTCCCTTTGTTTTGATTTGGGCCGCCAAGCAGCCCAATTATAATTCGTGTAGATTAGGCCTCACCCACCAGGTTGGGTCGTGCGATACTCCCCCACAATTGCCCCTAGCCTTTGTGTCGTTTTGACTTCCCAAATGGCCAAGGGCTGTAATGGATAATCGTGGCATCTTTTTAAGTGTGCGACCGTTTCTTCGGTTACCCGGCCACGCAGACGGTGGGGATTTCAAAAGATCCATTGATGAGGTGCCATCGAATCGACGACTGATGTGACGTTTCGGCAGAGCGTCATGATTGCTGTCGTTTTTCCGCGCACTAACCGACAACTTCGATGTATATAAAAGAGTGATGCCCTATCCGGTGGAAGGCACTTGGTTTTTCTTCGTCTTTCTATCTAGCGTGTGTGTCGCCTGTCTTGACACCCACCACTGTAAGTATTTTCAAGCCCACACATCTTTCGCTCTTCTCTTTGTTTCTCTTCCTGTGCTTCGACAGTTTCTCCTAATGGCATCTCGTCTTTGAAGAATACTAGATGGTCCGGCAGCCATTGCCGTTCTTAGAGCTAGGTTCGACATCCCAGATGAGATCGGCTTAGAGCTAGTCGATCCCGAGGACCACCGTATGGGTGAGACCGAAAAGGGGGTACCATTTCCAGTCATTACTATAGTAAAAGAGGGGCTTAGGTTTCCCCTTCATCCTCTTCTTCATAAGTTTATAATAAAAAATAAGGTGTTGCCCTCCTAGTTGTCATTGAACATTTATAGGATCATCTTTGGCATGCTTGAAATTAATTGGCGCCTGGTTGTGAACTTGGGGCTCGCTAAACTGGATTATTGCTATTCACTTTGTAAAGTCAAGAGGAGTTCCAAAGTTTACCTTCGGGCTGCAGACAAGTCCAGAGAGTTAGAGAAGTGTCTGGCTTCCTCCAGGAAGGGCATTGACGACGTTAGGGTTTGGGTAATCGGGCCCTGGGAGTTCGACAACGTTCCTGAGAAGGAAAGGCCAGTGTTTCGATGCTCTAGAGTTCCCCTTGAAATAGGTTTGATGCCGAACCCTTATTCTGTGTGTCGCTTAATTTCTGATATGGATCTGAATCTAATTGTGGCATTTTGCAAAAAAGAAGGAGAAGAGGTCGAAAGCATGTGATTGGCTTGTCAACTTTGCCGACCTGAACAAGGTCTTGGATTTTCTTGGTAAGGGCAGACTGACGCACGTTGCTCAGACCATGCACATTTTTATCAGCTACCCACTTCGGTACTCAACTTTCACCGCCAATACGGGCGTCTCATAGTGTCTTCGCGAGATTGGCGAAAGAAGGTGTTGAGGGAGATTTCAAAGAGATTCATGTCGGCATTGCAGTTGAAAGGGCCCATACCCCTACTGGGGTGACAGTTGCAATTGCTCTTCCGTCAGAGCCCGTTGTCGAAGAACTGCGTGAAGCTCGATCAAAGTCAAACAGTTCAGCCTCAAGTTCATCGCCACTTACGGTCCCAGATCGCCGAGTTAGAATTCCAGTCAGAACCCAAGAGTCCACCCCATCCGTCAACAAGGAAGACAGTATGAGTTTGAGGGAGAGGATGTTTGCTGCTATTGGTAAGCCACTGAAGATGGCTGCCACAACTTCTACTGAACCTGCATCTGCCGAACTGGAGACTGCCCTTCTGGTGGAAGCAGCTCCTGTTCAAAAAAGGCCGAAAAATCAGCGGTAGAAGAAAAGGGCGCCTGAGGCTGCGGCACCGCCCCCAGCAACTAAGAAACCAAGGGGAAAAGGGGCGGTGGAGGAAGTCGGCGAGGTCGTTACTGTCACGCCGGACATTTTGGGGCGCCTTATGATGACGGCCGACTCAATAATTGATCAAGCCAAAGTTGCTTTCGGCGTCATGAAGAGTGTTCTTTCGAGGAAGGACGTCGCCAAGATGGGAGCGGCGAGCGACACAGGCATCTTCATGGGGGCATTCCATGATGCCCTGCTTGTAAGTCGGCCTTACTTTTAAATATGTTTGGAGACTCCGCCACACTTGTTTTTAGAACAAAGTTTTGCTTTTTGGTGTAGGGTTGCCTGAATTCTCTGGAAGCAATGACCCACTACTAGAAACTTGCCTAGGAGCACCACAAACTCATCGAAGAACATGGCCGTTTGAAGGTGGAGTGGATCGATGCCAACAAAGAACGGATCACCTTTAAAAAATAGGCCGAACGAGCATCTGCCGAACTCAAGATGGTGCAGGCGGATTATGAGAAGAGAGATAAGGAAATGACCGACCTCCAGAAGAAATTTGATGTACAGTCCATGGATCTGTACAAGGCAAGATCGAAGGTCAAGGCCCTCCAAACCGAGGTGGCCAAGCTGAAGGCAGATGAAGAGGAGATATTGCAGAGAGGTGAAGAAAGGGGGGCCAATCGTCTGGCCGTTGAGATGACAGATCTAAGCTGCCTCATCTTTCGGCAAGGCTGGAACAGCACCTTTCATGTTGCTAAGGTGGACAAGTCCGCCGATATTTGGCATTTGTGCCCGGATTACTTTGATACTACTGAAGACGGCATTGTAGACCCAAAGAAGGTGATAGCCAACATCAAGTATCAAAGACAACTCGCTCTGGAGGCTGCTGCTGAAAGGGAAAAGGCTGAGAAGAAGAAAGTTGCTGCCAAACTGTCCAAGGTTGTAGAAGAGACAATAGATTAGTCGGCGGAAAAATATGTCCAACCAGGGGAGAAGTCGACATAGCGATTGTAGCTTTTCCTTATTTTGAACATATTTTTGTAACCAACACTGCTACTTTTAATGAAAAGCTTATTTTGTCTCTTATCTTAATACTACTCCCTCCTGACTTTGCCTGATTGTTTGAAATTCATTTCTTATTATGCTGTAAGATTTTCTTTTTTGGCCGACCTGCCCAACTTGGATAAGACCAAGCTTTTATACTTGGTTTTTATGACTTTCTTTGGCTGACCTGTCCAACTTGGACAGGACCAAATTTTTACACTCGATTTTTATGACTTTCTTTGGCCAACCTACCTAACTTAGACAGGACGAAGCTTTTACACTTGATTTTTATGACCTTCTTTGGCCGACCTGCCCAACTTGGACAGACTAAGCTTTTATACTTGGTTTTTATGACCTTTTTTGGCCGACCTGTCCAATTTGGACAAGACCAAGTTTTTACACTTAGTTTTTATGATCTTTTTTGGCCGACCTGCCCAACTTGGACAGGACTAAACTTTTACACTTGGTTTTTATAACCTTCTTTGGCCGACCTGTCTAACTTGGACAGGACTAAGTTTTTATACTTAGTTTTTATGACCTTCTTTGGCCGACCTACCCAACTTGGACAGGACCAAGCTTTTACACTTGATTTTATGAAGTCCTAGAGTGCTCAGAGTAGATTTGTTTGGACAACTTCATTTTTCATTGATCTTATAAAAGCTTTACACATTTGTTGGCTTGTTACATCATATGAGACGATGTACTACTAGTAGAATTTCTTCAAGTTGTTCGCATTCCAGGGTTGAGGCAAATGTCTTTCCTGTTCGACAGTCTCCAACTGATATGCGCCAAGGCCGACCAGGGATATCACTCTGTAAGGACCCTCCCAGTTAGGGTCGAGTTTGCCATCTGCTGCGTTCTTAGTTACCCCCAGTACTTTTCGTAAGACTGGGCCACCTGGAGTGAAGTTTCTCGGACGAACCCATTTATTGTATGAGTGTCTTAACTGTCGTTGATATTCGGTAAGTCTGATCAAGACAGCTTCCATTTTTTCTTCAGCAAGGTCCAGATCCTTCGCCAGAGTCCGGTGGTTGAGCCCCGTGTTGAAGGCTGCCGATTTGATGGTTGGTAACCCCACCTCCAAAGATATGACTGCTTCCACCCTGTATGCCAGAGAGAACAGGGTTTGGCCAATAGACCTCCTTGGGGTTGTTCTATAGGACCACAAAACGTTGGGTAGCTCCTCCATCCATTTCCCTTTAACCCTTTCCAGCAGCTTTTTAATTCTGTTAAGCATAGTTTTATTTGATATCTCGGCCTGCCCATAGCATTGAGGATAGGCTAATGTTGAATAATAGTTTCTGATCCCAAGCCCTTCACAGAATGATCTGAACATATTGCCATCGAACTGAGTGCCGTTATTTGAAACAATGGCACGAGGGACCCCGAACCTTGTCACTATGCTTTTCCATGTGAACCTTTTAGCGTCGACCTCCCTGATGGTTGACAAAGCTCCGACTTTACCCATTTAGTGAAGTAGTCAATCGCAACGATGAGGAACCTCTTATTTCCCGGAGCTCGGGGCAGTGGCCCGACTATGTCTAGTCCCCACTGAGCGAAAGGCCACAGATTGGTAATGGTTGCGAGATCTTCGATTGGCTGATGGATGATGGGAGAGTACCTCTGACATTTGTCACACTTTAGGATGTACTGGGCTGCATCTTTTTGCATATAGGGCTACCAATATCCTTGTGAGATAGCTCGGTGTGCTACCGACCTTTCGCTGACATGGCTTCCATATATTCCTTTATGGATTTCGAATAGGACACCTTACATTTTATCTGGATAGACGCAGTGCAAGTATGGACCCATGAAGGAACGTTTGTAAAGCTCCTTGCTTGGTAACAGCCAATACCTGAGAGTTGTGTGTTCGATTCGCCGAGCTTCGTTCTTGTCCTCTAACAGTTCGTCTTTGTTGAGGTAGGCGATAATTGTGTCCATCTAAAATGGTCCTAACTGTTCTACAGCCAAGGCTTATTCTTCTTCCTGAAAGATACTTGGCCTGGCCCAAGTTTCCACGTTAGTTGTCCTTTTTGACCCCAATTTCAGGGCTATTGCTAATGTCGCCAGAGCATTCGCATGTGAGTTATTGTCCCGGCTAATCTGCTGAAGCTTGTAACTGTTGAATTTGCCAAACAGTTTTTTGGCTTTAGCTAGGTACTGTGTCATTCTGTCATTCTTTGCTACGTATTCTCCCGTAATATGGTTGACAACAAGTAGGGAGTCCGAATAAATGACAATCTCAGGAATTTTGAGTTCGATGGCTCGGGGTAGTTCGGTAAGCAAGGCCTTATATTCAAACTTGTTGTTGGAGGCAGCGAACTCAAGCTTGATAGCTTGTTCGATGGTCATACCATTTGATGTAATGAGAACTATGCCCGATCCTGCCCTCTGGTCATTGGAAGCTCTGTCGACGTAAAGTTGCCAATGATCAGTTTTTTTCCAAAGTTCCAGAGGGAGGTTGTCGTGTGGTTGGGCAGGCGCTAGTGCTTGGTCGGTATTTGGTGGCAATTTAACAAAGAATTCGGTAACGAAATTTGCAAGGACCTACCCTTTCACGGCCGATCTTGGTTGGAACTTGATATCAAACTCCCCTAATTCCACAGCCCATTTTGCCAATCTTCCAGAGAAGTCGGCCCTTTTGAGAAGAGGTTTGAGTTGGTGGTTCCTGAGAACGTTGATGGTGTGAGCTTCGAAGTAGTGCACCAACTTGCGGGATGCTACTACCAGTGCGAGTGCCAATTTTTCGAGGGGTAAGTATCTACTCTCTGCCCCAAGAAGTGTTTTGCTGACATAGTAGACGGACAACTGCTGCCGATCTTTTTGCCTGAGTAGGACGGCACTGATTGCATGCTCTGACATCGCGAGATAGAGGAAGAGTTCCTCATGTTGGATTGGGGTGGAAAGCAAGGGTGGTTGGGTCAAGTATTTCTTCAGATCATTGAGGGCTAAGTCATATTTTGGAGTTTATTTGAATTGTTCTTGTTTTTTGAGAAGCTAGAAGAATGGTCGGCACCTGTTTGATGATAGGCTGATAAACCTGTTGAGTGTTGCGGCCATTCTAGTTACCTTTTGTACCTCCTTGGCATTCTTTGGGGTCTGAAAGCTCTAAATCGCACTGATCTGTAGTGAATCCACCTCAATGCCCCGATGTGTAACCAAGAACCCTAGAAATTTGCCCGAGCTAACTCCGAAAACGCACTTTGAAGCATTTAGTCTCATTTTGTACTCCTTTAGGATGCAGAGTACCTCTTTTAAATCCTCTTAATGAGAGTTGTTGAGTTTGCTTTTCACCACCATATCGTCGATGTATACTTCGATGATACTGCCGAGCTGCTTTTTGAACATCTTTGTAACCAACCGCTGATACGTGGCCCCGGTGTTCTTCAAATCAAAGGACAAAACCATGCAGCAAAAGATACCCCTTAGAGTGATGAAGACCGTCTTCTCTTGATCGTCAAGGTCGAGGGGAATCTGGTGGTACCCCTAATAAGCATCTAAGAAACTCATCCTCCCAAAGCTGGCTGTTACATCCACGAGCTGGTCGATTTTGGGGAGGGGAAAAGGGTCCTTGGGGCATGCTTTGTTGAGATCAGTGAAGTCCACGCAAACACTCCACTTGCCATCCTTCTTTTTTACCACCACCGCGTTTGAAAGCCAGCTCGGGTAGTTGATTTCCCAAATTACCCCAGCTTCCAAAAGCCTCTCCGTTTCTTCAATGAAAGTGTCCACATGCTAGGTTGCTGCCCTTCTCCCTTTTTGGACCACATGCCGGCATTTTAGGTCAACATTTAGCTGATGACAGGCAACATTGGCATCAATTCCCGACATGTTATAAGGGGTCCAGGCGAACACTTCCAGGTAACTTGTCAATAACTCGATTAAAGATTGTTCCTCCCTTTTGGACAAAGAGATATCGATGACGAAGTATTTATCTTCCTGCCGATCAATGTATATCTTTTTTAGATCTTCCACGGCATTGTTCTCAGGCATTTGTCCCACATCGTCGATGGTGGGGGTGTCTTCGTGCAGCTCCATCATTTGCATATTCTCAGCCTTTGTCTTGGTTGTGCATTCTGTCAGGAAATATTGTTTGGCAGCCACTTGGTCTCCTCTTATCTCCCCCACTACGCCAAGGGTCAAAAATCTGATTAGTTAATGGTAGGACGAAGGAATGGCCTTCATGAGGTGTAACTAGGTTCGTCCCATGATGGCATTATAGGAGGAGGACACATTGACTACCAGAAATTCTGTTTGCAATGTAATTCCTCCAGCAGTTACTGGAACTATTACCTTCCCTATGGGCCAAACTGGATCTGAGTTGAATCCGACCAGTGGGTTGAGTGATGACTAGAGGTTGGACTTCTTAAGTTCCAATTTCTTGAACAAGCTATAGTACATGACTTCGGATGAACTTCCTTGGTCAATTAGCAATCTCTTTACGTCACACTCCACCATCCTCAATGTTACAATTAAGGCATCATTACGTGGGGTCTGCACCCTCGTGAGATCTTCATCGGTGAAGGTAATGGACGTATGGCATTCGCCGTCTTTGACTTTCTTGCTCGGTAGTTGTATCTGCATTACTTCCTTTAAATGTGCAGCTTTTTGTATCTCAGCCCGATATCTATGTAGGTCAACGGTTCCTGATTCAGCCGAACTGTGTAGCACATTGATTACTCGAACCGATCGGGCTTCTATCTCCTTCTGGGATGTGTCTTCCACCCCCGGTTGCTCAGCTTCATTTTTCATCTTTGTCCCGATCAATGAATTGGTCGAGATGGCTAGCCTTGGCCAAATCTTTCAAATGGGTTTTAAGATGCCGACATTGTTCCGTTTTGTGTCCTTTCTCACGGTGGTAGGAACAAAACCTCTTCTGATCTCGGGTCGTTGGGTCCCCTACTAACTTTGGTGGCCTTTTGAAATATGGCTTGTCACGGATCTGGGGCAAGATTTTATAGATGGGGTCCTTAAAGACTGTGTAGACCCCCTCATTCACCCTTTTTCCCTGGTTGTTATCTTCTGATTGGGGTTTCTTGGCATCCTTCTTGTTTATTTTGTTGGCAACAATGTCGACCCTTGCCGAACTTGGTTGGGGCATATCTTCATCCAATCGTGCATAGCGGTCGATTCTTAGCATCAACTTCTGTATGGTGAGGGCTGGTTTCTTTATCAAGGACTGCCGTAAACGATGCTCTCTGGGGAGGCCGATTTTGAACTGAGTCACAGCCAATTGCTTACTGCACTCTTCAATTTCGTTGTAAGCCTCCCAGTAGCGTCGTTGTAAGCACCCCATTTTTGACCGCTCGGCAGTCTACACTCCGTCCAGACTTGTTTTCAAGTCATTTTGGGCATATTCCTATCGAATCCAATTCTCTAGTTTCAAATTTCATCTTTCCATCACTTCGTGGGCCTGTCAGGCCCAAATAGAGGCAAAATGACCAAAATGCCCTTAGGGGCATTGTCCTTTCTTATTCCGATTCCAATCCCTCTCTTGAGACAGTTTATTCCTCGAGACGGTCCGAGTAGCAAAACTACTCACAAAACCGTCAGAGTGACGGAAACACTCACAAAACCATTAGGGTGGCGAAAACACTCACAAAACTGTTAGAGTGGCTGAAACACTCACAAAACCGTCAGAATGGCGGAAACACTCAAAACCCAGGCACGTCTCTTTGGAGACGGTAAGACCCCTTTCCAATCCCATTCTCGAGACAGTTTATTCCTCGAGTCGGTTCCAATCCAGGCACGTCTCTTCGGAGACGATAAGACCCCTTTCCAATCCCTCTCTCGAGACAGTTTATTCCTCGAGACGGTCCGAGTAGCAAAACTACTCATAAAACCGTTAGAGTAGCGGAAATACTCACAGAGCCGTTAGAGTAGCAGAAATACTCAACCGTTAGAGTAGCGGAAATACTCCCAAATCATCAATCCCGTCTGAGTAGCGGAAATACTCAAACCCGTCTGAGTAGCGGAAATACTCAATCCCGTCCGAGTAGCGAAAATACTCACAAATCATCAACCCCGTCCGAGTAGCGGAAATACTCACAAATCATCAACCCCGTCCGAGTAGCGGAAATACTCAACCCCGTCCGAGTAGCGAAAATACTCACACCGTTTGAGTGGCGAAAACACTCAAAACCTAGGTCAATACCAGTGGCTGTTAGCCCACTTCGGTGAAAAAGGACCAAACTACCCTTAGGACCTTTTCCGAGACTTTCCGGTCAAGATGACCATTTTGCCCCTAGGCATCCGAACGCCCCGGGGACCACATCGGCTCTGGGTATCAAACCGGTAACCCTCTGAGATTGCTTTTTATAGTACTCTCAACCTTCCCTTCTCTTTCCGGATCATTCCGAGTCAGTTCCGGCCAACCCGGTACAAAATGACCGTTTTGCCCCTAGAGGGTCGGTCTCCTTCTTCAACCACACCGGCTCTGGGTATCAAACTGGTAATGACCCGGGAACACTTTTTATAGTGTTCTCAACCTTCCTTTACCTTTCTGGACCATTCTGAGTCAGTTCCGGCAAACCCGGTGCAAAATGACCATTTTGCCCCTAGTGGGCCGGTCTCCTTTTTCGACCACACCGGCTTTGGGAATCAAACCGGAAACCTTTGGGAACATTCTAAATAATGTTTACAGATCCCAAGTCTTCTTCTGGGACAGTCTGAGTCTGTCCCGACAGTTTTCCGGTCCGGTTGACCGTTTTGCCCCTAAAGGCCCGATCGACCTTTCCGACACATCTTACCCTCACTTTTCAAGTCAAATACCTCCAGGACACTATTTTAAGTGTTCCTGCTCCTTTCTGGCCTTCCGGGTCACTCCCGGCTCCTTCAAATCATTCCCGGACTTTCCGGAGTCACTCCTAGTGAAGCTAGGCTAAAGTTTACATGGTAGTCACTAGTACAGGCGCCCAAATCTAGTCAAAGATACGTTGCTTGCCGACCTTAATTGTTTCCTAAATGGCTGGCGCCACTAGTAGTGGCGCCAAGCCAAAAAAATGGCCTGGCGCCACTAGTAGTGGCGCCGGTGTAAATTTTGCCCTGGCGCCACTGCAACAGGCGCTAGGCTTGTCTTCCCTCTATAAATACAGAGTCTCATTCAACGTGAAAGGGGTCTACAAACTTAACCTAAGAATCCTATATTTCGATATACAGAGCTCGAGCACCTCCAAAACCCTAGCCTCCTTAGGTTTTCTAAACCCTAGCCACTATACACAAACCCTAGCCTCCTATACACTCATACAGTCCTCCATACACTCATACCCTAACCTTCAACCATCCTTGGAAGACTTGAAGAGCTGTCATCTAAAGCTTGAAGACAACCCTTGAAGATTGAAGAAGAAGATCAAGACGAAGACTGAAGATTGAAGACCGCACGACGCGCAAATTAAAGAAGATACAAGGTAGGCTTTCTCTTTAATTTTTCGCACTTCCCCCCTCTCTCTTCTCTCTCCAACCCACTTGGGTTTTCTCTATTTTAATCCCCCATCTCTTTCCCCCCCTTTCTTTGCATGCTTGAAACAAGGGGACTCCCGGTCCATGTGTAGGATTAGACTATGGGAGAGTCACCGTGTCGGGGGCTTTCTTCTAGTCTAACCAAAGACCACGTGGGTCCGGCCCCCTTGATTATGTGGTGAAGCCTTAGCCTTGTATGTTCACGACCCCAAATTGCATTGTGCATATCATAGTCTTGCATCTTCCAAAATTCGTTTTTAAAAAGTTATTTTTCAAAACGTTTTCAAACTTGTTTTCAAAATTGCATCAAAAGCTCTTTTTCAAAAACGTGTTTTCAAAACCACAATCCTAGGGTGATTCTAGCCTTTCCATGGCTAGGGTTGCTTTAGGAAAGTGTTATATTAAAAGTGGCCTTTTGGTCTATATTTTCAAACCTTGTTTTCAAAACCACTTTCTTAAAGTGGTTTTAGTCCTCTTATGGCTAGAATCGCTCTAGGAAAGTGAGATGTTTTCTTACTTTCCAAAAAAAAAAACTCTCTTTTCAAAAATTCCTTCCTCCTAAAAATCTCTTTTCCAACATACTTTCCTAAAACTCCCCCTCTTCAAAATTGTTTTCAAAAACTTCTTTCCAAAAATCTATTTTTCAAAACTCCCTTTTTCAACTCCTTTCCAAACTCCTTTCCCCAAAATCCACTCTCTAAAAACGTTCCCCAAAAATCTTTTCAAAAACTCTCTTTCCAAAATCTCCCTTCTAGAAATTCCCCCCTAGGATCTACCTTCCAAAATCTACGTTTCCAAAAACACACTTTCCAAAACTCCTTCTCTTTAAAATCTTTTTCCAAAAACTCTCTTTCCAAATTCACTTTCCAAAAACTCCTTCCTAGGATTCCCTTCTAGAAAACTTTCGTTTCCAAAAACGCACTTTTCAAAAAAAAAAACTCTTTTCTTAGAGCCCAAGTCAAGCCTTAGAGCCCACAATTAGGAAATCTTAGTTTTCTTTCCAAAAACATGATTTTCAAACTTTGCCCCAAACTTAGGTTTCCAAAATCTTTTGTTTTCTATATCAAAACCTATTTTCTACGTCAAAACAACAATTTTCCAAATATAGGGTTTCTAGAATCTCCCTTTCCAAACTCTTGCCAAATCCTATTTTCCCTTTAGGAAACCAAATCAAATCTTCCTGTTTAGGAAATTAGATCCTATCCTCCGTTTTTGGAAACAAAATCAAACCTTTGCTTTTAGAAACCAAATCCAATCCCCTCCTAATCCCAAACCTTTACTAATTCAATTCCTTCCTAAACCATAAGTTTCCTAAACTCTAGCTCTAAACCTTTCCTTAAATTTTAAAATCCAACTCTTTCCTAATTTGAATCCTTCCTAAACTTCTACTTTCCTAAATCTTAAGTTTCCAAAACTTGAACATAAAAATCTTTCCTAAATTTTAAAACTCAACTTTCAAATCTTTCCTAATTCAACCTTTTCCTAATTCAACCCCTTTTCCAAATCTTAACTTTCTAAATTCAAGCTTTTAAACCTTTCCTAAATTCAAACCTTTCTTAATTTTCAAGATTTTCTAAAACTCTAAAACTTTCTAAATCCTAAACTTTCTAAATTTCAAATCTTTCTAAAATTCTAAGCTTCCTAAATTCAAAACTTACTAAATTTAAAACTTTCTTAAGTTGAATCTTTCTAAACCTAGAACTTTCTAAATTCTAAACTCTCTTAAACTTCAAATCTTTCCAAATTTAAGACTTTTCTAAATTCAAAACTTTTCTAAATTCAAGACTTTCTTAAGTTGAGACTTCCTTTTTTTCAAACATTTCCTAAATTGAAAACTTTCCTTTTTCAAACCTTTCCCAAAACGAAACTTTTCTTATTTTCAAAACTTCCTTGTTTTCAAAGCTTTCCAAATTCAAAACTTCCCTTTTTCAAAACATTTCTAAATTCAAAACTTTCCAATTTTCAAAACTTTCCTAATTTGGGAACTTTCCTAATCTGAAAACCTTCCTTTTTCGAAAACTTTCCTAAACCTAAAACTTTCCTAATTTCAAAACTTTCCAAAAATGACACTTTCCTAAATCGAACATTTCCTAATTCAAACATTTCCTAAATCCAACCTTTCCTAATCTCCTAAATCTTCCAAGTCGAGTCAAGCTTTTCCTAAGTCTAGGTTTCCTAAACCTCCATCTCTCCAAAACCAAGTCTTTCCAAAAATCAATCTTTTCAAATCAAAGTCCAATCTTTCCAATTTCAATTTCCAATCTCCTTTTCTGATCTCAAGTCAAATCCCATTTTCAATTCAATCTCTTTCTTCCAATCCAATCTCTCTCTTCAAATCCACCCTTCTATTTTCAATCGGACTCCGGTCCGAACTACGACTGACTTGATTCCCCCAAAGGGATACGTAGGCAACCTTCATAGGTGCGGTCACAACACTTTTCAAACTTTCAATTCCACCCTCATAGGTGCGGTTTTCAAAATCTTTTCAAATCTCAAATTCCCACCTACTTTCAAAATTTCTATTTTCAAATTCCTATTTCCAAATTTTTAAAATTTCCAATTTCAATTCCATCCTTTCAAATCTATTTTCAAATCAAAGCAATCTCCTTTTAAATCAATTTTTTAATTCTTTTCTATTGCTTGCATATCATGCATCATGCTAAATTAGTTTTCAGACATTGTTTTTCTAAAGTGAATAGGGTTGAACTATAGTTAGTCGAAGACTCTCATAGGTGAATCTAGGGTAGATTGACATGTAGGTACCGAAAGGGCGGGGTAGGGTGATAGCTTAGTGCGTCTTCCCTATACGTAACCAACCTCCGAACCTAGATCACTGTTTTCAAAGACCAAACGGAGTTATTTTTTAAAAAAAGGGCTAAATGTTTTCTAAAAGTTGCCAAACAACCCGTTTTCCTCAAAAACCCTCTCTTGAGGAGATATTTTCAAAATCGTTTTCCAAAACCTTAAGTGTGGTCTTCGGATTATGCTTAGTTTTTAGGTGACCTAACTCACCTTAATCAAGTTAGGTGGCGACTCCGAATCTTTTTCAAAAGCCCTTTATTCAAACCTGTTTTCAATTCAAACCTAGTCGCACTCATTCTTTTAGGAGGGTGAGTTCTAACGAAAGAGTACAACATTTTTCCCGCTTGGATGAGTATTCCTCGAGTGCGAAAAATCTGGGCGCGACAGTCGTGCGTATGCCCGCAATCCTTCCCCTTCTTCTTTCTGCAAGGTCAGTAAGAAATCAACCTCCTTTGGCTGCAGGCTATTTGCTATGAAACGAGCGGTGAACAGCTCGACAAGTTGCCTCCAGTTTGACAAGGATTTAGATGGCAACTTGTCAAACCATCGTAAGGCCACACTTCCCAGACTGGAGGGGAAGATTCGGCACATCAACATTTGGTCACCGCACCATACTACCATTAGCTGCTTGTAATGTCGAACATGGTTAACCAGATCAGCCTTCCCATCATACAGAATGAACTTTGGTGGGGTGAATTTTAGAGGAATTAGGTGGGACTCAATCTCCTCTGTGAATGACGAGGATGTGATTTGGTCTAAGGCCTTCTTGACCAGGTCGTGGGCCGTGCGTTCCCTAGTTTGTTGCTTCCTATCTTCTTGTTTTTCGTTGTACCATTTATCCTAGTCTTTTCTCTGTCGATCGCCCTCCACATGCTCGTCATTTGGCGGGGTCTCACTCCTGCCCCTCTGCCGATCTTTTCACCTGTTGTCACAATGCCCGGTACTAGAGGTGTAGCTCCCTCTTACTCGCGACGCTGGATCGTCCCTACTTCCAGCAATCCTCTCGTGGTTGGGGGACCTTTCTCTCCCACGCCCATCTCTTTCGGAGATTGCCTCCCTCATGACCCAAACTTTGGAGGTGAGGTAGGCAATTTGTTCGCCGCGCCGTTGAATTTCCCTTTTTGCCGCACGGAGTGTGTCTTCACTTGGGACTCGCCCACTAGAAGGCGATGCGGCAAGGTCCCGTGGTGGTTTCTACCAAAGTTTCTGTCCTTGACGTAGTCTGTATTCCTAAACAGTTTGTCCAGTGCTTTTTGGTGGCTTTCAACAGTGGTTCGTATTTCTGACCTTAGTGTTCTTCCTCGGTGCCGATCTACTGGTGTAGACTGGCAGTGCGCTGAATTAGTCTGATATTTGTTGGAGGAGGCTCTACTACCTCTCTCGTCGTGGTTCTCTCTTCTTCCTCTTTGGTCATTCAGACTCATAGTTATGCTAAACCTTCCCACAAACGGTGCCAATTGTAGGTGGGATTTTCCGAGAAGGTTGGGTTGAACTCTCAAGCCCACGTGAATGAGTCCAAACTTTCTACAAGAAAAAGAGGTTAGAATGGCTCGACCCTTGTTGGGCCGATCACACTCCAATGATTAAGTTAGTAAGCTTAATCAAGATTAGAACGAATAAGAGATGTGTATATTTGAAGTCAGTCCCATACCTGGCTTTTGAGGGCTCGGATATTTATAGTGTGATCGATGGAGTGTTTCGCTCCTTGCCTACTAGCAGATCATCATGGCCTGTTAGGTAGGCATCATTACATACTGCCGACTAACTGCGTGCAGGGCCTTACTTATCGCTGCTGAGGAATCCAGCTGACTGGACACGCACATCGACGTCGCGTGGGGAGCTGTTGACGCATTTAATGTGAGTTTACTCCGCATTTAATGCTCAAAGGCCGCTAGCGGTTTGGGTTCGCCTTTCGCGGTTTGGAAAGAGGTCGGTGGCTTGGGCTGGATTGTCCCTTTGTTCTGATTTGGGCCGCCAAGCAGCCCAACTATAATTCGTGTAGATTGAGCCTCACTCACTGAGTTAGGCTGTGCACTATTCCCCCACAATATCTTATGTATACTCAAATATAAAAATTTGTATGTGTATGCACTTTGTAGACACTTCCGCTCTTGAGATATTTTTATAAATGATGCTTTCGCTTGGGCTCTTGCTCTGCGAGTCGGTTACTTCAAATCCAATACATATTTTTAAGGATAAGCATGGGCAACTAGATGGACCCGGAATGAGTACCATATTAAAAAGCTAGTGCATTTGGCAAACAGGCTGAGCCCAATCAACGGCCCAGCCACTTTAATGACGTTAAGCACATGCAGCGTGTTGTGTTTCGTAATGGTAAAGATGGAGTAACTTGATTTAAGTTGAAGAAGTTTATAAGATGGAAAATTCTAATCTTATAGAAAAGTTATATAAAATGATATAATATTAGCATTTTTACAATTAGAAGTCATTCTGAAGCGTATTCTGTTTTAAAGTGAAAGATCTTAATTCTCTCACATCATTGTATAAGAAAAAGTAAATATAATTTTTTTTATTTGTATGACAGTATTCTTACAAGATACATGAAAACAAAAGGGCCAGTCTGCAGCATATGGGGTGAATTCTTTTGGCCATCCATATAGTTTTTTTTGAGTAAAATGCTTTCAATTAACTTTGGTCAGATAAGAGCAAGACCCAAATTAAAAAATAAAAAACAAAAACTTTGAGGAGATTGCTTATGCTTAAAATTGTAATGGGTAATGTTATACAATCAAAAAATTTATATAGAATTTATGTACAAAAATACCCATCATAATTACTATATCTTATACCATTGCCACATTATTTTGTTGGATTTTCTATACAAATTTTGTGAAAGAATAGGATTTTGCAATTGTAATTTAAAGGCCTTAAAAGCTATCACCTAGACTAACAAGCAGAAGAGAAAGTTTGATGAACCAGCCCAAGTTACAGACCATATAAACATAAAGTAGGTGCCTCTTCAAACGATCTTATAAGGAAAGGGTAATTGTCTATGGACATTCACATCACACGTGGGAATGTACACTATATTGATTGTGCTTTAAGGGCAACCCAAACCCTATAATGCCTTCCACGTAAAGCATTAATTCAGTAAGTTTTATCCCGCTTTTGAATTCCATATGTTTGGGATTAACGTCCCATTTTACATAGAGATGTTTGGCGCCTAAATTTGAATAACCCAACCAAAATAACGACTCTCAACGGTCAATTCTTTCCATAAACATTCCTTCTTATGTCCTCTTCATGCCAACTCCTATGGCAGGTCACAAAACCAAGGGTCCCAATCCAAACTAGGGTTTAAAAAGGTGATGTTTAGAAGAGAAACAAGACAACTCAAAGCATAAAATGCAAGACGGAGCATCAAGGCATACAACACTCCTAAAACAGATTCACTCGGTTTATCGGTTTTCCATTCGTGCTGGTTAGATTTTCTGTGTATATATAACTTCTCATCAAGCTTTGGTGATCACAGTAGCTTTTGTGGGTTTTGCAGGCACATCTATTCTCCATTTTCAAGTCTAAAACTCTAGTGGGCACCGCCTGTTTGATCAAGACGGTAAGACATGTTTTTTTTTTTTCTGTCTTCTTCCACTTTTGTGATTATATGGTAATTCTACTTGTAACAGATTGATCATAGTGAAAAAATATTGATGCCTTACGGCGTTAATTTATTCATGTCTGCTGAGGAGTTGAAGGTTCGGGGTGAGCTTGAGATGGATGTGGAAAGAGATTTAGAGGCAGAGATTAAGGATGGGATCTACCATCTTGCTCTTCGCCTGCACCGGCTCTATCGACAACAGAAGGAAAGGAATGCAAAAGAACTATCTGAGCCCGGAACCAAAAATCAACAAGGCCTAACAAAGAACAAAACACTTTCTGAGGTGAGCATAAACATTAGAATGGAAGGAGGAACCAAGATCGAGATAAAGGAGATAAAGAAAGAAGCTCGCAAACAGGGCCAAACTCGGATTTCAAGATCAGAGAATACTCGAGGAATGATGGGTTCCAATGCCAAGAGATTTGACTGGGCGAAGAGCCTTCGATCAGAACCACGTCCTCTCACGATTAACAAGAAGAATAATGAGGGCCCCCATCAAGCTGAAGTAATTAGCTGTGAGCTTAATATTCATCAAAATCATAAAGTTGATCATGGCAGAAGAAACTGGACTGGTGCCTCTGGGCAGCACAAGGGCAGGGGCATGCAGAACAAGTTACTTCAACTAGCATGGAAATGATGAGACCTATTGGTTTGTTAAGACGAAAATAATTACTGTTTTAATAATTAATGGTATTTGAGTGGAAATAAGCTGCATAGGAATCATATATTTGTTTGCACTGATCTATATATTATTGGGTTGTAAACTATTACGAATAATTGATTTTAATGAAATTAATGATTGTGTTTTTCTATAACCTTACTGTAGTTTCCCTCCGTGGATTGATAATTTTGGAGTTTAGCCTTGCCTTCTACTTGTGAGATCATAATCTGAATTTTGTTCTCTAATGCATTTGGGATAAAGCTTTGGAGAATTTAAGCTTCAAGTTGAAGAGTAAATTTGGAGATATCAAACAAACGCTCCAATCTAACAGCATGTTTGGAACTTGGGGAAAGAATGGGAAGCAAAAGGAAAATACTGTTTGCTATCCTTTTCCTGTTTGGTTTTGCAAAAAAAATCAAGGAAAAGCGAAGGGAAAGAAGATAAAGAAAGAGAGATATTGATTTTAAAATTTTTTCTCTTTTTTTCCTTCCATTTTCTTTTATTTTCTCTTTCCTCTCCTTTTCCTTCCCTCTCCCAAGCTCCAAACAGGCTGTAAGGACACCGGCACAGATGTGGATATATTATGAACATGAAATACGATAATTTTTAAAAAGTAAGAATACTAACATGACAAGAATATGGCAATTTTTTTTTTTATACATTTTTATGCGTAATGTATGTTAACCACAAGTCATCAAAAAGTATCCTAAATATGTCCAATACGTGTCTTAAATGTGTCTAAATATTTATCGCTAGAATGTCTTAGATGTGTCAACTGAAAAATATGTTAAATAAAAATTCACGGCATGTCAATTGGTGTGTCCGATACATATATCAGTGTATCAAAAAAGTATGTCAGTCCAACATTTGTCAAATACGAATATGGCAACTAAAACAGAGTGTCTTTAGTTTCCAACTAATTCCAAAAAGGCCTAATGATTGAAAACAAAAAAACAAAGAGGGGAGTTTATAGTTGGGCGGGTATTGCCGAGCCCATGGGCTTGCCGTAGTCCAAGACATCGCTGAAGGGCCTGAGGATATATCTATATACATATATATATGGATAAGAAGCTAGGCCTAAGATTGAAACGAGATACTGGGTTTAAAGGCCTTGATCTTAATGATCATCATGCAGGGGTTCCCATCTTGAGAGGACAGAGATTATTTTGACATTGGCTACTACGGAAAGAAGATAGTGATGGCGATTTTGACATTGCAGGCTACTATGGAAAGAAGATAGTGATGGCGATTTTGTTGTTCCAATATTGCTCTTAAGTCATGCGTTTGAAATGAGGGCAAAGTTGAGACAGACAGCATTGTCGAGGCCGAGTTGACAATACATTTGCAAATCTCTCTGGTTCCCTTTTTGGTGGTTCAGTGGCCAACCCACACCAATCTCAGAACATGATTCTGTCCACAGAGAGCAATTTCATCAGTTCCCACAATGCAAGATACTTCAAAATTCACTTGATTTGCCAAGAAAATGGCATGCATCGTGTGTTATGTTTAATGCTGTGGAATGAGAAGCGAAAGAAATTAACTGAATCTATCAATGGCCCGTAACTGAAATTTGATAATAAGAACAAAATGTGCAATTTTTTTTTTTTTTTTTTTCGGAGGTACTTTGGAGGCCAAAGCCGAAGTGCTAAACAGAAATCTTTCTGGGGTAGGCTCATTCAGAAGCGTTCAGAGATAGTTGAGCTTGTAGCGTGCTCGGAGGGGAAATTAAACACTTACTGAAGATGATGGTGTTTTTTAACTTCAAATTATTTTTATTTCGGTATACACGAAAAATGAAAGCAAAAAAAAAAAAATTTCAAGTATTGATTTAACGGTCTTAGACCCTGCTATTGATGGGTATCTCCAAAAAGAGCTGGCTAAGACCGTCTCGCTCTAGGAGAACCAAATTTTGTCTCGAATCCACTAAATAATATGATCTATGAATAACATCGGTAAAGGTCGTAATGCAAGAAATCAGTTCTTGAGAATTCTATAAATAATTTAAAACTGGTCCTAAAAAAATGTGGGTGCTTTCATATAAAAGAAATTTCAAAAACTGTTTTTGAAAATAATTTGTCAAACAAAATTTTTATTTTTATTTTTTTATTTTATTTTTTAAAATAGAAAACAATTTTCAAAAACAAAATCAAACACGTCTTCTGTTCGTATACTTACACGATCACAACCTTGGATCATGTACTTTCGTAACAGTGGCATTATCCCCGACTAAGCAAAAAAAACAGAAGTCATATATTATTCAAGTGCAAGGGATCATGTGGGCGATCTTCTAGCTTTTCATAGTCTTCCCCACAGGCCTAATGAAAGAAAACTAAAAGCACATAAAACTATAATTACAGCATCTGTAGTTACAGTAATAACATGATATATATATATATATATAAATCTATACATACTTGAATTAAAGCACGTAAAACTACTCAGAGTAGTAGTGATGAAGACAGAACAAAGCGACAAAGCAGTTTTCTCTGCTTGGACAAACACCGCGTTATTCGTAGGGGCATGCATAGGCATCTGGAATCATCATCGCCACATGAAAAAAGCTCAGACTTTAGGTACCGAAGGGGTCGTAGTCCTTCAGACTTTGAGACCCTCAAAAACAGGTATGCCCATGAGCATAGGGGTGAACATAGTTTCGTCCGGACTGGCCTAGAAATCAAGCCTATGCCTAAAATCAAATTTTAAGTTCTTTTAAAATAAAAATTAAGATTTTCAAATTCGCTCATTTAACTTAAAAAATATTTTTAATAATTCTTTTTACAAAAATAATGTTAAATAATATAAAATGTAAATAGCTAAATATATCAAAATATAGACAATATATTATTGTATATATTTCTAGCTAAAAGCATAATTCTCAAACATACCCATTAAATTTTAAAAAAAAAAAATTCACACTCTATAAATAATGGGAAGACTTGAGCAGGCCGTGGCCACCCCTACTTGAAGAATCACAACGGGTGCTGCACTGCAATGTTTTGAAAATCGGACCGTTGAGCGAATCGAAAAAGAGATCGGGTCACGGGTCACTGGTTCAACCATCGAGTCAACCGTTATTGACCCGTGATGTCATAATTATGTTATTAATTTATTTATTAATAATAATAAAATGTATTTTATTTTTTTACACTAGTTTAATACCTCAAATTTAAAATTTTATCTTAAAAGTTGAACCGACCGGTTTAATTATCGGTTTTAATGATTGGGTTACGATTCAACCGCGAGTTTAACCGAGTTTTGATCAAAACAGATTTGAAGAGTTAATCAGACCGTTACTTAGTCCGGTTCTTGATTTTTCAGTTCAACCGACCAATTTGGTCCGGTTTTCAAAACAATGTTGTACTGGGTCTTTGGTTCTTATACTAAATATGAGAGTTCAAGTTTTATTCTTTTTCACCTTTTTTTTTGTAACTAATTATCATTCATATAATGCATAAAATTTATATAATCTGAGTGGACAATGACCCTACACAATCTCAAGAGAATAGTACATTAAAAAAATTTCAATGATAAAAAAAAAAAAAAAAAGTAACCCCGTTAAGGTGCAAAAAGCAAGCAAACAAAGCTACCTCGTTCGAACTTTTTCTTTCTAATAACGAACTCTGCTTTGGAAAAATTTGCAATTAAGACGAATCTTTCTAGACCTCCCTTCTTTTGCTTCTTTTCTAAAGCCCTATGGTAAGTTTGTTTGTTTTTCGTTAAATTTACACACCCCGGAATATCGTGCTTATGGTAGATTTGTTTCGCAATATTTAGATACTAGCATTCGGATTTGGATTTTTTTCTGTTTCATAAATTAGAATGGAGATTTTCATTCTATTGATTGAGGTGTTGAGATATCAGTTAATATAAAAATGAAGGGTTCAGATAAATTGACGAAAAATTTATTTAAAAATAAATAATTTTATAGTTATATACAAGAAAATAAATTTTAATACAAAACGACGTAGTTTTAGTAAGATATATAATAAGATTACATCTAGGCTATTGATTATGGAATGGAGATCTCCATTCCAATTTATAAAATAGAGAGAATCCAAATCCTTAGCATTAAATTCGTGCTGTGCACGGTAATGCAAAAAAATATATATACTAAATTTAAAAAATTTATAAAAGATAAGTTATGATTGTAGAGGTTTGGAACTTACACTAATTAAATAATTTATACTAAATTACAATCATCAATATTGTCTTGAAATAAATTTTAACAGTTTATTGTGAAAAAATTTCTAATAAGAAACTAATATTTTAATGTGAAGATTTACTAGGGGGCTATATTAATTAAATATATAAGTTCCATATTTAGGTGATTTATCTATTAAGAACATTTAATAATGTATGCGCATATGCATATATAGCTACTCAAAACTAAAATTTTTACTTAAAAAGTTGAATTTTTAAGTGAAAAAGACTTGATCTATCACCAAAATAAAAACAAATGCTAATAAAAAAATGCTTATAATTTCATTACATATGTCATTTTTATTTTATAAATTTAATATATAATTTATGAATAATTAAATTGTTTTTCAAAAGGAACATATTAAATAAAATTTGGAAATATCATCACTCTATTAATGGATAGAACTTATAAAATTATCAAGAAATAAGAAAAATTAGATACCACCAATAATATTATGACAGATGTATTTTTATATATGAAAAACTATTAATAATTTCACAATACATGTCTTTTTCTATTTTAGAAATTTACAATCTAATTTATGATTAATGAAAATTATTTAGAAGAAGTATATTTAAAGGAAATTTGAAAATATTATCATAACTATCAATGGATAGCATTTATGAAATTTATAAAAAAATAAATTAAAATTAAAATTAATATAAACCAATAATAGTATGACACATGTTTTTTAAAATTAAAAAAAAACCAATAATATTATGACATATGTATCTTATATATGACAAACAACTAATAATTTCACAACATATGTTCTTTTTAATTTAGAAATTTAAAATCTGATGAAGATTCTTTCGAATGAGCATAATTAAAGGAAATTTAAGAATGTTATCATACTATAAATGGATAGCATTTATGAATTTTAAAATAAATTAATTAATTAAAGAGAAACAATAATAATATGACATATGTATTTTAACTTTTTTAAAATTGAGAAAAAAATTGAGAAAAAGGGAATTGAAACTTTCAAGGTCAATGACCTTCTAACGTTTTGCTATAATATATACTATATATATATATATATAATATATATGGCAAAGTATTAATAATTTCACAATATGTCTTTTTCTATTTTAGAAATTTACTATCTAACTTATGATTAATAAAAATTTATTTAAAAAAATTTTAAAATGTTACCATAACTATCAATGAATAGTATTTATGAAGTTTATAACAAAAAAAAAAATAAAAAATAAATAAAATTAATGTAAACCAATAATATTATGACATAGGTATCTTGTACATGACAAGCTAATAATAATTTCAGTATATTTTCTTTCTATTTTAGAAATTTAAAATCTAATGAATATTCTTTAGAATGAGAATAATTAAGGGAAATTTAAAAATGTTACCATAGCTATAAATGAATAGCATTTATGAAGTTTAAAATAAATAAATTAATTAAAGAGAATCAATAATAGTATGACACATGTATTTTATCTTTATAAAAATTTAAAAAAATTGAGAAAAGGGGAATTAAAACTTTCAAGGCCAAAGATCTCCTAACGTTTTGCTATAGTATATAGTACAGATATAAGAGGTATTCGAGACGAATAGTCATAGAACTATTATTCACAAATTGAAGAAAATATTTAATGCAATGATGATTCCACGTTATCATTGCTAATATGATGTCACAAACTAATGAAATACATTTATGTGAGCATTTTGTGACGAGATGTCTTAGTAGTTGAGTGTTTGTTTGTGCACGGATAAAGGTTTGATGTAAGATTATTTGGAGTTTATCTCCAGTTTTATTTGTTTAGCTAGGTTGAGATAAATGAGAGAAATGATTGTATTAAGCGTTACTAATTATAATGAAAATTTCAATAAAGCCCAATATATGGAATACTATTATATATAAAATATATATTACACATATGATACAATTAATATAAAATATTTGTTTGAATTTTTAAAATATATTATATTATACTAGGACAAGGGATATTTTGGTCATTATACGACCTAACAACATAAAATAAAATATTTGATAAAGTTATACAAACCACATTTTTTCACTTATATTCCTAGTACGAGATAAAATTTTATGGGGATAGATTTGGGGATGCAACCTGGGTGCTCGCCATGTTATCGAAGCATGCATCATGCCTTATAAAAAAAAAAAAACAGAAGAAAGTCTTTAGATGAAACAATTTTTTTGGTTTTGAAATCAGAATCATGTGAAAATGTGCACATGGAGATACATGAATTTAATTTTGAAGGTTGCTCTTGGTTTATCTTGTTGGGTAATTATACTCTGATGAAATAACATCTGAGAGCAGAGCACGGTGTGTCAAATTTTGAGTAGCTTCTCTAAATGGTTTCTTTTATTCTGTATAATAAACTTGTTAGGAATCTTTTAGTAGAACAAAATCAATCAAATTAGAGAAAAGAATAGAATAACCCATGCACTTCAAGAGGAGTAAAACCTTATTTTTGGTTAAATTTGAGGAGAGTTATAACTCCTGAGAGCAAAAGTTCATTTCAAACAATTGATATTTTTCATTATTCAAGCCATATGGCATTACAATAATTTATAATCTCAAGATAACTTCTAAAAATAACTATATGTCTAATAACTAACAGTATTAGTCTAATTAATATTTATTTAAATAATACTAATAGAGCATGCCCGTTTGAGACCTCAAAAAATAGACAAATTCCTTGTCTTTGACATTATTGTTGTGAATCTATTAGCAGAACAAAATCAAACTAAACAAAAAAGATAGAATAACCCACTTCAAATGGAGCAAAACAATTCTCTTGATTCAATTCGAGGACAACTATAACTCTTGACAGCAAAAGCCCTTTTCAAAGGATTGACATTTTTCATTCTTCAAGCCATCTATAATTATTTATAATCTCAAGATAATTTTTAAAGACAACTATATTTTTAATAACTACTAATATTATTCTAATTATATTTATTTAAATAGTACTAATAGAGTCCTAACTTACTAAAAAGGTCTGCAAAAACACTCTTCTTCTTCTTTTTTTCTTGTTTTCTTTCTATACGCTTGCAAGTATGTGTCACATATATTTAGTAATATTAAAAAATTATTGACTTACTTTTGATAGTATTTTCCTAATGTTCTAACCTTGTCATGGTTTCTAGTTATCATCAGAAATCATATGATTTTTGTAGGTCCAAAGACCACTGTCATGGAAACATAGGTATCTTTGGGCAGTGTCATGGACTGATCCATCCATCATTAAGATTGCAATATTTGTTGATTATTATTTCTGTGATGGAAGCACTTCTGTGTATTGATGTATATTCTCTTGTCCATTTCAGTTATTGATTTGAAACTAAGGAAGTTCCTTTTCTAAAAGTTGTTTGGCTAACATAGGAAAATGATCATCTTTAGGCTCTATAGTTATTCTTTTCAAGACAAAATGCTTAAAGGTACCTAGGCTTAAGAAGTGACCACATATAGCATTCTTTATAGCTTGCTTTTGACGGTCCGACTAACACTATATTTAAAACTTGAAATTGTAGGGAGAAAGGATATAAATTGAAAATAAAATGAAAAAAGATTTTCATTTTTGTTGAAGTTTTGAAACAAAGAAAAAAATAAAGAGACATTTGTAATTTTTTAAGTTTCTAATAAAAAATAATATGCACAACTAATCTCATTTATTTTTCAATTTTTTTTTCTTAGAAATCTAAGATCTAGCATGGTACTGTTGAAGTTCAAGTGTATGAGAATGGGAATCGCTAGGGCAATCGTCTGCAAACGTAATGGGAAGCTCAACTGTCTAATTAAGATCACTAATGGATTAAATACTGTTTGTGGTTCTTGATTCGAAGGAACTTCTACAGGCTTCTCTTAAATGTCTTTTATTAATCTTGACTAACTATCAAATGCTGACATTGTTGAGTATTAGACTTCGATATGAAATCTACCATGCAGATGGTTTGATATATATTTTTGGGCTCATTTTCTAACAAAAACTTTTGATATTATTTAGAACTCAAATTTCAAAAGGTTCTGGATTCAAGTCTTGTAAGCTCTGGTAAGTGCACGCTTTATAGTTCTGTATGTTTGTCTCTACAGGTGCAAGTGTTAAATATGTTATTTTGGATATATACATATACATATATTATATATATATATATATATATGTTTATGAACAGCTTAAGTTTTCATTTTTTTGAGAGAAGCGGTGATCTAACAAGTAGCTAGCTAGATGCCAAGTGCACCGAGTGCAAGGGTTTGATGTCATATAGCGACCGACTAAACGAAGCATTGTAACTGAATTGATGCATTGATTAAACCATCCGTTTTTGCTAATAATGGTGATGAGGACGAGGTTGCTGAGATCACTTTCAAGCAACTAAATACTCGAACTTTTTTTTGGTTGAAAGCGGTGTGAGATTTCTCAAGAGGACAAAGTCGATTCCAATTGCTTTTCTCTCTCTTTCGCCAAGTACGATGGAGATGGTCCAGTTTGGCCTGTATTCGTTTTCCGGTGGCAAAGTAAGACGACAACGAGAAATATGTAGATATAGGGATGGCCTGGATTAGGTTAAGTCCTACCCGCTCTCTCTAATAGAAAAACTTTACTTTACATTTGGTTTCAAATTTGTAACAGGTTCAACTTCCACATCCCATCCCCTGCCCCAATTAAACAAATCAGAATTTGAGTTAATAAAACTCAAAATTTTGTTCTCCAAAAATAAAATATAGCAAATTATATAAACATTATGAGGATCTCTAAGGACTCTCTGAAGTGACACTTTTAGATAATATAGAGAGTCAAATCTTAAAAATAATTATAACTCTTTATTTTAGAGTTTTATTTTGGCTCTACAAATGTAGAGAGTCAAAAGTAACTCTCTAAATTTTAATTCACAAATCTCTCTCATTCTCTCCTTTTTTTTTTTTTCTTCTTATTTTCTTAGGGTAAATGTTAAAAAAAAAATAATTTATCAGGTAGCTAGTTAAAATAGAGAGTGTTGGAGCATTTTTTAAAAAATGATTAGATAAAACAAAGAATGGAGTTTTTAGGTATATTATGACTAGCTATTTTAGAGAATTGACTTGGAGATAAAGAATATTACATAAAATAGAGAAAGAAAGATATTTAAATCCCAAGTATTAAAACCTAATATTTGCTTATATATGCTAAGGATATTTTATATTATTAAAACAAAATAAGAATATCTAGTGATTCCACAATATTATCGAGTGAAGCAGGGGCGGGGTGGGATGATCTACATCCTATCTCGTCCTAAACCCTCTTTGAGTTTTGTATTCTTTTTTATATTTTATCCCTAACTCGTTTATTCATACTACAAACCCTTATTATTAGAGGTGAGGTAAAGCAGATTTCAGATTAAATTGTGATCCCTATGTAGATACAACATAATCTCCCATTCTTGTATGTATAATCCATTCATACAAAAAAAAAATCTCACGAAAATGATGCGATATACAAACCGCTAAAGTATATAGAATAATGTGACTAAACTAAGACATATCATTGTAAAATAAAGTACCTAGTAAGATAGCTTTTAATTACGAATACCATCACCACAACATTCTCGTAAAAATTTTCTATACAAAAATTATGGAAGAATAGAGTTTTTTTCGAGAAAATACATTTTAAAAAAATTATATTTTTACAATATAATTATACGTAAAATTGTTATGGTGCAAAAAAGATAATAAGCAATGCTGTGCGAACATAATATTCGTCAAAATTTTTATATAGGATGATGTGTATAGTTGTTTGGGGTCCTTTCATTTCATTTCAAAACAAAACACTTCCTAGTTTGAATCATAATTGAAGAAATGTCACTGCTACTACCACATCATTCTTATGAAATTTTTGGTATAAAAATTGTGTAAGAATAGTCATTTTGTAAGATTGTACTAATGTCTCTGTACTAAAATTTCCAAGCTAAATCAATACACTCGTGTAGCCTATATTAGCTCCATACATTATTGATAGGATGTAAATGCGTCTCCTCATTATTCTATGAATTTAGTTTTGACGTATTGGTAATACCTATTTTTTTTCACACAAACTGAGCACTCAAATACGACACGTATTTTAGAGTTTTAGTGCAACCTAAGAAAGCAAAACTCATAGAATGCCAATTTTGCTTGTTAGACATTACTAATAATATGAAGTAAATCTAAGAAAATATAAAGCTAACTTCACTCAATGCCGCTGCCAATTTGGGTTTGCATTTAAGCTGAAAATCCATTCCCTGCTTAAGTCTTTGAATGGCTAAACCGTATATCCATCAAATTTGGTAAGACATTGAAGAATAGCATTATTAAAACTGGCTCATATGCTTTATGTGACCAGAATACCCATATGTGGACCACAATTCCAGTATATGCATGCAGCTTTAATTGATGCTGAATCTCCACAAGACAAGATAAGTATCTTCAATGGCATATCTTGCAGATAGCTTGGAACCCCAAAAGAAGCAAATTTTCAACAACACTACCCGTGATAGGGCACCATCTTGCCAGTACGCAGGTTTTATTTTTTATTTCATCAATAGGTTTTTTTGCGGATATAGTGACAAGAATCGGGTAACAAAAGTTGATTAACGACACATTTTTAATATGTGAGGGCATTAGAAATTCCTCGAGCATAGGCAGGAAGAAATCTTGTTCTAATGGAAATAGACGTTCAAGATGTCTGAATTTAAGCACTAACTGAGAAAGAACAGAATAAACAAGGCAGATTATGGGAGTCTCTATTGGGATTCTATCTATAGCTAAAAATGTGAGAATACTAGAGGAAGACTTGGGAAGTGTTGTCGCAAAGAAAAGCTGTCTCCTGGTTGCCCATCTGCTATACAAAGATGTATGCATACATATGTATGTATATATATAGATAATGAAATTATACTTTGTTGTTCGAGTGCCCAACATGTTCCCGTAGGAATATCAAAATCAAAAAGGGTAAGAGAAATTGAATTTGTGACCATGTTTTGGATCTATCGACTTTCTCGAACATGGACTTATCTACGTTTGGATTTGGGTTTCCATGAGAGCAGCATACCACTGTTGCAGGCGCATTCTCTTTCCCAAGAAAAATACCAAACAAACGAAGAAATCATGATAGGATAAAAATCCAATAAAAGTGACATGAAATATGAGAATGCAGTTCAGCTCTTTCCTTCCCAAGGTACCCCCTTCAATGATCAAACATCTGGGCTCCTCCCTCAGAAAAGGTCAATCATACAACATTATATATATATAAACCTATGGTATAATATACACTGTACACTATCCTACAGTCATTGAAATCAAAATCTATTATGTCTTAGTTAGTAGAAAAAGATGTGTGTTTTCACTCATAACTGCAACACTTAAATATCGCAAACCAGGAAAGAGAGCTGAGAATGCATCAGAAACAGACTAGAGAAGCAAAAATGTCAATAATCAACCCTTGTTTGCTTAGCATATTTAATAATGGGAAGCAACTTCTTAAATGAAGAACAAGTAATAACAGAATGCATGCAACGGCTGTGAACACATAAATGAAAGAGCACCCCGTACAAGCACATTTTTCCACGGTAGCTTCAAGCTTCCTGAACTTGGGTGATGATGAAGATCACAGATTCACAATTAATTAAAGGTCAAGATAAACACAACTTTAAACCAGTTCACAATCTAAGACTTGTAGCTGCTTATATCACTAAAGATGAAACTAGTTAAAGATAGCCCATGAGATACAATAATCTAATCATTTATATATATCTATATAGGGACAGATCATCCCAACACCACAGCACGACAGAAATGGAAACCAAGAGAACAAAGAAAAGAATAGAAGAAAGAAAAACCTAAAAAATAACACTAAAATCCGAAGAAAATAATAGTCTCAGCCATCATCACAATTTGGATTACTAACGCTTCCTTTCTTGCCACCAATTCTCATACGTTTCCGTCGTGTTCTTTAATTAGTACTATATATATATATATATATTTCTCTAGCTCTTCTTCCTTCCTAGGGTTTCTTACCAAGGGTGTGCTTGTTGTTATGCATCCAGACCTTGAGCACGTGTCGCTTCACGCCCGTCTCGTTGCAGAACTGGTGAACCACCGCCTCATCGTGCTTCTGAATCCTCCACCCCAAAGTCTCCGCCAAACCCAACATCTTCTCCTTCTGTTCCTGGCTAAATTTTGTTCGGAACCTCTTCCTCGACACCCCACCGATGCTGGTGTTGGTGGGGTTCGACATGTCTTCTTCATCCTCACGGCTGTGCGAACCGCCCCCGCCGCTGGACGTCGACGGCAGAGCCAAAGGCCTCTGCTGCGGCGGCACCATGTGGAAGTACCCGGAGGGGGTTCTGTAGTACGGCGAGAACTGCTGGTGTGGGTGGTGAACGGGGAGGAAGTGGTGGGGAGGGAAGCCGAAGGCCTCGGCTCCGCCGACTGTGTCGGTCTCCTTGCGGTGGAAGTTGCGGTGGCAGTTGCAGGCTGCGCATTTTAGAGCATCAAGGGTGCCCTCCACCCCGGCCGGTAAGAACTCGCAGCAGCCGTCGACGGCGTGGCCGCCTATGCCGACGGCGTGATTCTTGAGGCACTCCCTGTACCTGGGCTTCCTCGGCGGAGCATCGACCCCAGCTGGGCTCGGCATTTTGGCCCCCGGCGAGTTCCCGAGCGAGTCGTAGCTCGCTGGCACTGGCAGCCCAATCTCTACCTCGTGCTCCTCTTGATCCTCAAACTCCATTAATCCTTCTTTCTCTAAAACACCCACACTAATTACGATATATATATATATATATATACCCAAAAAAGGCTAGCTCAGTTGGTCGTGGTCATGAGACCTCTGGCGGTTTTCCTCTAATTATTGTTTGGACGTTTTTAACAATAATAAGTTCAAATGAGAAGATAAAAAGGAGTATGTCAGTGAGAGAGTGTGGTCATGAATCTCCCTTTCTCTCTCTGTGCAAAAGGAGCTGTCCTCCTCCAAAGGCCTTCACATACTTTCCCGTTTCTGAAAACCCTCTCTCTCCTAAGCTAATAACACGCTCTCTTGTCGATAGCGAGTGACCGGCTACAGCCGGTAAAGCACCGCATTACAGCTTTAACCTTTGCGTTTCTGTTTTACTGCGCGGTAAAAGCAGTTTGGGTTCACCGTAAAAGTGCTATAGAGAGAGAGAGAGAGAGAGAGAGAGAGAGAGAGAGGGAGGGGTTTGCTTTGGTATCCAGTGAGGTCGGATTCATCGGGAGGATGAGAGAGTGGCCTGTGCGCGTGTGCGAGTGAGGTTAATTCTGCTGCTTCTTTCTTTTTTGTCGCGGAGCAGAAGAATACAAAAAGCCGTGCTACGCGCTTCTACACCCTCCAATCACACTGAAACTGAGTGCCATCTTTTTATTTCCTCGTCGTCGTCGTGTACTATCTCGCACGCATTTCCGTACCTGCGTTTGAACTAACATCTCGTGGATCCCCGAGAAGGGTCTCAGGAGGAGGCGCGTGAGTGCTGCGCGTTGAAAATAAGGTAAGACATAAGTACATATAAATACAGTTTATATACATACATGGAGAGAGAGAGAGAGAGAGAGATGAGGCTGGGGGAACATGGGAATTACATAGGAAAAAATAAATTGTCGGCATTTAAGGCTGCTGGGTTGGGGTGCTTTGCCTTACGTGCGAGCTCCTTTCCGACATGAGTGACGCTCTCTCTGAGCGTCACCATGCATTTAATGTTGGCTCTGATGGTGTTTAGTTCCTAAAACTACAAGCCAGCCTTTTCCAGAGCGTTCGAACACGTCCCTTAGTAAGATTCCACAATCTGGGCCCAACGCCAACACGGAAAACTGATTGCTCGAACTCGGCCTAGCCCAATATAAATGAAATTGGGCCTCCGTCCAATTACAAACTTGGAAAAATGATCTGTACAGACATGCCTGTAAGCTGAGCTTGAATCACTTTTAAATTCAGGTTGGGGACATTATACGCAGCAGGACTGGTTGGACACCCCCCCCCCCCCAAAAAAAAAAAAAAAAAAAGGAAGATCTGAAGTAATTAAGTTTACAGTATAAAATTTTTAAAGAGATCATATCTTCTTCATTAATCACTTTCTTGGATTGGATTTTCGGAGGGAAATGAAAATATATGGAAGGGAAAATATAGGAAAAGAAAATGATGCAAAAGAAGCTAAATTTCTTTCTTTTTTATATGGTTGTTTCAGAAAATTAAGAAGAAAATGAATAGGTATAAGTCAAAAAAATGCATTTTGCATGGTTGGTTACCTATAAAAAGTAAATAAATACATATGTAAGTATTTTCATTTCCCTTCCGTTTTTATTTCCTTTGATAAATTCAATATCAAAAAATAGAATTAGTCTTTCAACTATGCAAAGTTCAAGTCCCAATATATAAGGACTAGGGAGCCAAAAAAAAGAAGAAGAAGAAGAAGAAGCTATATTGATATTGTCTAATGCCAAATTGGGCACCTAAACATACAGGCCCAAATGATTTGAGCAGAGGCCTTTTTCCAGGTGATCACTATGTAAAGCGAGATAGAATATTTAAATTCAGCGAGATTTTTCCTTGATAAAAAAAAAAATTAAAAAAAAGTAAACAAATTAAATTGATACAATTGAATATTTTTTTCCTAAAGCAAAGAATTTTAAAGCGGATCCAGTTTTGTACAGAAAATGAAGACTTCATTTCAGCAATTCACGGCTGCACAGACTGCAAAAACTGTGGATGTGATTTTGCCACGTCATTGAAAGTGTATGCTCAAACTACGACTTTTTAAATGTCCCACAAAGACATGTTGCGAAAGGTTTGACATAAATACATGATACATCTCTGCGATAATAGGAATTTTGTCAATCTATAGCTGTCTTTCAAAGCTCAAATCCAGAGACGAGAAGCAATTAAATAGTTGAGTATTTTATAGCTTAAGCTTAGTTACCCCAGACTTTCATTGTCACTTTGGATAAGCTTGTAAGGTGGTTTATTTAAGTAGGATGGCTTTTCAACTTAAATTTTCTTTGCTTTTGGTATAAAAAAAAAGTCCAAATCATAACAGAAAGGTCCATGAAAAAGGTAAGAACAAAAAACAAAAAATTAAAAAAAAAAAAAAAAAGAAATTTTAGCCGAAAAAAGTAAATAAAATTTAATTAAATAAGTTGATCCAAAAGAGACACGAACTATCATGGGCAACTAATTTTCTTTATCAACCCCAAGGGGTTGGGTGATTAAGGTTTGGGATTTTGAGGGTTTCCTCCTTCTAAGATTTCGGGTTTAAAATCTCTTAGGTATTATTAATTTTTTGAGATCACTTCAAAGTCTTTGACCTAGTAATTATTCAGTTTATATGAGATCAGAAGATTGTATAAGTTTCTGAATTAATCGAAACGAACGTAAACTAGTCCAGATACTCGGTTAGAAGAAAAGAAAAAAAAAACTAATTCTCTTATTAAGGTGGTTTTCTAATCATTGCCCCGTGCTTCGGCAAACTGGGGGGTCGATGCAATAAAAAAAAAGTATTGCATTATTAAAATTGAACAAATAAAATGTGTCTTAAGAATACTTATTAATAAGACCCTTAAAATTAAGATACAAGTGCATAAGGTGCATATCTAGTTATAATAACATGTACCATTATGAGAAAATTTGAACTATGATTATAACAGTTGAGGCTGAATTCACCAATTGAGGAACTTAAATTGTCAAATGAATTTCATGACCAGCTAGACTAGTCTAGTTAGTTAAAATTTCTAACCTCTATTAAGGAGGTCAAGATTTCGAATTCTCCAAATTTTCTTTTTTACTTTGATCGTCTATGTAATTTTTTTCGATGAAAAAAATTTTTTTTTGAATGTCATTGAACGAGGTGTTTTTTTTTTTTTTTCGGGTTATTAAAATAAGTATCGCATCACACTCAAAATTCAAGACATCTTCACAAAAATATCTAAACCAGTTAACCAAATGCCATTAATCTTAAATATATGGGTATGCATTTGGCTAGATTGCGATTTTTCAGCTGATGCTAGAGGTGCTCGTACAGGTATTGGCAATGAAGAAGGTTGAATACACTTCAATTATTGGTAGCGTCATTATTTATCTGGTTGCCTGTCTCTTCAGTGTGTCATTCAGAATCCCATCCTTCGTTTCATCTGACAGTGCCTGGAAAGTAGTGCAATCTATGTTGGGCTAGCTAGGTTTCTCCATTTATTTACCAAAGAGGACAGTCAAATTTTACGCCTATGGAGTATAATGCTTTTGCAGTATTCTTCTCCTCCTTACACATTTTAGCCTATATATTGGGCCTATGAATAGGCTCGAGAGAGGCTTATCTTGGTATGGTCATGAACTCGATGGTGTACATTATGTTTGACGTTTGGTCCCGTTCAAAATATATATAAATAATATATTATTATATTTTCATATATTTATCTACTTAAATTTTATATTATTTAATATTATTTTTTAAAAAATATTTATTATATTTTTTTTAGATTAAACGAGTAAATTTGAGAATCTAATTTTTATTTTGAGTGGGTTTAAAATTTGATTTAGGCCCAATAAAAAAAATTAGTATAAGGTGGTCCGACCAATGTCCGCCACTACAAGTTCATATACTCCACCCAAATCTCTCTATTATTTTTCAAATTTTGTACATTTTTTTTACAGGTAATTTAACTGGCTTGTTCAACTCTTCTAGATGACGTGATATTTGAGAAGAACAAATGTGAGCACTTAGACTGAATATTAAAACTTTATGTATTCGCTCATACTTTTTCATGGGGAGACACAATAGCTTTACGATGGCAATCGCATCTCTCTTTAACTTTAAAACACATATATTTGCATCTCATATTTTTTGTATAATACTATTTTTCATGATTTTTATTTTGTTTATTTAATTTGACTTTATTATATTGTCAAACAAGATTGAATACAACTCCGTGATTTTTGCACTGATCAATTTTCTAAATTCTAAAGCATATATATAGAGTAATAATATATATAATTTCATTGCGTGCTCGTCCCAACAAGGATAAAGTTGAATTTATTCATGAAATTGTATAAATAATAACTTACAAAAAGAATATGTTATTAGTATAATCTTTACGCATCAAATCAGAGCCGGCTCAGGGAAATTTAAGACCTAAAGCAACCAATTTTTATTGAAAAAAGTTGAGGCTTTGTACATTTGTATAACTACAAATAACTTTGTATAACTTTGTTCCATGGAGTTCATTGTTCACGCACTCAAAACTGATTCAAACCAAACTTAATAAAATATTATTTTTTGAACAGAACGGTAATCGGAATCACTGATGTTGACTGTGGGCCGAAAGAACATAAAAAATAAAGACAATAAGTAAGACAAGCCCGATCTTGAAAGGGTGGGCCCGGAAGGGTGAACGGAGCTTAATAAGACAGGTCCAGTAAGTGCAGATTTCTAAGTTGGTCTGGACTAGGACGAATAAAAGATAAGTTCAGCACATTAAATCGGCCCAAAAAGAGAGATTTCAAAGAGGAGGTTGATTCCAACTCCCAAAAGAAACATGGCATTTCGAAACTTATAAATACCTCATGCACTAAAGGGACAAGGTACATTCACTTGAGTTCTAACTCTCAATACTTTACTCGATTTATTTTGGTTAAGCTTGCTAACTTAATTATCGGAGTGTTTTCATCTCAAAGAGGGTCAACGCATTCTCATTGTCTTCTTCTCTTGCGGATAGTTTGTGCTCATCAACTTAGTTCCTACATTGAATCAGGTCTTTCTAAAAATCTCACTTACAATTGGCGTCGTCTATGAGAAGGTTTACACAACGATGAGTACCAGCTTTCTCAAAGGATGAGTCAAGCCCACCAGCAAGGAGATTAAAGACATCCATCATGTTTGTAGTCATGACGACACTTACCTGTCATGTCATCACGATGATTCAACACGAACTCTTGGAGGTTGTCTGATTAGATCAGAGATATGAGTCTCTAGTTGTAATCATCAAGGAAGATAAAAGGAATTACGGCAAGCTCCACAATATGTCAGAAATTTGAATCGCCAAAGGAGCTACCACAGGAACTTAAACCCCTCACCTTGTAACGGACGTCTGCTTTATACATTTATCACCCTAAGCAGGAACTCCGGCAATGGGACAAAGAGATTGCCCACCTCGGGTCACAGGTTGAAGCTATAAGGGAGGTGATTACTAGAAGAGATGGGCGAGTTCTCGGCAAATCTCTAGATCGGTAGCATAGGAGAAATCAAACACCATTAAGAGATCCGACAAGAGCTAATCCAGAACAACAAGACTAGGACTGATGGTTGGATGAGTGGCTAGACAACAAGGACAAGCACCGTAAGGGACGAACAACCGATGATATAGCCAGAAGAGCCCTTGATTAGATCGCGTCCACACCCTTTACAGAAGAGATTGAGGCTTGCCAACCTCTAAGGAAGTTCACACCAACTAAGTTTACATCCTATAATAGGAAGTCAGATCCCGTTAGTCATGTCCAGCACTACAAACAGATGATGGCACTATGGAGTGGAGATGAGTCTTAATGTGCCGAGTTTTTCTATCAACCCAGTAGCTTTACGATGGTTTGACAAATTACCGTCCAAATCAATAGCAAGCTGGAGACAACTTGCCTAGCTATTCACCGCACGCTTCATCGCAAACACCAGGCAGCCTAATTAGGTAAACTACTTGCTGACCTTACAAAAGAAGGATGAGAAAAGCTTACGAGCATATGCAAGAAGCTACTGGGAGGCTTATAACGAAATTGAGGAGTGCAGTGAACAGTTAGCTGTCGCACAATTCAAGATCGGCCTTCCTAGGGAGCACTGACTGAGACAATCCCTTATGAAGAAACCAGCTACTGGGGTACAAGATCTTATATTAAGAATTGAACAGTACGCTAGAGTTGAGAAAGATTTTGTACAGTTGATCCAGGAGAAGATTGCCGAGAAACAAGATAAGAAAGATGGAAGGGAAACTAAGAAGTCCTGACATGAAGAAAATAATATTAGAGGCAGAAAAATAATTGAAGGTGTTAACATTGTCTTTAATGACATGATCTATAAAATTTTAACCCAAATTCATGACAAACCCTTTTTAAAATGACCATTAAAGTTGGTAGGAGACCCTACAGTATAGGACTAAAGAAAGTTTTGCTCCTACCATAAGGAAAAGGGCATCAAATGCAGCACTACATGCACCTCAAAAATCACTTGGAAGAACTGGAAAAAACTAGCCATCTTAAACAGTACATTGACTGAGAGAAAACTAAGTGGAAAGCAAAGTAAAGCAAACAAGATAGTGCCCCATAGAAGGAGGCCCTGGCAGAGTCACTCCGAGTAATTGCAGTATTACATGGATCAGCAGGATCAATAGAGATAGACCTGCACAAGTATCAAGTTGAGATTTAGAAAGCTGCACACCTAAGGGAAGTAATGCAAATGAAGCCCCCAGCCAAGAAGGTCAAACTCGGCAACAGCGTTGTGGCCATAACCTTTATAGATAATGATCTAGTAGGAGTTCAAACACCCTATAATGATGCACTAGTGGTGACATTACGATTGGGGGATTGCAACATCAAGAGAATTTTCATCGATCAAGGGAGCTCGTCTGAAGTTATGTACTACGACCTTTTCAAGAAATTGGAGCTAAAGGATTCCGACTTATAACCTTCCCTCAACCTTCTAACTGGCTTCAGTTTGAACCCAGTCTGGCCACTGGGAAAGGTGACAATACTTGTAGCTGCAGGAGGAATTACGCTTCAGAAGGAGCTCCTAGTTATTGACGTGCCTTTTCCTTATAATACAATCATAGGTTGGACATAATTGCAACTTATGAAAGCCATACCATCCACCTACCACCAACTGATTTGCTTCCCAACCTCAGAAGGAATAAAGGAAATCTGAGGAGACCAAGTGGTGGCTAAATAGTATTTTCTAATGGCTTGCGCCACCAAAATAATAGCAAGCAAGTTCCAGATGATAGAACTCCATAAAGACACACCCACTATTGATGATGTCAGGTAGACATCCGAAAAGAAGGCTGTGGAAGATCTAAGGAAAGTATAAATAGATCGGCATGACAAAGAGAAGTACTTTGTGATCGGCATATCTATGTCCAAGAATGAAGAAATATTATGATGGAAATTGATCCAAAGGTAGCCTGCCATAGACTCAATGTAGACCCACAGTGCCGACCTGTGGTGTAGAAAAGGAGGAGGGCAGCACAACACATAAATGCAATAATCGAGGAGGTAGAAAGGTTCCTTAAAGTAGGGGCAATTAGGAAAGTCTTCTACCCACGCTGGCTGTCCAACACAGTAGTGGTAAAGAAAAAGAATGGCAAATGGAGGGTGTGTGTGGACTTTACCGACCTAAGCCCTAAAGACCCTTTCCCTCTTTCAAAGATTGACCAGTTTGTAGACGCGACTGCCGGATATGAGAGGATGAGCTTCCTAGATGCCTATCGGGGGTACCACCAGTACTACTCCACGATGATGATCAAGAAAAAATCACCTTTATCACCCCGAGGGGTATTTTCTGCTACAAAGTTATGCCGTTTGGACTAAAGAGCGCTGGTGTCACCTACCAAAGATTGGTCACAAAAATGTTCAAAGAAAACATCAGTAGTATGGTAGAAGTTTACATTGATGATATGGTGGTCAAAAATAAGGTCCGCAGGCTCCACCTTGGCAACTTAAAATGAGTGTTTGACATCCTGAAGAAATACAAAATAAGGCTCAATGCCTCCAAGTGTATATTCAGGGTAAGCTTGGGAAAGTTCTTGGGATTATTGGTTACGTACCGAGGAATTGAAGTAGACCCACAACAAATCAGTACAATCCAAAACATCTAGGCCAGAAGTTGACTGGTATGGCGGCGGCTCTTAACAGGTTTATCAGCCGATCTTCAGATAAGTGCCGACCATTTTTTCAACTCCTAAAAAAACAAGGGCGGTTTAGCCGAGGATCGGACTATGATCAAGCCCTCGTTGATCTGAAGATCTATTTGACCCAGCCACCACTCCTTTCCACTTCGTTCAAACATGAAGAGCTTTATATACACTTGGTTGTTTCAGAGCATGCTGTCAGCGCCGTACTACTTTAGCAACAAGATAGACAACAGAGGCTCGTTTACTATGTCAATAAGACTCTCCTGGGGGCGGAAACAAGATATCTACCTCTGAAAGAGCTGGCCCTCGCATTAGTGATGATATCACGTAAGTTGGTACATTACTTCAGAATCGATACTATCATTGTCCTCATAGATCACCAGTTGAAACCACTGCTCTGAAGAGCAGATTTCTCTGGAAGAATAGTAAAGTAGGCAGTAGAATTGGGCAAATTCGACATTAAGTACCAACCCAGATCGGTTGTAAACGATCAGGTACTTGTTGATTTTGTTACTGAATTTTCTGTTGAACTGCCACAGAAAGCCAATCTAACACACACTACCAAGCTACTAGAAAACGATCCCACTATAGAGCTTTACAAAACTACTGATCATTGGAAGCTCTTCGTGGATGGAGCATCTAATAACAGTGGCGCAGGATCAGACATAATTCTAATTACATCTCCATATTATTAAATATTTATTTATCTCCCCACGTTAAGATCACAGATACCCGTCTATTAAATTAAATTACTGACAATTAAATTCAATAGACTTATTTAATTTCTTGAGACCTTCAACCTAATTTATTTGATATGTCAAATTCATAATCCACATGCAGGGTTTGATATAATCAAAACTTATAAGTTTCCTCAATGGGGTATCATCAATTCCTATATTGAGACGTGGATTTCATCAATAATTAATATTCACCATACATGTAATGTTATTATCCAACTCACTAAGTTTATTGACCCATAAAGAATCTCACTCTTCTGTGAATTAAAACAAGCACTTGTCTATTTATTATATTAGGATTAAGAATATAAACACTCATAATAATTATGAGGTATTAATTGTTTTATATAGTTAATATAAAAACAATTACCTTAACATGATCATGTTCAATACATACAAAGTCTACTAGTGCAAAGAGTTAAAATTATACCATTCTCCATAGTCAAGATAGACCTATTAAAACCTTGTGCTACAGTCCTACTAATAATGTGTCTAATTCCATCTAAGACTGTAAACGATAAGCTTATATTCCATAAGAATTGATGATTAGATATTCCATGTGTAAGCCATACTCTATACACCAAATCATCTACTATATAGAATAAGAGATGCATATGCATAATCATTAAATAAATAACATAAGACAAACATTGCTGATACAGATTCTCATTAAAATAGAATAAATAATTTATTAATAAATACTAAAGCCATTACACAAAACACGTGCTTTAGTATAAATCTCTAACACATTCATGTGACCATAATAACCAGACAAAACGCTACAAAACAAAGGTTAGCACAAACCCACGTTCTATCCAAAATATGCATGAAACTGATTTTCGAAGAACATGGTAAGTATTATACGTATATAATATCAATTATGGCTTTAATACCAATTGTTGGGGACTACAGAAGTTCCCACCACCCGGCTATAGTGCATACGCATAATACCAAAAATTATGATTTGATTAGCAGAAACTAATCTACGTGATTAATATCATACCTTCGAGATCTCTCTAGTTTAATCCTGAATATCAACAGGTATGATATTCGAAAACTTTTTACTTTGATCTCAAACATCAAGCAACACCAATAAGCGTGAATCAACTACTTGAACTTAACCTTCGAATTTCTGTTATATCCCTCGTACACGCCTTACTCTAGAGAGAGTGGGCTCGCAGCTGCTAGGGTTTTTTTCTCTCACAAAAATGTGTATCTCTTAATTATGAGTAAGTGTAACCCTAATTGCTACTAGAGTGCGTATATATAGAGGCTACAACAAGAACCACAAAATTAGTATAACTAAGATTTATAATCCAACTAGAATTAATTCCTATCTACATAAATTATAATTTATACTTCTAATGAATTATAATTGCACTTCCTATCATATTATGAATTATATTTTGAGCTCTATATTATTAAATGTTTATTTATCTCATCAAGTTAAGATTATAGATACTCATTTATTAAATTAAATTACTGATAATTAAATTTAATAGACTTATTTAATTATTTGAGACCTTACACTTAACTTATTTGATATGTTAGATTCATAATCCACCTGCAGGGTTTGACATAATCAAAACTTACAAGCTTACTTAAGGGGGTATTATCAATCCCTATATCGGAACGTGGATTTTATCAGTTATTAATATTCACTATTCACGTAATGTTATTGTCCAACTCACTAAGTTTATTGACCTACAAAGAATTTCACTCTTCTTTGAATCAAAACGATAAACACTACATGCACATGTCGATTTATTATATTAGGATTAAGAGCATAAACACTTATAATAATTATGAGGTATTAATTATTTTATATAGTCAATGTAAAAATAATTACCTCAACACGGTCATGTTCAATACACACAAAATGTACTAGTGCAAGGAGTTGAAACTATACCGATCCCCATAGTCAAGACAAGCCTATTTAAAGTTGGTGCTATAATTCTATTGATGGTGTGTCCAGTTCCATCTAAGACTGTAAACGATAAGTTTATATTCCATAAGAATTGATGATTTGATCTTTCGTGCATAAGTTGTACTCTACACACTAAATCATCTATTATATAGAATAAAAAACACACATGCATGATCATTAAATAAATAATGTAAGGAAAACATTGCTCACACATATTCTCATTAAAACAGAATAACTAATTCATTAATAAATACTAAAACTATTTCACAAAGTATGTCTTTTAGTATAAATCCCTAACAAGTATATGGTTTATATTCTGAAAAGTTTATTTGGATTCTAATATATAAACTATTTTCACTTGTTTTTAACATATTTTCTTCTATTAGTTTTGTTTGTAAATTTGCATGTATATTATTTTTAAATGATACCATAAACGCCCATTCTTTATAATTAGAATCATAATTTATATTAAAATTTTTATTTATCATAAAATTATTTTCTTTTTTATAAATAGGTTGACTTATAGTTTTATATCCTATTATTTGTCTAGCACTTTGACATTTTACTAGCGATTGTTGCCTTTGTTTTTCTATATTATGAGTCATTACAATTCTATCATATTTTATTTCTATTTCTCCTTCTGTTTTTTTATTTTTTATTTCTTTGCATTAGATGATAATACTTGAACTAATAACCATCTCCTCGGTATTTGAAGATCTTGTACTGTTAACGTTTGAGGTATTACTTTTACTTCATTAATATTATCCGTTTTAAATAATTATATATCTGCTAATATCTCTTTTAAATTTGAATTAATAGTATTCTCAAACTTATATATTATTCTCCATTGTATACTTAAAGCTTTATACTCTTCTAACATATCTAACCGCTTGTTTTTGTTTTTAATATTAGTGCTTTTAGCGCATGTATATCATGAAGACTTATTGTATATTGTGGTTGAATATATTGGACCATTTACTAGATTGCTTTGTATTCCAACAATTATACTATGTTTCAACTGTTTGAATCTATCATCCGTTACTATTAATATTATTCTAATATCTAAAGCTTTTCTAAATAATGGATTATTCCTAACTGAATCATTCCATAGTATATATATTCATATTCACTGTTTTCTTTCAATATCCTTACTTGTAATAATGGTATTTGTACAGTTATATACTCACATCTTTCTACAATACATGTTTTTTCAAATTGATCTACTCTATACTTTATTTGATTTTCAAATTGTAAGTACCCAGTCAGGGGGCGCCACGTGGCACCCTACCTGTCCACCTGGCAGACCACGTGGGTCCCTTGGGTACCTCAAAGTCAAACATGGGTCAAACCATACCTGGACAAACCATCGCGGCGCCCTCGCCCCTGCGGCAAGCTCAGCGCCCCAGCACTAAGCCTCGTTCAAACATCTCTAAGAGCTCTGCTTAAGCTAGGCCCAGCGCCTGCATGGCTCTGGCCAAAACGAGCACCTGTGCAAGATAGGTTTCAAGCCTAGCACGTCTCAAGGTCCCGTGCCTCACCATCTAACAGGCTCTGGCCCCTAATTTCCTAACTTACCCTCGCTCGGGACCCCTCTCCATGGGTAGTCGAACGAAGGCAAGAACCAAAGGGATCTTTAAGCCGCGTGCCTCACAAGCGCGCGGGGGACCAATCCCATCAACTAGTTAAGAGAGAGAGATCTACCCTCAGAACCACTCAAATACCATATCTTACGCATTAAATGTTGACCTGACGCAAATTTAATACTATAGACATGTGGCGAGCCATGGCTGGACAAGTGCCTAACGCCTTGGCAGAATGCACATCCAATCGCCCGCCGTAGCCCTAACATAACCTCTCCAGGTCATGATGGCAGGGCTCAGTCCTGTCCAATTAGTTGACGCCACGTGTCCATACAGTGTCAATCACTACTCACTATAAATACTCTCAGCACATTTATGACAAACAGAGACAACTTAATCACATTTATTACATAAGTTACCATAGGCTCGTGAATCTCTCTCTCTCTCTCTCTTTCTCCTCTTTGCCCTTGGTTCTCGTTCTTCCACAGCTGGGAGACTCGAGTGAGTTATTTTCAGTGACCACCAGGACTCCTAGACGAACCCATGTCCTGGTTAACCCTAGGCTCTCGGTCCACACATACAAACAATAGTCCACTAAGGATGACTGGTGCTCACGATACGACGAACTCAGGCCTAAACACTAGCCAAGTCACCGACGCAGGGGTGGAAATCACCCCTGGCATCCGCCTAGAGAACCAGGGCCTCCAGAATCTTTCGTCCATCTAATCCCAAGATGAGCAAATCCGAACACTCAACGATAGTGTCTCTGCTCTCATAAAGTCGCAACAGGCCTTGATGGAAACTATGCGTACCATACAAGGTGGGCAGGTTGCCCCCAGCACCCTCGCTCCCATTCCTATAAATCCATGCGGCCTGTCAGGCGCTGAAGCTATTCAGCGTGTAACTAGGAGTTTGGAACCCCCCACTCCTGACCAAACACTCAACCTCAGTACCAGTAACGCAGATCCTCCCCACGGATCGACCAGGCGAGCCTCGTTCCCACCTTATCCAATCCTTACCTTTGCTCAACTGCAAGACCAAATGCGCGTGGTGATTAGATAGGAAACCACCACTCCACACTTCAATGGCGAACTTGACTTTTGCCCACCATACGCCGATTCTATCCAAAAATTTCCATACCAAAAGGGGTACGTCGCACTTAAATTCACCAAGTTTGATGGAAAGAGTGGAAACGCCAAAGAGCACGTCATTCGGTTTGTAGATTCTCTAGGCGTCCACGCAGCCGATCTTAACCTTCGGTAAATAGAGTTTTCTAAATCTCTTTCTAACCGAGCTTATTCTTGGTATGCCAACCTCCTATCCAGTTCCATCCTCTCCTGGGACGATATGTTGTAGAAATTAGTTGGCAAATTCTTCTCTGTTGATGAACCTCTTTCCGCGTTTGACCTCTCCATGAGTCCCAAGGAGAAATTGAAGGCCTACTGGCATTTGTTAAAAGGTTCTGAGAAAAAGCCCTCAAAGTCTAGGACCTAGTAGCCGAAAAACAGCTAGTCAATATTAATGTCAAAGGAATGCAAAATTGATACAAAATACACATGATCAACCATAAATTCATGGATTTCGCCAACCTAATCACCGCCATGCGGAACATTACCATCGTGATGAAAGACTCTACGCGCAATAACTTCCACTCCCAAGCTCCTCGATAGCCAGCTCCCTTGTGGAGAAGCCCTCTGCACTGACCATCCGTGAACTCGCGGCAACCCTAGTGGCAGGAAGCGTCCTTTTGGCGAAGATGCCCCTCCCTTACGTGTATCTACCAAAACAGCCGCAACGCTGCTACAAACTTAGGTCACCAATGGCCAAATCGTCCTGCCCGAAGTCAAGAAGCAACCCACTGAGCGAGATAGGGCGAGCCCTAACTTCTACATCTACCACCAGACCATCACACATTCCACCAAAGACTGTTACGCCCTCAGGCGCATTTTCCTTAAGCAAAAGCAAGATGACACGTTGTAACTCCTGGAGACCGATGTACTCAATGATCCCCTCCCTAAGCATCAAAATGATAACGATGTCGTCCTTATGATTTCCTTGCATGATGAGTCTGAAGAACTGGCCGTCTACCACATCTCTGAGCCTGAGCCGCGGGACCCAAATTTTGACCACCACCGAGCTACCGTTCTTCAAAACTCCACAAAGTTTGAACATTTCTTTGATCAGCTGGGCCTATCGTTTGCCACCCAATACGAGGCTACCAAAGCCCTTCTACGAACGGCTGACGCAAATGGCAAAACTTGCATGGAAACCGATGGCTCGATTAAATGTTTTTTTAAGGAAAACCACCTCGTCATCACTTTCTCTGAGGTAGACCGAATGTACCCCTATCCCTATAACCGACCCCTCTATCTGCCAATTTTCATACAACATATAAAATTTCAAAGAGGATTCATGGATGGCGGAGCATCGTTAAACATCATGCCTTATGCCACCTTCCAAGCCGTGGGGTTGCCAAAAGAGCGTTTAGTTCGAGAACCCTTTGATATTAGAGGTTTTGGCAGTCACTCCCACAGATCCCTCGGATACACGCGGGTTGATCTTCGAGTTGGCCCTATACACTTCTCCACCAAGTTCCATGTCATTGATACAGATACCAACTATCATGTGCTGTTTAGTCAAACCTGGCTCCACCGATACAGAGCCATACCCTCCACTTATCACTAATGCATGAAAGTAATCTGGAACAACGAGGTTATCACCGTTCCTGTGTTCTTGTGCCCGTTCCGAACTACGGAAGCTCACATGGCCGAAGCTACTCTCTACCATGAGTTAGATGAATCTTACGCCCTTGCCCCCTTGTACAACACCCTGCTGCCTTGCTGATCAGATATCGCCAACGAGCCCCAACGAAACCTCAGATTGCCTAAAAAATGAAGGCGTGCTGCCTTACCTGCTCGAGGCCATCAAAACTATGCTCGAGCTTCACCACCACATGAAGCCGCCTCGATTATCACCAAGTTCCGACGAGCCGATGGCAAAATGGTCTACCGCTTATGACGGTGCGCGGGGCCAACCCACCCTTCCACTAGCCCCACCTTTGGCACGTTCCCTCACCAACAGGACCACCTCTTTCCCTCTTAAGACTGCTATGCTGTAAGCACCCCATTTTTGACCGCTCGGCAGTCTACACTCCGTCCAGACTTGTTTTCAAGTCATTATGGACATATTCCAATCGAAACCAATCCTCTAGTCCAAATTCCGTTCTTCCATCGCTTCGCGGGCCTGTCAGGCCCAAACAGAGGCAAAATGACCAAAATGCCCTTAGGGGCATTGTCCTTTCTTATTCCAATTTCAATCCCTCTCTCGAGACAGTTTATTCCTCGAGACGGTCCGAATAGTAAAACTACTCACAAAACCGTCAGAGTGGCGGAAACACTCACAAAACCGTCAGAGTGGCGGAAGCACTCACAAAACCGTCAGAGTGGCGGAAACACTCACAAAACCATTAGAGTGGCGGAAACACTCACACCGTTAGAGTGGCGGAAACACTCAAAACCCAGGCACGTCTCTTCGGAGTCGGTAAGACCCCTTTCCAATCCCTCTCTCGAGACAGTTTATTCCTTGAGACGGTCCGAGTAGCAAAACTACTCACAAATCCGTTAGAGTAGCGGAAATACTCACAGACCCGTTAGAGTAGCGGAAATACTCACAGAACCGTTAGAGTAGCGGAAATACTCACAGAACCGTTAGAGTAGCGAAAATACTCACAAACCCGTTAGAGTAGCGAAAATACTCACAGAACTGTTAGAGTAGCGAAAATACTCACAGAACCGTTAGAGTAGCGGAATACTCAACCGTTAGAGTAGCGGAAATACTCAACCGTTAGAGTAGCGAAAATACTCACAGAACCGTTAGGGTAGCGAAAATACTCACAGAGCCGTTAGAGTAGCGGAAATACTCAACCGTTAGAGTAGCGAAAATACTCAACCGTTAGAGTAGCGGAAATACTCACAGAACCGTTAGAGTAGCGGAAATACTCACAGAGCCGTTAGAGTAGCGGAAATACTCAATCCTGTCCGAGTAGCGGAAATACTCACAAATCATCAACCCGTCCGAGTAGCGGAAATACTCACACTGTTAGAATGACGGAAACACTGAAAACCTAGGTCAACACCCGTGTCTGTTAGCTCACTCCGGTGAAAAATGACCAAATTACCCCTTGGACCTTTTCCGGTCAAGATAACCATTTTGCCCCTAGGCATCCGAACGCCCCGGGAACCACACCGGCTCTGGGTATCAAACCGGTAATGTCCCAAGAATACTTTTTATAGTGTTCTCAACCTCCCTTTACCTTTCCGAACCATTCCGAGTTAGTTCCGGCCAACCCGGTGCAAAATGACCGTTTTGCCCTTGGAGGGCCGGTCTCCTTCTTCGACCACACCGGCTCTGGGTATCAAACCGGTAATGTCCCGAGAATACTTTTTATAGTGTTCTTGACATTCCTTTACCTTTCCGGACCATTCCGAGTCAGTTTCGGCAAACCCGGTACAAAATGACCGTTTTGCCCCTAGTGGGCCGGTTTCCATTTCCGACCACGCCGGCCCTGGGAATCAAACCGGCAACCTCTAGGAACATTCTAAATAATGTTTCCAGATCCCAAGTCTTTTTCCGGGACAATCTGGGTTCGTCCCGGCAGTTTTTCGGCCCGATTGACCGTTTTGCCCCTAAAGGCTCGGTCAACCTTTCCGACACATCCAATCCTCACTTTTCAAGTCAAATACCTCCAGGACACTATTTTAAGTGTTCTTGCTCCTTTCCGGCCTTCCGAGTCACTCCCGGCTCCTTCAAATCATTCCCGGACTTTCCGGAGTCACTCCTAGTGAAGCTAGGCTAAAGTTTACATGGTAGTCACTAGTACAGGCGCCCAAATCTAGTTAAAGATACGTTGCTTGCCGACCTTAATTGTTTCCTAAATGGCTGGCGCCACTAGCAGTGGCGCCAAGCCAAAAAATGGCCTGGCGCCACTACTAGTGGCGCCAATATAAATTTTGCCCTGGCGCCACTGCAACAGGCGCCAGGCTTGTCCTCCCTCTATAAATACAGAGCCTCGTTCAACGTGAAAGGGGTCTGCAAACTTAACCTAGAAATTACACAATTCGATACACAGAGCTCGAACACCTCCAAAAACCCTAGCCTCCTTAGGTTTTCCAAACCCTAGCCACTATACACAAACCCTAGCCTCCTATACACTCATACACACCCCTATACACTCATACACTAGCCTTCAACCACTCTTTCAAGACTTGAAGAGCAGCCATTCAAAGCTTGAAGACAATCCTTGAAGACTGAGGGTGAAGATCAAGACCAAAGACCGAAGACCGAAAACTGCACGGCGCGCAAAATAAACAAGAAACAAGGTAGGCTTTCTATTTAAATTTCCGCACTTCCCCCCTCTCTCTTCTCTCTCCAACTCACTTGGGTTTTCTCTATTTTAATCCCCCATCTCTTTCCCGCCCTTTCTTTGCATGCTTGAAACAAGGGGATTCCCGGTCCATGTGTAGGATTGGACTATGGGAGAGTCACCGTGTCGGGGGCTTTCTTCTAGTCTAATCAAAGACCACGTGGGTCCGGCCCCCTTGATTATGTGGTGAAGTCTTAACCTTGTATGTTCACGACCCCAAATTGCATTGTGCATATCATAATCTCGCATCTTTCAAAACTCGTTTTCAAAGTTGTTTTCAAAACTGTTTTCAAACTTGTTTTTCAAAATTGTATCAAAATCTCTTTTTCAAAAACTTGTTTTCAAAACCACAATTCTAGGGTGATTCTAGCCTTTCCATGGCTAGGGTTGCTTTAGGAAAGTGTCATATTAAAAGTGACCATTTGGTCTATATTTTCAAACCTTGTTTTCAAAACCACTTTCTTAAAAGTGGTTCTAGCCCTCTTATGGCTAGAATCGCTTTAGGAAAGAGAGATGTTTTTATAGTTTCCTAAAACTCTCCTCTCTAAAATTGTTTTCAAAAACTCCCTTCCAAAATCTATTTTTCAAAATTCCCTTTTTCAAACTTTCCAAAACTTCTTCTCTTTAAAATCTCCTTCTAAGAACACTCCCTAAATTCACCTTCCTAAAAACTCTCTCCAACAACCTCTTCCAAAAATCTTTCTAAAAAACTCTCTTTCCAAAATCTTCCTTCTAGAAATTCCTCTTTAAGATTTTCCTTCTAAAATTTACGTCTCTAAAAACATGCTTTCCAAAAACTCCCTCTCTTTAAAATCTCTTTCCAAAAACTCTCTTCAAATTTACTTTCCAAAAACTTTTCCCTCTAGAAACTTCTCCCTAAGATTCCCTTTTAGAAAACTTTTGTGTCCAAAAACGCACTTTCCAAAAACTCTTTCCTTAGAGCCCAAGTCAAGCCCTAGAACCCACAATTAGGAAACCCTAAATTTTCTTTCCAAAAACATGGTTTTCAAACTTTGCCCCAAACCTAGGTTTCCAAAACCCCTTGTTTTCACATTCGAACGATACACGTTTCCAAAACCTATTTTCTACGTTAAAACTACGATTTTCCAAAGCTAGGGTTTCTAGAATGTCCCTTTCCAAATCCTATCTTCCCTTTAGGAAACCAAATCCAATCTCCCCGTTTAGGAAACTAGATCCCGTCCTCCGTTTTTGGAAACAAAATCAAATCTTTTCTTTTAGAAACCAAATCCAATCCCTTCCTAGTCCAAACCTTTCCTAATTCAATTCCTTCCTAAACCATAAGTTTCCTAAACCTAAACTTTAAACCTTTCCTTAAGTTTCAAAATCCAATTCTTTTCTAATTCAAATCCTTCCTAAACTTCTACTTTCCTAAATCTTAAGTTTTCAAAACTTGAACATAAAAATCTTTCCCAAACTTTAAAACTCAACTTTTAGATCTTTCCTAATTCAACCCTTTCCTAATTCTACCCCTTTCCAAAATCTTTTTCAAATCCAAGTTTTCAAACTTTTCCTAGCCTTAAACCTTTCCTAATCTCAAGATTTTCTAAAACTCTAAAACTTTCTAAATCTTAAACTTTCTAAATTTCAAATCTTTCCAAATTCAAAACTTTCTTAAGTTAAGTCTTCCTAAACCTAAAAACTTTCTAAATTCTAAGCTCTCTTAAACTTCAAAATCTTTTCAAATCTAAAATTTTTCTAAACTCAAAACTTTCTTAATTCAAGACTTTCTTTGAAACCTTAAACCCAAACCTTTCCTAATTCAAAACTTTCCTAAGTTGAAACTTTCCTAAACCTAAAACTTTCCAAAAATGAAACTTTCCAAAGATAACATTTTCCTAATTCGAAACTTTTCTAATCCAAATCTTTCCTAAATTTCAAGGTTCTAAATCCTTCCAAATCTTCCAAATCCAACATTCCAATCCAATCCTTCTTAATCTCAAGTCTAGGTTTCCTAAACCTCCTTCTTTCTAAAACCAAGTCTTTCCAAAATCAATCTTTTCAAATCAAAGTCCAATCTTCTTCTCAATTTCAATTTCCGATCTCCTCTTCTAATCTCAAATCAAATCCAATATCAAATTCAATTTCCTTCTTCAATCCACTTTTCTATTTTCAATCGGACTCCAGTCCGAACTACGACTGACTTGATTCCCCCAAAGGGATACGTAGGCAACCTTCATAGGTGCGGTCACAATACTTTTCAAACTTTCAATTCCACCCTCATGGGTGTGGTTTCCAAAATCTTTCCAAATTTCAAATTCCAATCAATTTTCAAATTTCAATTTCAAAATTTCAATTTTCAAATTCCTATTTCTAACTTTTCAAAGTTTCCAATTTCAAATCAAATCAATTTCTTTTCAAATCAATTTCTATTTTCCAATTCTTTCATCTTGCACGTGCATATCATGCATCATATTAGTTTCGTTTTAAACATTCTTTTTCAAAGTGAATGGGGTTGAACTATAGTTAATTAAAGACTCTCATAGGTGAATCTAGGGTAGATTGACATGTAGGTACCGAAAGGGCGGGGTAGGGTGATAGCTTAGTGCGTCTTTTCTACACGTAACCAACCTCCGAACCTAGATCACTGTTTTCAAAGACCAAAAAGGAGTTATTTTTCAAAAAGAGCTAAATATTTTCCAAAGGTTGCCAAACAACCTGTTTTCTTTAAAAACCCTCTCTCGAGGAGATATTTTCAAAAATTGTTTTCCAAAACCCTAGGTGTAGTTTTCGGATTATGCTTAGTTTTTAGGTGACCTAACTCACCTTAATCAAGTTAGGTGGCGACTCCGAATCTTTTTCAAAAGCTCTTTGTTCAAATCAATTTTCAATTCAAACCTAGTCGCACTCGTTCTTCTAGGAGGGTGAGTTCTAACGAGAGAGTACATCATTTTTCCCGCTTGTGTGAGTATTCCTCGAGTGCGAAAAATCTGGGCGCGACAGCTAGCGACTCCACTGGGGACACTTAGAGGGTTAGGCCGTAGTCATGTCTCTTTACCCTTCACCCATGTAGAGTCTTTAATTAACTTGGTTCAATCTTATTCACTTTAAATTTTCAAAACTAAATTTTTAAAAATTGTTTTCAAAAAACATGCATTTATTCATATTATCTTGTATTATGTTTGCCATCCACATACTAACACTTGCATCGTTGTTTTGTAGGTGCACTTTATGTTTAAATTTTATTAACTGCTTTGCATGAATGTGATGTACAGGACGAATGGGAGTTGTTGGGTCCTTTCCTCCACTTTTAAAAATCACACACACACTGCATGTGCACTTGCATTCTGCATACTTGCATACCCTGATATGTCCTTTCTAGTTAGAAAGGGGGAACGGTATATTGGTTGTGGGCAAGATGCTGTGTCAGTTTCTTCGCCTACGGCCTCTTGATGGTTCCCCCGCTCGGATCACCAACCGATCATGGCACCACCTCGGGGAGTGGGCCTAGGTTTGAAGATCTGGGGACCGAGCCTTTTTAGGACGCATTAGTCAACCCTCAACCTCATACTCATATAGACACCATGCATAGCCGAACCTCTGCCAGATTTAGGACACGAGCACCGTTTTCAAAATCACGGAGGAAAGGGCGACTGCTCTTACTTTCATTTATACCTACTGTTATAATGCTTGTATTTATACTGTTATAATGCCTGTCTAACTATTCATGCACGCTTGTTTACTTCAATTGTACCTTCTCTCTTTATACTTTTTGCATATTCATGTTCATGCATTCAATATCCCATGTCCAGACAAGAGTTCCAAGTAACTCAAGTCACTGCATTCTCATGCATATGATCAACCCCATTGAGAGTGGCACCAACGTTACTCTCCCTTGCATTAAACCTACCCAAACCCTAAGGGTTCCCACGTAACCCTAAGGGACTCATTGCATGCATTTCAATCCATTCCACAAGAGGGGCCCCAATCCTTCTATGCTCACGGAGATAGGGTTGCCAAGAAGACAAGGGGCAATCAATCAACAAGGTCTCTCAATGACCTCCTCAATATCAAATCCAAGGAAGGCGAATCCGAAGACTTAAGAGTAGTTTAGGGTTTCCCTTTGTAAAAGTAGATAGATGGAAGTCCAAAGGAAAATGTTCCCCCTCCCCCTATTAATATGTATTTCAATTCTTTTGTATTTCAAACCCAAAATTTAATGTACTCCTTTATTTTTATGAATGAATGCATGAATGAGTGAAGGTTCCTACCTAACGGTAAGGTATCTGCATACAGGGGCAAATCCCCTATCTCCAAAAGTGAGCCAATACATCATGTTTAGTTTCTCCCTTTAAAAAGGGGCACCTTAGAGCATGCATTGCATAAAGACTTGTCAAGGTCAAACACTAACTCTTCCCTTTTGTTGGTTTTAGGTACCTTCTCTCGTTCCCCGATCTTACAAGCATGGAATTGCTTACTCTTGATACGTTAACTCAGTTACTAGTAGAGACAAGAGGAGTCAAGCATAAGATGACCGAAATGGAAGGCATGCTTTCCTCACTCTTATCCCACACAACCCGAGAGCAAGCAGAGTCCTTGGAAGCCCAAACCTATGATGGACGAAAAAGGATGAAGAAGGAAGATCATGACTGTGTCGCCACCATTGCTTCCCAACGACCTCCCCGGGCCGAGGGCCTTGCTCGCATGCCTTCCAAACCAACCCCTAACCAAACACAAGAATTATATGACCTTCCCTTCGGATATCATCCCGACCCTTTTGGCCCTGCCACCGAGAATGGTCCCGTTTTGAAACATAGAACCTGAAGCCCTTTTAATTCCTGAACCATCAACCCAACGGCGACCTCACCAAAACGTGGTCCCCAATCATCAAAAACATCTGCAATACCTCCTCGGACTAGGCGAACAGGCGGGAAGAAGCGGACATTTACAAAACTCGCGTGCTCACAGACCACGGTCTATTTTGGCCTCTTAGCAGCTGGGTACCTGAAACCTATACCTGCTCGACCCCAACCCAATCCCCCGCCTCATTACTTCAAATCTGCAGCAAGCTGTAAGTATCATTCGGATAGCCAAGGACACAACACTAAAGATTGTTTGGCCCTCAAGCATAAGATTCAAGACCTGATAGATAATAAGATCATTGGGATACGACCGGAAAATCCTTCTCCGAACGGCTTTGCAAACCTTCCACTGGACCATGCTGTCAACATCATTACAAGGTTTGGTAACAACAAGGTTTGTTTTGCTGCATGCCAAGAGATATATTACAAGGACGGAAAGGAAATGGAATGCGAATATGCCTGGTCACGATGTAACCCTGATGAGATGCCGACCCCCGAAGACAAACTTGTATACGGGTCTGTGAGGAAAATTGATGAGGAGTTGTCCAAACTCTGTAATAAGAATTCCCCATTGTGTATACCTGAGGAGCTTCGAGCCCCAATTGGAGGCCAGAGCAGAAAGCCCCGGGCACGACCTACGAATACGAATCGCCCGAGTGGTTTGTTAGAGAAACTCCGGAGCAAACAAATGAAGGCCAAACAATCAAGAAAGCTGACGATTACATCGTCACCGCCAACTCACTTGGAACTCCGGGAGAAGTATCTACCTATCCTGCCTTAACTGAAAATCTCAACCGTGGATGGAATGCAGACAAGGGCATAGGCCCAAGACCTTACTAGAAATGGGTTCTTTACACAAGCGTACAAGAGAGGGGTGTTTTCACCCACTTTCTTTCTATCCCTTTTACTTCTTGTTTTTAAATTAATGTCTACATTTTCTTATTAAGAACTTGATGCTTTCCGTAAACATAATAATAATAATCAAATGACAGTCTTTTATTCCATTGCTGTTGTCTTGTTTTTCCTGGGAATAGTGACTACTTTCTACGCGAGGGGCATGGTTTGTCTTATGGAATGATCCAACTTGACGGGATGATAGCACGAGTTAACCACTCGCCAAATGATCAGCCTTCCACAGAGAGAGAGAGAATGAGGATGAGTGAGAATACTACCCAAAAGCAGCACTTGTAGGACTCTGAGGCTAAGCGATGTGTGGCCAGTTTATCAAAATGAAGAGGAGCCATCTTTCATTCCCCCACATATAAAGAATAAATAACTAAATAAATGAAAAAATGTGTTCATATTCCCTTTGCTTAACCCCTAGTGCCTCGCGGAAAGCGAAAATTTTTATTTGTCAACCCTGATCCAAAACTGTCCTCCCCACACTGGGGCAGACAATAGTTAAGAACTCTAGGAGTGGTGTCCATCTCTATCATGCTAGGATAGTGTTGAAAAACTCTATGGATCAAGCAATCCAATTCAAAGTGAAGAGAGGCCCTCATTTCATTTCCCATACGGTCAAAAGCAATCCCTTGCCAAACCCGTTGAGCCACTTATCCTTTCTTAACAAAACCCCAACCTAGGGATTACTGCCCACACTGGGTATATTGAACTTCCAAGGAAAAGATTTAAGGGGAAAGGGTTAAAGAATTGTTTCCTTTCATAAAAGGAAAGAAAAGAAATAGAAAGGAAAAGCAAAAGAAAGGAGTTGCCAAGGGGTAAGAGGCCAAAAAAAAAAAAAAAAAATGTTTTTTTGAAAAAAAAAAAAAGGGGGGGGGGGGCCTGAAGAAAATCATGATTGAGTTAACTTCAAAGGCATAGTGAGAGGATTGAAAGAAAAGAAAGTCATCTTTATCTCAAGAAGTACATGAAAAGGGTGAAAGAACAAGGTCATTGTCACCCTGAGAAATACATGGTCAAAAGCAAGAAGGAAATTTAAAGGTGATCCTAGGTTACAAGAAAACCCAGTAGGTACAATAGGTTTGAACCTTTACCCTTTCTTGCAAAACCCTAAAACCCTGGCCTACATTACAACCCTATTAAAGTTCCCTCTGATTGAAAAAATTGCTTGATCTAAATGAGTTAGATACGCTGCCAAAGCTTAAAAAAAAAAAAAAAAAAAAAATGGATGCTAATCCTATTGAAAAACGGTTAAGGACAGTTTGGATCTAAACCCTGCTGAAAACAACATTGAATTTGAGCCTACATATCCCGTCGTTTCTAAAACCCCATAACCTAGCCTACATTACGGTCCTAAACAAAGCCTTCTCAGATTGAAATGACTGGCCACTTATCACTCTGCCAAAGGTCAGGTAAGTTATTGCTAAGGCCCCGAGAGTCGAGAGTCTCAGCCCAATAACCCTATACACTAACCTTAAGATAGAAAGTGGGAGGCGGTCAAGAGGTTGAGAAAGGTTCGAACTGCTATCATCCAATCAAGATAGGGTTAAGCCAAAGGAGAGGCTAAACCCCCGAAGAGGAGGGAGTTACCATTCCCAAGGCTACAAGTCTAACAGCACCCTGTGTCATTCTATTAACATATTTCTAACCTGTGCATATGTTTAAAACAAAAAAAACAAAAAAAAAAGAATCAGCATGAGCTTTGCACACATAGGATATAACTCCTTGTAGGAATAGAAGTCATCAGCATCAACTCATGGAATAAATATCACATGCCTCTGATCATATATATCTGTCTATCTGTGCATCTAAGTACCATAAACATCCATCCTTATACAAAACTATGCAAAATAAAACTGTCTAACATCAGTACATCTCAGGAACAAGGGGAAAAGGGGGAGCAGAGTCTCTACAAGGGGCATCTCTCACAGGTCGAAATCAATATCATACGGATCAAAATCCCCGAAGCCCGGCATCGGAGGAGGAGGATAACTACTCGAAGCACCACCATCCTGCAGGGAAGACAGAACCGAAATCAGCTGCATACAAAAGGAACTAAGCAATAGCAGAGCAATAAGGAGCAAAGAGAAGAATAACTTACCCCCCCACTGCCCATCTGTGATAACCGAGCCGTCAGGGAAGCTACCTCGGCCTGGTACTGGTCCCGCTCCATCTGGTACCGATCTCTCTGGTCTCTCACAGCAGTAAACTCGGCCTGGGGCACATATCCTCCAGCCCGGCGCCACAAGTCAACCACCTCCTGCCCAACAGCATACCCACTGACTACTACCTCGAACCGGGTAAAGGCACCAACCGAATGGGCTCCGAAGTGCGCAGCGTAATCCGTATCCGGAGGAAGCAAGAACTCGGCACCTGACTGGCGCTCCTGGTAGGGGATAGGCACTCCTGCCACTAGGGCTCCAAACATATACTCTGGCGGAGCCCTTGCTGATCGAAACTCCTCGTGAAACTGTCTCCAGTGCCGCTCTCCAAGGTAGGACTCCCAGGTGTCATCACTGAGAAAAGCAGCTCTCGACAAGGACAGCGGGACCAAGTACCGGACTGTCTCGTAATGGACTGATCCAATGAAAGGCTGCCATGTCACATCCCTCACCTCAATCAACTCCAAGTTAGCCCGGAGCGTCACGAAGTCAGTAATCTCTGATCGCTGGGCTACCCGGTCACGAGCCCACCTCAAAGTGCGAGGATAGAGATCATCATTAACAACTGCGGGGCGACGCACTGGCAGGTACTCATAACTCCACCAGACAAGGAAAGGCCAAAAGCTAGTCATGCTACCTCAGCGAGAAGAAGTCCGAACCCGCATCGATCGAAGAAAGCAACCAAAAGAAAATGACCCCCAGTCCAACTCGGACAAAGCTCCCAGATCGGCTACTATACTCACCAGACGGCACGGCACGAGTGACTTGTTGTTGTTGCAGAAGCAGCTAAAGATGATGTACAACACAAGTCGCCGTCTCATGATGTCCTGCCGGGCAGGCGATGGCTCGGTAGCAAAAGTACGCTCACCCTGACTAATCCAAGAGACTGGGAATGCAGAACGCTCAGGCTGGGGCAAGTCCAACAGCAAACAGGCCTCGTCCCTGCTGACCAGGTGCAGGGTGATCCGCCGGCCGACAAAGGAGAGTCCTGTAATAATCGCCCAATCTAAAGGAGTAGGGCCTAACTCGAAGCCGACGAAATGGAAGATCCCAGTCTCCCCGAACCACCGCTCAACTAATGCCAATACCAAATGCCGGTTCAGGCGGTCAGCCTGTAATCCCATAAAGGCACCGAACCCGATCTCTGCCAAGAAGGCACGGTATGATGGGGCAGCCTGCTGCATGGTCACAAAAACCTGATGAACGGCCCCTTGGAAAGCTGTGTGTACTCGCGGAGGTGGCAAATGCTGTCTGGAGTATACACTAGGATGATATGCCAGATCCCCAAGAGGTGGGACATCTGGTATCTGCAAATCTCCCAAGTCGGCATCTGTCTGCCTATGCCTGGAAGAAGCTCTCCCATAGCCGGTCACCTGGTCCCCAAGGCCCGGTACCTCCTCCTCGGCGTCAACCTCCTCAGCAAAAGCCTACTCAACCGGAGGAAAAGGGTCGATAGGTAGTCTACTCCCCTGCCCGCTCTGGCTAGATGAGGATCGTCCGGTGGATCGTCGGCTACCTCTGGATCGACTAGAACCGCCAGCAGAATCGGTCCGGGCCGCCTTCCCCGAGCGGCGTCTCCTCTCGGAACCGTCATCACCTGCGTCTGCCATCCTAAAAAGGTAAGCCAAGGTAAGTGATGTAAATATACCATCTATGCAATTTAAATAACAGTAAAATAAAACAAACAAATAACATAAAACAAATAAACGATTTTGAATAACAAATCAAAAACAAAATTCTCATTTATAAATGGTTTTAGTGGATGCAATCAAATCAAGATGACACTTGACGACACCCCAAAAACAGCCTTTCGGACCCTAATTGGAAACTTCTTCTACACGGTCTTGCCTTTCAGCCTCAAGAACGCGGGAACCACCTACCAGCGCGGCATGACCGCGATCTTCCATGACATGTTCCACAAGGTAGTGGAATGCTATATTGATAACCTGGTAGTCAAGTCCAAAGAAGAAGCATCCCACTTAAACGATCTCCAGCTCATCTTCAAAAGGTGCCGCAGACACCACCTTCGCATAAACCTCCTGAAGTGCGCCTTCGGAGTCACCCCAGGAAAATTCCTTGGGTGCATTGTCCACTGACACGGTATCGACCCCGATCCTACCAAACTTGCAATAGTTCATAACATGCCGCGCCCCATTAACCAAGACGAACTTCGAACCCTCATTGGTCGAGCGTCCTATCTCCGGCGTTTCATCCCCTCTATGAGCGAGATCACCTAACCTTTCAACCCCCTTTTGAAAAAGGACACCCCCTTTGTATGGCTTCCGTTGCACCAGACTACCTTCCAGGTCCTCAAGGACACTTTACTTTCCTCACTTACCATGATTCCTCCCCAGCATGGCATACCCCTACTGTTGTACCTCACCTCTACCCCCAGGTCCATAGGAACCTTGTTAGCCTAAGAAGTTGAGGGGATCGAACAACCTGTGTATTACATCAGTCACGTGATTTAAGGGGCTGAAACCCGATATACCCCAATCGAGCGCCATTGCCTGGCCCTCATCTTTGCCACTAGAAAGCTACGCCATTATCTCTTGGCATTTTCTCTCCATCTCATCACTGAGTGTGACCCTATCAGATTCCTACTCTCGCGCCCTGCGCTCGCAAGCCGCCCAGCCCGCTGGCTTTTGTCTTTGGCCAAATATGACATCACTTGTAAAACCCCTACCTCAGTCAAGAGCCAGGCCTTAGTCGATTTGTTGGCCCACTTCCCGAGCGGCACATACTAACCCCCTTCCGAAGAACTCCTCGGCAATGATTTCCAAGCTGCCGCGGCCTTTATTGAGGAAGAATGGACCCTCACATTCGATGGTTCCTCCACCTCTGAAAATGGAAGAGCAGGTATCGTCCTTTTGTCTCCTTGGGGCTCCGAAATCAACCTCTCTTATAAGCTGGCCTTTCAATGCTCGAACAACAAGGCCGAGTACGAAGCCTTGATCTTAGGCTTCTTGGTGGCCTCCACTGTCGCAGTGACTCACCTCTATATTCATGGAGATTCTAACCTCGTTATCAAACAAACCACGGGCAAATTCGCTATCAAGGAGCCAGCCCTAGCCTCCTACCGAACCATCTACCAACACCTTATGGGAAAGTTCGCGGCCATTTGCCTAGAGCATGCCCCACAATCTCACAATCGCCACTTTGACGCCCTGGCCACCTTGGGCTCCAAGTCGAGGTAGGCAACATCCCCACAAAGATCAAAGTTTTTAAGCACTCGCTCCCCTACTCGATCACCAAACTTTTACCAGAAGAGCCACCAGCAGGTGACTGGCGCACCCCCATTTGGGCTGCGCTAGTTGAGAAACAGTGGGCTCTCCTGTAGTAAGATTTGAAGCTCTTTATCATCTACCAGGGCACCCTCTACTACCACGCCCTTGGTGGTTGCCTTGCTCGCTACATCGACCCCCACGAGGGCAAACTCAGGCTCCATCAAATCGATGAGTGCTCTTGCGGAACCGCCGACACCCGCCTCCATCATCAACTCTAGCAGCAGGGATACTATTAGCCCACCATGGTTCAAGAAGCCACATCCCTCTAAAACCAGTGCATCAAATGTCAAATCTTCCCGTCTCGTCTCGAATGCCATTTCATAGAAACCCCCGCAGACTGGCGCAACCCTACATTGATTTCCTCCATGAAGCGACAAAAGGGGTCCTGTGGCACGCTTGAGAGGGACAGCTTCTACCCATTTGGTGTAGAGTTCTGTGGACCCTTTTTGTCGCTTCGTAAATACATCATTTGCCGCTTCAGGCTTCCTAAGGTTATCCTTTCAAATAATGGAACCCCTTTTGTTAATTACAATATGGGGTTGCTTCTAACGTCAAATAACATCATCCATCACAAGTCAATACCTTACTACCCAAAAAGAAATAGACAAGATGAAGCCACAAATAAAAACCTCATCAAAATACTCAGTCGAATGCTCGAAGACCACCAAACTCAGTGGTCTTACGTCGTACCCATGGCGCTCTGGGCGTACAAAACCTCCAAGCGGCGCTCCACCCAAATGACACCCTTTTCCCTGGTTTACGGAGCTGAGGCTGTCCTCCCAGTCAAAATTACCGTTCCATCAGCTCGAATTGCCCTCGCCAGTAGGGTACTCCACGATCATCGACCATAGTAGCTCGAGTCCTTGGAGGAACATCGCGATAAGACGCATGCCAACCGCCTCACCTACCAACAATGCATCGCCTGACCTATGACGCACTCGTGTGACCACAACAGTTCCAGCAAGGAGACTTGGTCCTGCAAGCCACCCCCAAATCATGAGAGGAACCTCCACTACCAAATTCGCATCAAAGTAGGACGGCCCTTTTGAAATTCGAGAAGCTAACGCCAACAGGTACTATAAGATTCCTAGACCTGGCTCCACCGCCGCTCTATTGCCCATTAATGCCAAGTGGCTTAAAGCTTATTATCCCTAATACCCAACATCTTAGCAATTCGTTTTGTCATTTTCATTGTCAAACTGTCCTTATTGTAATTACCAGCCTCGTATCGCAAGTTTGGCCTTTTCTGCAGTGCATCAATTACATTTAGTACATCCCATTACTAAAGAAGAATTTTTAACAGATGAATCATCACTCTTTATTTCAAAGTCTTACTTTAAATTACATCACCATTACAACTCAGCTCTTTTGAGCTTGTTACAAATCATGAAATGCCCTACACTGCGGGTCTTCAAACTCGGCAGCCCTCCATGCCAAGGCTTCCTTGGGCAAATAGATAGGCCCCACCTCGAGTAACTTTGGAGCACGAGCACAAGCTACAAGCTGCTCCCCAATCCCAATGCCTCTCATTCCAAATATGCTAGGAAGGGAAGAAGACAATACGCCCCAGATACCAAATAAACAACTATAGGGCAGCCTTCCCCTCGAGCACACCACCTGTACTACTCGTTCCCCCACCCGATTCCGACAGCACACGTCCAGGGTTGGGCTAAACTCACAAGCACCGCATACAGTTGAATCACCGTTAGAGTTGAGCGCGCCCCATACACAGATTTCTCCCAAGATGCCTTAGTACCTCTCCAAGAAGAGGCTCTTCGACTTGAGCATCCCCAGGCCAAGGCTGTGCACGCCGTATGCAGAGGGAACCTTCACCCAAAGTCTCTGGTTATCAAGGTGCCCCCCGCTCCTAATTTCCCCAAGATCCCCTTCAAGGACAGGTATCAAAAGACCCCGCAAAGGAGAAAGTTATAGCCCCACGGGATCTTATCTCCCCTCATGGATGGTGGAGTTCAACATGGAAATTTTTCCTAGACCACCCACTCCCATATAATCTCCCCCATCTCATTGAGACTGGTGGAATTTGTCCTACCTATCACCCTCTATTTATAGCCCGCTGGCCTCAAACCCCAAGGCATACGTCACTTACCCTACCTTCTTTTTAGAGATTCCTGACACCCCCATACCGACAACTAGCCACGGGGACTTGACCGCTTGAGCATGGTGATACGACTCCTCTTAACCTCTTTGCAGCAGCTGTCTAATTAGTGGCAGACCCTTAGCTCATTGCCTTTACCCAGTGTACGCCTTTACCACTTCCCCTAAGACTCCATCAAAGGCACGCCCACCATCTAGCCTGATGCCACAACTATTGCATTCGACACGTGCAGCCGTGGAATTCACCGTACCTCCAACAAACATTTGCCACCCTCAGGGCCATGGCCCTTCACGTAGCAAAGGTGCATCAGTAACGGCACGCTCGAAGTTAGTTATGCACTTTTCATGAACACTCGAAAGTATTCCCCAACGCTGCTCTAGCTTGGCCTTATTAACCGTCGATGCTTTCATGTCTCGCTCCAGGCTCTCCAACCATGCCTGTTGCCTCCGAACTTCGTTTTTCTACTCCCCTATAGCCTGATCCAGCTCCGTCAGGTGGCTCACCAAACTTACTATCCTCCCACCAGCCACAGTCATCTAACTAGTGCGCTCCAACAGCTGCTCCAGCCAAGTCATGTCAAATTTCATCTGTTGTATCTCCTCCACACTAATGGTCACTGCACCCCAGTCCCCCGCGTCCAGGCTCGTCATGGGCTGGCTATCCAACTACTCCAAGAACAAGCCGAACATCTCCATAACCCCATGCCTCATGAAGGGACCCTACTTGTGATGATGAGTGAAGGTCTCAAGAGCCTCAGTGAAGACTTTATGTAGCCTAGGTAGATAGTCCTCCTTGACTCCAACAAAGAGGACGATTGGATCAAACACCACTTCCCCTTCTTCAGTAGTCCCGGCCATAATCCTGACAACCCCATGGGCCTCCCTCACCAGCTAATCCCCTCTGGCACCGGATGTCCCACCACTTGGGTTTTTTATGGCCTCAGATGCCTCCCTCCTAGACTCAGCCTCACCTTGCCCTGCCTCCCCCTCATCCTCCACCTCCTTGAAGGCACTGGATCCTCTAAAGCTGTCCTTTGCCTCGTTTGCCTCCGGGAGTCTCAAACTACTAAAACCTGGGCTTTAGCACACCCCTTCCCGACCAAAATTTAGGGGTCTCAGCTACAGTCTCCCTTTCCACCCACGGGCCGGGGGGGGGGGGGGGGGGGGGGGGGGGTCACCACCGCGTTCCTTGATTTGTCTATCATTTCAACAACAGGTGAGGGAGCCTCTTCGTACCATCCCAAAAGTAGCATGGGCGCCCTAATGGCTACCTCAGCAGCGGGTTCATTTCTCATAGGCTCGTGCCCCATCGGCTCATCAATGTGCCCTTCACCGGGCTCTTCCACCAAATCTATCACCACTTGGGCGATATTCACCCCATGTTCGTCAATCAGCCCGGCGATCAATACAGCCACCTAAGAAATTAGTGGGCTAGCTTCACCCTCAACCACTGGGGTACCTCAGGCTCAGCGTCAACAGTTAGTAATGGCGGCGTCCCAGGTGCGGCCTCTTCTTCCTCATCCCTCAGTGACATCAGCCCCTCCACTGATATGCTTCGCCCTGCGGGTCTCTTGTGGGCCACTTGGGCACTAGGGCCCCTTTATGTAGGACGCGCGGCCACTTTGTACCATAGTTGCACGGAAACCCATTTGGGGGGTGGAAATGCGTTTCTTCGGAAACGCATTTCCGGGACGGGTACGAAACTTGTTTCAAAAATTTAGGAAAACGCCGGGGAAACTCTTTGGATACTTAACGGAAACTCTTAGGAAACGTTTGAGAAACTCTTGAGAAACGTTTCGGAAACTTAAAGTATTAATTTTTATATATTTTTTCCCTTAAGTTCTAACTATCTATGAAATTATTTGCATAGGTTTCCACTAAGTTTCCCAAATGTCTCTACTAAATTTCCCCAAGGTTTCTACTAAGTTTCCCAAATGTCTCCACTAAGTTTGTTAAAAGTCTCCTTTGAATTTCGAAAAAGTTTTCTATTAAGTTTCCCAATCGTTTCCCGCTTCCAGTTTCCCCTTATATTTTTTGGCCGCGCTTCTCGCTTCCGTTTCCCCTAATGTCTCCCGCTTTCGCTTCCCATTTCGGCAACTATGCTTTGTACCCTTGCCTACTGCCCCTACCGGCGAGTGCCTTTCTTAAATGCTTGATACTCTTCCCCCCTCTGGCAGGCGCAGCAAGAAGTCCCTCAACACCAAGCCCGGCACTCACTGCAGCTTTGGCACTAGTCTCGTCATTCAAAAGGTCCCTTAGATCGCCCAACGAGTTTGTGGGAATGGGTAGCACCCCGCCGTCCATGGGTTCATCCCTTCGCGAATCATGTGCCTTGGTAGCCTACAACATAACAGATCAATTGTCAGAATCTTCCCCTTTATGACACATTTTTTGTCTTACTTAGTCCAATAAGCTTACCCTCTGCCTCTTGTTAGCCGTGGCCAGCTCAATCGCGCCACCGCTTGCTGGCTCCCGAATTACCACTCCCGAGGCCTGTAGAATGAGAATACTTAGAAACATTTTTATACGACACCAATAGTTCAGAAATAATATAAATCACACCAACAACATACCTTACGCTTCTGCCTGACCACGACAGAAGGTGGTTCAAGGCTGCCACTACTCACGAGCTTAACCATTTTCACACCTGCCATGTATAAAAATTTCAGGAGTACTAACACCCCGTCCACCATCTCCGATATGAACTGCTCGTCCTTGCAACACAGCTCCACTACTACTATCTTCAAGCGACGAGCCCGTTTGCTAAGGTCTCCAGTTTGCCAAAATGCGAGGCTTACGCAGCGTGCACAACCCATGCTCCTCTTGGACCACGTCCTCAAACGCCGAGGCCGAAGCTCCACGAGCGTATACTTGTTAAAGGCCTCCAAGTTTTTCTTCCAATATATTCTCCATACGCATGTCCCTTCACCTTAGCGCCGCCCGCCACATACCTTCATCCCGTTAAAAGGCCGCATAGCAACCTTCATATCCGTCATAATAAATTACGCCAAAGAGTCTCGCACCAAGCTAGGCTTGGCAACAAAATTTGGAAAGCCTTGATCATAGCCTAACTAGCGGGCCACTCGGTGAGGATTGTAAGATACTGTCTCGAAGGTCGCGGTAGCTGTAAGGGAGGGAATGCCCCCAGGGATAGCCCAGAGCAACTCTCAGCCATGGCCTCAGTAAAATCGTCATCCTCCTTCAGTAACACTTTCTAGCCATCATCTTGGTACATATCAAAGCCTGCCATACTAGACAAGGACTCCATATAAAGGCGCACTTCAAACTCAGCTGGCTCGTCAATCACCCTTTTCAGACTGGCGCGAGGCACTACATCGACCCACCTCAACTTGCAATAGTAAACGTCCTCCTCCTCCTCTGCCTCTTCGTCAGCCTCGTCATTTTGAACTGTGCGGGCAATTGGCGCTGCACTCCTAAACCTCTCAAAGAGGAACATCTGAATGAAGTTGGTGCACACATAGCTGCACACATCATAACGTCCCATGGACTTCATCGCATTCACCTTCATCTGATCAAGGCGGGAATAGATGGTCCCCAAGAACAAAGGCCCCAAGGCCAGATGCCTCCCACTTGCCAACGCGGCTAGCATTGGATAGAGGGAGTAATTTACCGCATCAAATGGAGGCCCCTTGAAGACATGACGAGATAGCCATACGGTAAAAAACGCAGCCAAATGAAACGGGCTATGAAGCCCCACCCCCTCGACACCGCACTGACGCTCTTCATTGGTATACTCCTCAGCCATGGCCACCTCTCTAGGCAACCCCCTCAGATCATGGTACCTGTAGATGGTCCACCCCTTGAAGGTGTTCTTTTTGCTCGGGGGAGCCTTCGCAAACTCGCTCACCGCTCGTGTAGCCGCAGCTTGCCTCGACTGTAAACCCTTCAATATTTTCCATTATTGGGAAGACAGCTCAAAGGTGCAGGGGTCAATATCCCCCACGATGGGAAGCCTCATCAAGGCACTCACATCCTCCAAAGTAGGGCTGAACTCCCCACTAACAGTCACAAGCGTATGGGTCTCAACACTCTATTGCAATAACAGCATATCCAACCACGGCGTATTCCTCTTCATATTTTGGCTAAAGGTGCTCATCACAGCCTCGTGGATACCGGCCCGCTGCAAAATCTCTATGAACTCGGCATTATCAAGAACTTCCTCAGTCCAAACCTCCAAACCCTCCCTAGATGTGCAATAGCTATCCCAGGCGAGGAAAGCATAAGGACACTCCCCCTGCTCTATTGTAAAGTGTACGCACGACTTGGGCGTAATAAAAGTCTTGTGCGTGGGCCTAGCCTCCTTGCGGGCAAGGAACAGTGGAGTGCTAGCCACAGGCCTCTCCACATCGAAGTATGGGAGCTTCGTCCATAACGTATCCTCGCCCCCCAAATAAGGAGCTCGACACCAATAGTCCGCGTTTGGGACACGCTTACCCCCTTCTTCAAGTTCTTCTTCTCGTTCGCCCCCAAACCTCAGGGTAGACTCGCCACCAAAGTAGATGCTTGTGACATCTTCAGCATCGGTAGAAGACCAAGGTGTGAGAATCTTTAACTAACGGGGGCTCGAAAAACCTCTTAACACACACACAGGAAAAGCCTAAAGAACTTTGAAGATCAATGATTCAAGAAGGAACAATCTCAAAAGTGAAAATGAAGAATCACGAGCGCCCCAGACGAAGGTCAAAAGTTCAAAAGTATGGAACTGAGACCAAGGACCTCTTTTATATCTCTCAACAGGTGCCTCAAAAATGAAAAGTCGCCAGTAATGATGATTACCATCAATCGTTGCGTCCCTCAACCGTCAAACGGTCGAGTTGATCGGCTCGTAACGGTCACAAATCACAAATGGCAGCCATCCGCATTAATGACAGACATAACGCCTTGGACACATGGCAGCTCGGAGATGGTTTTGAATGATTAGGCATTTCAACCGTCACCTCCAACGGTCACACCGGTCTCCAACTGCTACAAACAACAGTCACATCACTTACCCAACCACGTGATATGCACGTGCGCACCCATTGGCTCAAATGGCCACACATGTACAAAGGGGGGCTAATGTAGGTACCTATTCAGCAGGCGCCACATGGCACCCTATTTGTCCACCTAGCAGACCACGTGGATCCCTTGGGTACCTCAAAGTCAAACATGGGTCAAATTATTCTTGGACAAACCAGTGTGGCGCCCTCGCCCCCGTGGCAAGCTCAGTGCCCCACCACTAAGCCTCGTTCAAATAGCTCCAAGAGCTCTGCTTAAGCCAGGCCCCGCGCCTGCATGGCTTCGGCCAAAATGAGCACTTGTACAAAACAGGCTTCACGCCTAGCACGCCTCAAGACCCCGCGTCTCACCATCTAACAGGCTTAGGACCCTAACTTCTTAACTTACCCTCACTCAGGACCCCTCTCCATGGGCAGTAAAACGGAGGCTAAAACCAAAGGGACCATTGAACAGTGCGCTCGTGGGACCAGTCTTATCAACCAGCTAAGAGAGAGAGATCTACCCTTAGAACCACTCAAATACCGTATCTTAAGCATTAAATGCTGACCCGATGCACATTTAATACTATAGATACGTGGTGAGTCATGGCTAGACAAGTGCTTGATGCCTTGGCAGAATGCACATCCAATCGCCCGCCGCAGCCCTGACATAGCCTGTCCAAGTCATGATGGCGGAGCTCAGGCCTACCCAATTAGTGGACGCCATGTGTCCATGCAATGTCAATCACTACTCACTATGAATACTCTCAGCACATTTATAACAAACAAAGACAACTTAATCACATTTATTATATAAGTTACCACAGACTCATGAATCTCTCTCTCTCTCTCTCTCTTTCTTGTCTGCTCTTGGTTCTTGCCCCTCCACAGCCGAGAGACTCGAGTGAGTTATTTTTAGTGACCGCCAGGACTCCCAAACAGGCCCACGCCCTGGTCAACCCTAGGCTCTCGGTCCACACGTACAAACACAAATATTAATGTTTTGAAAATATCATTTGTGTCTATCTTAGGCATTTTTCAATTTAAATGTTCTAATAAATTAGAATTAATTATTTCCTGACTACTACTAATTTTTTGTTTTCCCATTATATCTCCCATATTTACTAATTCATCACTCTCTTCTATGTTCATTACAGAATACACTTCTTCATATATACAATCTTTATATTCTACGTCTGATTCTATTGTTTCTATCTATCATATACTTTCAATATCGCTTTGTTCTACTTCAAGAAATACAAGTTTGAAATTCTCTTCTATTTTCTCACATAATTAAGTATAATTATTATTTTCTTTATTATTTCTTTTTGAACATTCATTAGCATAGTGTCCGCTTTATTTAAATAACCAACATTTACTATCTTTCTTTTTCTTTGGACAATATTTGCTTTTGTCTTCTGTATTATTTATTTTTCTTTTGAAATATCTTCTTTTTGGATTTTTCATTTTGTATGCTTTAGATTTTCTAAATCTATATTTATTATACATTTTATATGGTTTAGTGTATTTATTATATTTTTTTATTCTTTTTTGTTTCTGTCCTACAACCCCATTTAGTAGGAGAATCTTCTAATTTTTCACAAAAATTATTTATATTTTTAGATGCTAATTTACCTACCTTTTGCATCTTTTGTTTATTACATTGTTTTCTAATTCATTCCTTTGCAAATGATATTCTTTTTCCTAGTGTACCACTTGCTTGACTACCTTCAAGTGTTTGTATCTATTTTTCGTATGATTCTCCAATTTGTTCACCTATTTTATAAGAAAATTTTCTAAAATATTTGCTAATATTTGATTGATATCCTAACTTATAGTATAATTCTTCAAATTCGCAATTGAAATTATCTAAATAGTATATGTCACATAATTCTAATTGTTCTAATTTTATTCTATTTAGTCTATGTTTCATTGTTCTTATTGTTCCGAAAATACATTTCTAGAAAATTATGTTCTTATACTATCTTTGAATTTTTTAATAACGATTTTTACATTAACTTCTTCTTTTATCTTATCCTTATTTTAGTTCTGTCCACCAATTTGCTAGAATTTCTTTGAATGTATTTACTATATAATGATATATTTTTTCTTGCTTCCAGTGATTTTTTTTATGTTTACTTTATAAATCATAGTAGTTGCCTATACATTAATTGCTTTGTGTCTGTTTGAAACATAATCTAAGTTTAAACGTATTCCTGAGTCATATATTACGTCACTTTTTATTGTCAATCTTACTTGATTGTTGCATTCCATAATATATTTTCTTATGATTATCGTTTTCATATTTTCCTTCCCATTTAGGAAATTTTTTGTTATTTTCTTGTTATCTTCTATTTTGATCTTTTTACACAGGTCGAGGGCTACCTTGACTACTTCTTTTTTTGGCACTACATTCATTTTTGCATTTTCTAAAGTATTTAATTGTCCTATTGTTTTTACTATTTTATTTAACTCTTCTCCATTGCTCTATTTCTCAAACCTATCAAATAGTTTTTCTATTGTCATTTTCTCATATATTCTCAAATTTATTTATTTTTAACTTGATATTCTCCATTTCCTATTTGTAATTTATCTTCTTCTAATAATTTAAATAAGTTGGGCTATTCGTTGAGAATTAAGTGATCTAAGAATTCGAATTCTTCATCACTTTCTATTTTTATGTTATTTATTTCGTTTATTAAGTTTATATCTATTTCTTCAATCTCATTTATTCTAATTCTACTTCTTTTATCATTAAAGTTCTTTGATACTCAGATCGATAAGTTCTTATATTACTGCTTTCATCTTTGTGTACTATTATTTGTTTATTGTTATATTATTTGGTTATATCTGTTTTAGAGTTTTCAATTATAGTTCCTAAATGTCTTATTTCATTTATTATTTCTAGTTTATTATTATTAAACATAGCTTTTAATAAAGAAATAATGCTAATATTTTGTTTTACAATAGTTTTTATACCATCTAATATAGTTATTTGATTAGTATTCATTATACTTTTGTATTCGTCTATATCAATATTATCTTCTTCTATTTTAGCTATTATTTTTTCTATAATATCCATTTACTTATTACCAAATTGTTCTTCTACTATTTTCTTTAGATCTTTTAGTGTAGAAATATAGATATTTACTAAATTAGTTATAGTCATTTTTAATTCTAATATTTTATTATTAAGAATTTCGTTTAGCATTTTTTCTAACCTTTCTATTGTTGTACTAAAATGTTATTTTGTTCTTATAATTTTATTAGTCTTTCTTCTAATCTAGTTTTTTCTATTAGATTATTTCTTATTTCAATTAATATATCAATAATATAATTACTTTGTCCTACAGTACTTGTATGGTTTTCGTCAACTCGTCGATGGATTTGGTGAGTGAAATCTTCTCCTTAATTACTACATACACACTTATAATATTCTGAAATATTTTTCAAACAAATTATTATACGTATCTCAGGCTTTGATACCAATTTTGCACATAGTTAAACACAACAGAGATTCTAAATAACGACACAAATTTTATAGGGGTTATGAGTATCAATTTTAAGGAACTTTAATAACATGTAAAACTAAAATCGGATTTTCTACTAGCGCTTTACTTCGTTCTGGATATTAAGTTGAAAGTCATACTTGGTTGGGAATAAAGTCTATAAAAAAAAACTTGCTTTTTGTAAAGAGCCATTAATAGTGAGCCCAAATTGATGTGGCTTGCATCAACTGACTGAATGCTTAATTAGACGTGCTCTTATAGGAATTCCAAATGGCTTATCTGTTCTATTACAAAAATGCTATTGCAAGCAATTTTGGTTTGTTTACTTAAATTATCGTGGCTTGGCATTTCAAAAGAAAACAATATTTGAGTATGAGGTAAAATGAGGTGAGGAACACCCGTATTACGAACTTCCTACCTCTAATATATAATAATGAATTACTTCTCTTTCTCTTAGGTCTTTGGTAATGGACTACACAAGACAAGCGGGTAGTCCTTTCCGGACCATGAAACTGGGGATGAAGGCTGGATTCAAACCTGATTATGCATGACTATACGTGCAAGTATATGCATTGCAGACAAAATCAAAAAATTATTTGAAATCTTATGCCGAACGATCTTGTTTATCATGCAAGGTTTTGGTGGGTGGTCTAAGGCAAAAAGTGAATTTTCTTTTCTAGGGAACGGGTAGACCCAAAAAAAAAAAACACTAATTATTGCATTCTCTTTGATTTTATTTCTTTTAAGATAATCAGTGGATATCTAGACTTGAAATTTGCGCGTGCAAATGCAAGATATGGGTGCGTCATCTAACCATGCTTTCTAAAACAAATTTCAAAGGCTCCATCATCTTGACCTTAATACTTGAATCCAACTAAGATATCAAATCACCAATAAAATATTTTATTGTTGGAGTAAGGTCGAGTCCCCAATAATGGTAATCACATGCGAGAACAAAACAATTCATGGGCCATCTGGCCCCAGCTCTTGTAGTTTGAATATAACAACTGTTTTAACCCTTCCATATGGGCCTAGCCTTTGTGTCCTGCCAAGTTCGCCAACCCACATATAATACCAAGATTCTGAACACCTCATTCTCACAGCCTCAGAAGAACTGTCCTCGGGCTATAGGCAATTAAAAAAATGCTATTCTTCCATAATATGTGTATGACACTTACTGCTAAAAATTTTCCTTTAATTTCGCTCTCTCTCTCTCTCTCCCTCTCCCTCCTGGAAATGTTTGGATGGCAAGTCATAAGCTAATGTATATCCCATACATATGCATAACTCATTTAGTGTATGACAACAGTACCCATAGCTGCCTTTGCCCCCAATCCCAATATAAGGCCTACTAAAGTCTCAATAAACAAGCTTTCTCTAGCTATCATTTGGCCTATAAACGAATAGCAAAGTCACCGGGATGAGTCGAATAGCCCAATTCTTCTGCCAGTCACACATCCCATTTGCTAAAAAGACACAGGCCATGAGCCACACCACACTCGGTTTAAGCTTGTATTTCTGTGTCTGTACAATGTCCACACAGTAATCTGTTTTGTCTATATAATGTCAAATATGTACTCCTCTGGCTGGTAAACACCACACTCAGTTTAAGCTTGTATTTCTATATTTCTGTGCAATGTCCACACAGTAATCTGTTTTGTCTATATAATGTCAATTCTGTACTCCTCTGGCTGGTAAGCAACTTTAGTAACAAAGATACATACATACCATGAAAAGGCCTTCAAAGAATGCCTGTGGGCACTAACCGCTCTCCGGTGCATGTATATACAGCAACAACTCTGTCGAAGGATTGAGGGTCCAAAGTCACGAGGAGACCTGAGCAATTGATGAATTTCACGAGTATAACCACCACAACCTTCTTTCCTGGACTTTGGGCGTGTATGTCTTGATGGATGGACAAGAGGCCTACTTCCCAAGCACCGTCTAACATGCTAATTACATTCTTCATAAAGAAGGATCAGTTCAAATAACAGCTAAAAACCAACCTCAGAGATTTAAATTTTCAAAAACCAAATTCAGCCGGACTAAGCCTCAAATCACACAAGAATGTAGTGTAGAAACATCCCAATAATGACCTATTCAGTATCTTCATCGCTAAACGTGCTAAGCTTGAAAGAAGGTTCAAAAACTATAGGCAAGCCTTGTGTGATATAACATTTCATGAGCTATTCTAGTACAATACACACAAAGCCAACTGCCTGTGCATGTCCCCACAACCTATACGATGAAATCCATGTCAAATAATCTTACCTGCTGTACAAGCACACACCCAGTTAATCACTAAAATGCAAGCACTTAAGTTACACGCAATTAGAAACATGCCAAAACCTCATATGAACTTCTACTGAAGAACGGGTAGACTTTCAATTTTAAAGGAAGTATGAGAGTATATGAATACAATGTTAAGTAGCCAAAAAAGTAGTATGCAAAGCTACAACCATGTGGACAGAGAGCAATGAAGAGGTCAACCACCTATAAACTCTACAATCACCTAGTTTCATCTCTATGCCATACCAGAAAAATTCCTGAGAAGACATCCATTGTACTTCTCTAATCTCTGAGTTCGGATGTTTCAAGAGCAGTTTAAGATGGATGTATAGTAATTATGAGCTTTTGGTATCATGAAGCACATCCTATAATGTGACTAAATCATAAAAGTGAGACGTAATTATCACACAGATAAGTCGCGTGCTTGCAGAACATCCTCTAGGCACTTCACAGCACCATCATAGTTTAGAAAGCCCATGTACCAAAATTCATGGTTATCAACAGAGATAACCTGGATGTATTTTTCAGAATTAGCTCTGCTTGATGAAGGATTAACTGCTTTAAGCTGATGTAATGGGATAACGACCTAGTAAATCAAAGAGCAAACATACAAAAAGTGTCAGCACATGTTGCAGGTCACTCAAAAAAAATTAAGCCATACAATAGAACAAGAAACTACTAACATATGATAATCACATGACCGGTAATATACCTAGGAAAATGTTAATAGCTAATACTCAGAAAAAAGCAAAAAATAATCACATTACTTCTCACTGGTAGTACACCAAGGAAAATGCTAATAGATGGGGCGAGCACAAGCCAAATATTAACAGAACTCAGCATGAAGTAAACTAAATTGCAAATCACATATTTGGAAGCCTGCATCTTGAATATAATTTTAAAACTCGGGATAATTTTGAAGCATTTGCCATGCGTCTTTTAGTGACATTCACTCGACCATGGTTTGAAATGTAAAAATTAGAAGGATCAATATATGTTGAGTTAACACAGCCAACAAGTTGACAGACTTATGTCAATATTGGCAGGAGCCAGGGAAAATACTGTGGTGCTTATGGGAAGAGAGAAATTGTAGAACCTTTTAAGGGGTTGAGAAACCCAACCATTGTTTGAAGGGAATCATTCTCGTTTCCCTGGTTTTTGGTCGACAGTTCGAGCTTCGTTTTGTTTATCCTCATAGGTGGAGGTTTTGGGTGATTTGTATATGCTTGTAGATGTATAGGCTTATGTGTTTTGTATAACAGCTTTTGTTCAGGATTTCACCCCCTCATAGGCGGTAGTTCTATTGTATCCTACCTTTACTAGTCAAAAAAACAGAGGTGTTAGTCCTGCTCAAATCAAAGAGAGGATGCTTGTCATGTACAAAAAATGAAAAGCTAAGCCCTGTCCACAGCCACAATCTAAACTCAAGAAAAGAGGCCTACACATTCCTAACTATCAAGAGAGTCAGCAAAATCAAAATAATTGACAAAGGCTACAAAAAACCACCCAAAGTCCATCTATACAACAAAGGAGCTTTTCAATCTATATAACGGTTCCTCAACTTCTTCTTGAAAGGGCATCCTATTTCTTTCGTCCATAAGATCAACATTAGACACAATGGAACCAATAGCCAAGCTTTTCGCCTATGCTTCTCCACCCTTCCTCCACACTAACCATGCATGACCCCAACAATCTCTCTTGGGCCAATTTATGCCAAACATAACAATAATCAACAATGTCGGAAAAACTCCACGATCATAGAAATAGGTCATCATCCCCATCACCTCCTCTCTCATCAAACTCCAACAATGCTGGAAAAAGCCATTGCCATCCCATTTAGAATTGGGGTCTTCTCTCCATTGAGAGATTTAACAACTCTAGGCCACCTTGAATGCTCTCCCCATTGCCTAATGATGGAGAAACACAACATTGATATAATGAGAAAATGGCATCAAGAGCCTTTCTACAGATTCACAAACCAAAGTCCTAAATCAATAGGAGATGACTTCTTTTTCCAAAGGAAACACCAATTAACTCATCCTCGAATTGTAGAAGAGTCTTACTTGAAATTCAAAATTTGTCAAATAGCATTCATATGTTAAAACAGAACAAAATAAGAAATGGATGGGAGGTTCCATATCACATTGAAATATGGAAAGTTGTGGATGATGCAGGTGACTCCAACCACTACATCATGGTGAAGAAGCCATAAAAGATTGAAAAAATCAGTCATTCACAACCATTGATGAAGGATTCCTCGAAAAGTTTATACTCTACCACATAATATCCAAATGATAGTGAGAAAAGATATAATAGAACTCTAGATATTGAATGACAGGCTCACTCCTCTCCCGTAAAGCCATTAGCCTTTAATTGTGTTGGCTACAGCCAGATAAATAATCACAATCAAATAGGCCGTGAATGAACAATTTCTTTATATTTTCCTACAGGAATCCTGATTTGAAGTCTCTAATATAAACTAGGGTCTTGTACATGGCCACAAAATCGAGTTGAATGGCAGAATGAGCTTCTGGTAGTATACAGGAAATAAATTCAACTAAAGGGCCACATAGTAGGCAATGCACATAATATACTATGGTCCATTGATAACAATTAAAAAACGATCTTATGGAGAATGGTACATAGATTCTCCCCGCTATCACCATCCTATTTTCTATGTTCAATTTCAGCTTTGGATAAGCTATTCTGAATGCTACCGGGCCTCATCCAGGCATACCTTATAATAGCTCCATTCAGTCTTGTCACCAGCTTTATATGACAGCGGATTGTCACTGCAAAATGCAAGCTTTGCTGTAGATACATATAGAATTCCCATTACTGGACCAGCTGATGTGGACAAGTAACATGCATATGAGTTTTGAAGTTGCTCCTCAGGAACCGTCTCAAAAGTTTGTCTAAAAATCTTCGCAAAACCACCTTCGGCAAGAACCTTTGTTCCTTGAGCAATTCTACCCATGGCAGCATCAGCAAAACTAGGGCCTGTTTTCACTAAATTTAACAAAAACAGAGAAAAGGTTACTTCACTTATATTATGTATCAGTCAGATAATTTCTCAGGAGAAAATAATAACAGAAGGCATCAACGAAAACATATAGGAGAGTAATCATGAGTTTCCAAGGTATCCATCAAACTCAAAGAAAAATACAAAAAGAAGAATCAAAACACAACAAGAAAGGAAACAGAGGGACCCTAAAAGACAAAAACAAAATAAAAAAGCCACTGTATATACTGTCCCTGTCAACATGAAACGTTGGGAAAAAGGCTTCTCTTTCCAAATTTAGTTACAGCGAAGTACAACACCACATACCTTCCAAATCGATAAGTTTGGTAAACATATCATACTTCACGGAGGAAGGATCAACAAGTTGTCAATACATTGATTATATTAAAAATTCCAGCTGTGGCAATTCAGTGTGGATCCAGATTGTACAGGTCCCAAAAAATTTTAGAACACAATTATTCCAGCACAAGAACATTTTATCAGAGAATGCCAAGATGGCTTAATACTATACACAGTTCAAAATATCCTTGACAGTTTCAATAGATTAGATGATAATAATGAGTACATCCATAATTTCACAAATTATCTTTTGTAACAACACAAGATAAGTACACCTACTTGAAGTCAAAAGTGCTACCCCTACGAGTACATGTAAGCTAACTTTGGCACAGCCACCACTACTGATCTCCCAAATAAGATGGGTGACAAAATACAGCTGAAAAGATGGGGAATATCTGTCCTACGAATTCATCAGAATGCCACAACATCGGTTATTTTTAACTTGATTCTCCCTATTTCTCAAACTGCGGTTTGCACCACAAATCTATTGGTGAGTTCGTTCTTCTCCCTGACTTAGATGGCCTATGCAATCTTATTGCCAGCAACTAGAACGAAAAATGCGGCCCATAAAAGTGTCAAATAGTGGCACAACCAAGTGGCTTTCACAAGCAACATCAGTGGTTGAGTAGGAAAAACCTCAATTCAACAAAGCCCCAATCACACCCACTTGGGGTTGGCTATTTCAATTGAAAACTAGGCTAATTTAAGGCCTTTTACTAGTTTTGACTAGATAAGTACTTTTAGTAGTTAGAAAGAATGCAGGACGTGTTTTGAATTTTGGTTGGGACAGGGACATACAGTTCAGTAGTGCCCATAGCATCTCACTGGCACTTGTCCCTGAACTACACTCATGTCATGTGAATCAACAAAATTAAAGACTTCTTTTGCTCAATTCAGCAAGCAAAACTCTAAATTTTTATAAATAATTATTCAGAAAAAAATCCAATTAGAGGTCTTGCTTAGCAACCATGAGGAAGCATATAATGATGCTCTAAAACTAGATATATGAACAGAAATGTGATGTGGTAAATAATTACATCTGATATAGGACATTCATCTCATTTCTGATATTCGCCACCAAAATTCCTGTGAAAGAAGTTCCAACAAAATTCAAAAAATCAAGAAATCTAATAGCGATAGCCATCTTGAAGTATAATGGATTTACAAACAATAGAAGGAATTAAACAGAACAGGACAAAAAAGGGAATAGGAAGATTTACAGTGTTGCCAAGTGTTTCCAGCGAGAGCCTCAGCCGCCCTTGTTGCTTCTCCAACCCTCTTTCCCCATCTCCCCAATACATCTCGAGGCGTACTCAGCGAATCTAGCACAGACAGGAGAGACAAACTTTTGAATCTCAATTTCATACTTGTTGAATGCAAGCTTCAATACGAAAATTGAGAGAAAGTTAAGAGATTCAAACGCAATTCAAGGGATCGACAGAGAGATAGTAACGCGTAGTCGTGGATCTAAGCGTGAGAATACAGATGTTATAGATACATATATACATGTGTATATGTACATAGAGAGAAGGGGATGTGCTCACTCTTGAAGGAGGTTGAGTAGGAGGGTGCAGGGGAAGAAGCAACATAAGGATTCGATCCACCGCCAGAACCGCCTCCGCCGCCGGCATCAGCAGAACGCATCGTTCTCGACTCCATTACCAATTCCTCACTCCAACGCACCGATTTCTTCGACCGAGTATGGTTCAACGTCATTTCATCATTATGATCACTTCCATTTTCAGGACCATTATTGCTACTATTATTATGATCGGACTGTTGCGTCTCGCCCTGTAATCTCCCGGCCTCCCCATTCGCTCGAGTAGCAACTGCACCGCTCTCTACATTCGGATTCGGTTTAGGGTCCTGATCCTGACCCGAGCTCTGATCCGGCTTCTGCTCGCCGCTGGGCTGCTCCATCATCTTCACCACCACCCGGACTCGACGAATCGATTAATAGAAACAAAAAGAGAATATAAAAGAGTGAAATGCTAGGCCTCGCCACAGGCAGGTCAGGCGGCGCGTGGCGGTTTGGGTTTCCAGTTTTTCTTTCTTACGAGGTGGTTTTAATTGTTGTAATGCACGTTGGTAGTCTTTTTCTTCGTTTTGGGGGTAGTTTTCTTTCGACGTTGGACGGTGAGGGGGCGGTTGCTAGCTGGCTTTGCCGGTGAAGAAGGTGAGGCCGTACAAAGGGATAGCGATTTGAGTGGGAAAATAGTAAAATACGAACGCCTTGGACCGGAGGTAGGCATCCCTCCTCTACAATCGTTTTCAACTTTTACGTATGAAAGCGAACACAAAACACTCGTCTAGCTGGGACTCAATTATAAAATAGATAAAAATAATTAAAAATTAGTAATGTTTATGTTATAAATGTATTTTTATTATTTTATTTTTTAAAAATAAAATATCAAGAAGATAATTTAGTTATTTTATGTTAAAATAAAAAGTTGTTCTTTATAAAAATATTTTTGTTATTTTACTAATTTTATTATGATTTCATCCACTTTACATATAAATTTAAAGTTTAAACTATAAAGGAGTAACGTGTTTATTTTTTAACTATAGAAGATCATCTGAAAAAAAGTGTAATTACTCTTTTTTCTACACCTTTTATATTAATTGTATTTATTTTAGTTTCAACGAGTAATGAAAAATAGGTTTTTTTTGGACAAATATTTACTTATTTTCTCTTTCTTTTTCAATTCAATCAAATAAACAGAATGAATGTAGCCCCTCAAATGTTATTTTCTTTTATTCTTTTCCTTTTTGTTTTTCTTTTCTTTAACAAATCTAAGAATCAAATAGTGTGTAAGAGAAAAAAAAAAAAAAAGAGGAAATAAAATAAAATATAATTTTCTTTTGTTCTTTCCCTCCGACTAAGAAAAATATTATATCCAAAATTTTTATAAAACAATAAATAATTATGATAAAGAGGAGTGACAGTATTGGAAATTTCTCACGTATTTTTGTTATATTTTTATGTCCTCATTATTTTCCATGTCAAGTTCGAAAGTTAATATTACTATTAGAATTAAGCAAGCAATTAGGTATTTTGAGCTTTAATACACTCATAAGGATAATGACAAAGTTCTTAGTTAATAGGAAAAATGTTTGATTAGAAAAATCGCTTAAGTTGTGAGATTTAAGATGTATTATTAATTCGTTGCCGTTGACTATGGGAAAATTTTTTCTATAAGCATAGAAATTGATAGCAAAAGTCAAGATAATATCCAAATGTTAGCAATTTCAAAATGCCACAAATCCAAGCATTGTTATCTGCATCCCAGACTGTCACATAGACTCACAGAAAACAAAACACAATAAAGAAGAGTTTGTTACAAAAACACTATTGTTTTTACACTTATTTCTCTTTACCAAATAAGTATGAACTTATATACTAAAATGAAGTTGTTTCTGGTGAACGAACTGAACTAAAAGTTTCGCAAATACAAGTAGAACATAGTACACAATACAAGCATAACCAAGAACAAAATAATTTATTATACCCCCATAGCTTTTTTTTTTATTTTCGAACCAGGTGTTCAATTAACTTGCATGCACCTCGATTAATTTCAAGACTTATACAGTCTCCTGTCCCACATAAACAGAATGTAATTATCGAGCCAAAAACCCTAAATGGACTTAAGGAATTGATAACATCTAAAATGTTTTGAATGTAAGATTTTAAAGGGAGTAAACTCTCAAATCACTACTCTTGATCACCAGGACAACCCCTTAAAATTATAGCCACTTAGCTACTTTATTTCACTTAGTGACAATTGACCCAAGTGGACCCAAAAATAATTGCTTTAGACATGCCATATGCCAGTGATTTATTTATTTATGTACATGTATATCAACAAAGGTTTTCTGCTCCATGAAACTAAGCATGACCTCCAAGCCTTTCTCATTTGAAAAAGAACAAAATGAGAGAGAGAAGTGTTAATCTTAAATTTGTTCATATAAAATTTTATTTATTATTTTGATGATAATTTACTTTAATTTATAAATATTTTCTTTATTAAATATATTAAATACTTTTAATCCCTAGTTTAGTTGATATAATAAAGTTTTACAGAAGTATGAAACACTTGAAACATTTGAAGAGTTTATGGAGTTGGTTTCTTTGAAATCAAGAGAGTAAGAGGTTTGAGAAAAATAGGTTATGAGAATAGTTTGAAAATTGAATGATCATTTAGAAAATGGTTCAAGAGTTGGGACCTTGAAGTGTATCAACCTAGGTTGGGTTAGCCTAGGGTTAGGGGTGACCTAAGGTTAACTAACTTCGGTTAGGTTAACCTAGGATTAAGATGACATATGGTTGACTACCTAGGGTAAGGTTAACCTAAGGGGGGGTGAACTAGGGTCAAGTTAACCTAGGGTTGGACAACTAGGGTCAAGTTAACCTAGGGTTGGACAACTAGGGTCAAGTTAACCTAGGGTTAGGTAACTAGGGTCAAGTTAACCTAAGGTTGGACAACTAGGGTCAAGTTAATCTAGGGTTAGGTAACTAGGGTCAAGTTAACCTAGGGTTATGTAACTAGGGTCAAGTTAACCTAGGGTTAGATAACTAGGGTCAAGTTAACCTAGAATTAGGTAACTAGGGTCAAGTTAACCTAGGGTTATGTAACTAGGGTCAAGTTAACCTAGGGTTAGATAACTAGGGTCAAGTTAACCTAGAATTAGGTAACTAGGGTCAAGTTAACCTAGGATTGGACAACTAGGGTCAAGTTAACCTAGGGTTAGGTAACTAGGGTCGAGTTAACCTAGGGTTAGGTAACTAAGGTCAAGTTAACCTAGGGTTGGACAACTAGGATCAAGTTATCCTAGGGTTAGGTTGAAAAAAGGGTCTTGAAAATTGTTTTGATGCATTCTTGGAGAGAGTTTTGAAAGCAAAAAATGATATGCAATGGACTTTAGTATGCCATTTCTTTGAAGATCATTTTCATGAAAATTTTGACTCTTAGTCAAGAGTATAGTGTGTATGGTTGGTGATTGGAAACCATTCCAAGGAAGGTTTCCTCATGGCTATTATAACCACCATCTTGACAAGAAAACAAGGGTTCAAAAATTAACATAATGATGGTAATTTTTAGAGCATTATTTTTATGCAAAAATGGAGAGAAGGGATTTTTGAAATCATTTTTGGAAAAAGATTTTGAAAACCATTTTTCAAGAGAACCATTCCATCAAGAGAGGGTTCATATGGTCAATAAAAGGGAGACCACTCAAGAAAGGGTTCCATGGGGCCATTCCAACAACTACACTTAAAATAATGAAAATCTTGAAATTTTAGAGAATTAGAAAACAACCCTTTATGCTAATGAAAGTTAGTGGATTGGTAGGAGGTCTTCTAAGGCACAATTCCTAAAATCCCATCCTACACTTCAAGAGGGCAACTCTTGAAACAATTTTTGAAAGACATGTATAGCTTGGAAATGACATGAAAATAAGAGCAATGCAAGCATCATAGAGCATGACAATAATCATAAAATGAAGCCAAGCATGCAAAACATGATCAAAATAGTGATATACAAAGGGGTCATGATTACATACAAGGCTCTTAGGCTACACCACATAAATAAAGGGCTCTTAGGCCATACCATCTTTAAGTAAGCTAGTGAGAGGTCTCCCTACACAGTAGCTCTCACTTACTTTCCTCTAGGCATGATCTAGGAGACCTCTTGGCTCAAGCATGCAAGAAAGGGGGGTTGAAGATGGGGATTAAAATAGAGAGTAGCCTAAGTAGGCTAGGAGAGAGAAGAGAAGAGTGGGGGAAGACACAAATGTAAAAGGGATACCACCTTTTGCCTTCAACACACTTGTAGTCTTCAATGGATATCTTGATTGGAGCTTGAATGACTTCAAGAGAGCTTAAGGGGGCTGGAATGGAGTGTATAAGTGTGTATGTAGCCCTTGTATAAGGAGTGTATAGGCTTAGGAGGGGTAGAATCTAGCCTAAGTGTTGGAGAGGAGGAATATATGTAGAGATTCAAGTTTCTGGGGTGATTTCATTAGAGTTTTGTATCAATTTCAGACCTGGAATATGCAAGGGGGGAGGCCTCTATTTATAGGCAATCTGGAACAGACCATGCGCATGTCCCACGTGCGCAGGTACTGTTCCATTGCTAGAATAACACGTGACACCTTATGTACTGGTTAAATCTCGACCGTTGATTGAAAGTCGGTCGATCTGAACAAAATTTGAGCGCATGTAGCATACGCTCCATCACCGGGAAGATTCGCCCAAACTTTGCCTCGATAATTGGGCCAACCGGGAAGGTTCCAGGGGAATCGGTCACACTCGGGATGTTCTCCTAGTGCATCGGATGATCTTTCATGTTTTCGAAAAGTTTGAATTGCGTTTAGAGATGTGTGATATCGTCTCGGGAAGTATGCCAAAAAGGACACTTTTGCTGAGCGTCTGTGATACGCTCCGGGGATGTTTGAAAGTAGTTGTTTTCGTTTGATGTGATCGAGGCCTTCGAGAAGCGATCTATCCGATCAAACCTTATTGATGGAAAGTACTCTGGAAACACTTTCTCGAATTCCTAAATTTAGGTATTTCTCAAGTCGTTTAACGGTGCGTTTTGATTAGGGAATCTAAGAAAAAGTTAACCTAGGCGGAGCGTTTGCAAGACGCTCCAGGGGTTGCTGAAAGTTATAGTTTTTGCACCATACGATGGAGGGCTTTGGGAAGTGATCCATTTGATCGAACCGTATCGGTGGAAAGATCTATGGACGAGCTTTCAAGAATTCCCTGATTTACGCGTTTCTCAAGTCGGTTGACGGTGTGATATAAT